>PVKB01002118.1:0-203326 GCA_004027205.1 Ctenodactylus gundi
TAATGAAAGCTGAGGTAATTTTACCTGAACTGAAACCATCAGAAAGGGGACACCAAATGGATTGCGGTCTTATTAAACAGTGTGTAAAGTCAGCCATCCACGTGCTGGATAAGGGAGTGAATTTCACTGGACTTTGGTACAGGAAGAGAGAAAGGATAAAGAATTGTTAATTTTCCCTCCGTAGGCAACATTCTAAATTTAAGTGCTGAGAGATTTTCTGCATCAGGAGAAAAGTAGGATTTTCCCAAGCCCAAGATTAAATCTCAATTGTTACCAACTTTGAAAGGAAAGCCCAATCTTGCTTAAGCAAACAAACATAAACCATGCTTAGCTACGGATGGACAAAAAGGCGAATAAGCTGTCGTGCCGTCTCTAGTATGCTGAATAAACGAGGCTCAAAGCAAGCCTCTTCTGGGCACACGCTGCAGCACAGCCCCTGTTTTTCTACTGAACCAAATGGTGAATTTTAATTTGACTGACTCTGTGATTAAAATAATTGCCTCAACATGTTCTCTAATAACGCTCTGCTCTACCGAAATGATAGAATGATATTATGCTATTGTTAAATCTTAAAGTCTGTTTAATCGGCATTGTCTAGGGCCAGGGTCGTCCTGAACGTTTGAAGGTTAGTAAATATTAGAGATTTTAAAGCTGAGATTATTACTTGATAATGCTTCTGCAAACCCAAAGCTCCCATTATAGCAAGGCGATGCGTTCTAATCAGAGACTGCACTGTTTAACTTTCTCTTGCATGGAGGTGATGATACGATTTTGCAATTAGTGCATTTGAGCCTTTCCTGCAACTGGTCTGCATTCTCAGAATGAAAATAAATGAGTGCTCTTTGCCTAGTTTCAAGTTTTTTTTTAAAAGGTCACAGACCCCCCACCCCCAAAAATAAAAACCGCACCCTTACCACCCAGGTTTTCTGAGATCTTGTGGATGCACCTATCAGTGTGATGGAACATGTGGCTTACTTACTATCAACAAGGTTTTTCTTTCACACTTTCTACTGGTACTTTCAAAATTCTCGTATAAAGAAATGAAAGCTTTTATAGAGATCATTTACCCTGACATTTGAAGTAGAAAATATAGTCAATGAAGTTACCAAAGAAAAATGTACAGTGTCAAAGCCTTTGGGGAAAGTCATGGATTTTTGGAGTAGACCAGAAGATAAGAGAATTTCATTTCTCGTATGTATCATGTCACTTCCAAGAAATGGAGATCAGGATGTTAGAGCACACTACATGGGCTGGTATAAAAGAACAGTATTTTAGTCATTTTAAACTCCGCATCGCTTTCTAGCATTACATCATGTTTACGTGTGTAGACTTATTTATTCTGTTTCTTTAGGATGCATGCTCTGCTCTTTGAACGCATATGACAGATTCACTATATTCACTTCTGTGTCTATAAATCATAAAACAGAAACCATTTAACTGACCTCATAACTGCTAGTTGAATACGTGAATGAATGACATGAGAGAATTGTATTAGGAGGTGTCTTTGTTACTTTTTTGTTGCTGTCACTCAAAAGTTGATATTCACAAATTTAGGGCAGGAAAGGTTTATTTTAGCTCACAGTTTCAGAAGGTCATAGTCCACTCAGGAGTGGCCAGCAGCAGTGAATGGAAGTTCGTGGCAGAGGCAGAGGTGGAGGCAGCTCCTCACGACATCACAAACAGGAGACCAAGTTCCATCAAGTCTCTTCCCAGAGGAAGGTAGCATACACACACACACACACACACACACACACACACACACACACACACACACACACACACTTTCAGGTCCTATCCCAGTGGCCTGCTTCTTCCAGGTATGGAAACAGAAGATATGGTAATCCCACACTACATGTCTGTAATCCAAACTACAACACACTCCTCCAGACCAGGCTCCAATCTCCCAACAGCACATGGTTCCATAGACAATCTATAACATCCAAATTAAGGAGACTTTTGTGAGACATTCCAGATCCAAACCACAATATTACAGCCATCTGACCTTTGGCAAGGAAAGGAAGGTAGAGAGGTAATATCCTTTAGGTCCCCTCCCTGACATGCCTTTATCTTTATTGACTTGTTTGCTTTTGGCAAGTTGATGCTTGCGTATGACATTTTGATCATTTTTATTCCTCAGCATAAAACCCTCTCTCTCTCTCTCACTCTCTCTCTCTCTCTCTCTCTCTCTCTCTCTCTCTCTCTCTCTCCCCAGAGATTCACATTTTGGGGGGAGTGGTTAATATACATAACATACGTTGCTCCTAGCATTCCTCTGCCACCACTGTCACAGCCCCCTTCCCTTCTTTACTTTGACTTATCTAGGAAGAGTCTCCTATTTTGTTTTCATCTGGAGAATATGCGATACTTGACTTTCTCTGCCTGGCTTATTTCACTCAACATAATGTCTCTAAGTCCATTTATTTTGTTGAAAATGGCAGAATTTTGTCTTTTCTGTAGCTGAATGGTCCTTTGCTTTGTACACGTACCGTATTCTCTTCATTCATTCATTTCTTGATGGACATCTCCACGAGTTCCGTATGAGAACAGCATTGGTTTATAGAAGATTTTGTGATGAGGGAAACAGGCTACACTTGTGGTCTCCAGCGTGGTGAGCACTAGCCCTATATGCTATTGAGCATGCAAAGTGAGAAACAGAAGTTTAAATTTTACTCATTTGAATTGATTAAATTTATTCATTAACTTATTCCTTTGGATTAATTACAATGTAATTCAAATCACCAATTTGAAGATTTACTACCATATTGCATGGTTTGACTCTAACTCAAGAAAGGGAGCTTTCACCTGCTGCTTTAATTCTATATTCCATCCAAAAACATAAAAAAAGGAAAATGAGATTGTTTCACAGGTCTCTGTTCCCTAGTTCTCCACAGTTCAGGTAACTGATTCTTTCTACGTTCTCAACATGGGAGTTAGTTTGAGGCCTGAGCCCTTCCTGGTCAGGGAGATTTTTGACATGCTCATATTTGGTAGCTCAGGAGCCCTCCTCAAACCGTGACCTTTCTCACCATGGCTTCATTTTTCTCAGTGTATAATATGGGGCATTTAGCAAATCTTCAAGAACTGTTAAATGAATAATTAATTGAAGAAAAAAGCAGAATGACAGTATAAGCTAGCTGGATCTTTTCCCCATTGTATAATACTTGAAACCTTTTCTTGTCTCTGAGACCACCCACTAACTCCAGTTCCATCCAGGCTGACAAGATCTTACTATGTAACCCTTCTCTTCCTGGCATCCAAACTCCCTGTAGCAAGTGAAATTTCCAAAGAACTTCATTCTCGTGAGTAAGCTCTATTCATTCAAAATTTCATCTCCCTCCCATTTTCCATAAGGCATTATTCCTGGAATTGGAAATGCCTTATCAATGTCTTATCAACATCATAGGTGAATTTCCAACTACTGCTAAGTTGATGTTCTTGCTGGGGAGAAAGATACTTTCAGTAACTGTAGAGATGAACATACAGTTTCTGATCATGGCTGTAAATTTTCTCCTTGAACAAAACTGGATGGGTTAAGTAAATCTGAAAGGCCATTGTGAAGATTTTGTCTGCAGGTCTCTTGATAGCACTAACCACAGAGATTAAAAGAAGGCTTTCTTTCCTTGGTTATGTACATGTAATATTAGGGATCATTGGCAGTAAATAACTCTGCTCTTTTAGTATCATTTTAAGTCTTTCTTTCATTTCCTAAACATGTTTTTCCCTTCCTGCTTCTGACATTTATGTTCTTGTGTTTTCTATATAGCTTAGGCTTTTTAAAGACACATCTAAAATAATCTGAATTTTGCTAGTTTTACAGCCATTGTTTTTTTGAATAAGGAGAATTTCCTCATTCCAAAGCTAGGTTGCCCATGAGTTTGAGTCGCCCACATGAGCTGGTGAGGTCAGGAGTACTATGTGCTCCTGTACGCACATTTTTACTTACACACAAGAGGTCCTCCAAACAAATGGGGCTGTGGCTTTCCTGGCACAGATCCAGAAGTCATATTGCAACCAGATTTATTTCCCTCATTCTTTCTGTTGCACCCTATCATTCCAACTTTTTATTTTTATTTTTCCCCAGCAGCTGCAGTCAGTCTTATAACTACATTTCTTTCATTAAAAGCCTATACTTAACAAAACCTGGGGTTCTCTGTAATTAGCATGTTGCACACAATTTGAAGGAATGCTGTGGTTAAGGCATGCGCCTCTATAAAGAAAAACTTTGCATTGTAAACTGCTTATTTGGCTAATTTCTTTTAAGAGCTTTAAAAATACAATGTTTACAGCACAGCAGGGTCAAAAAGAATTCTTCTGAAGGAAATGAATGAAAAGTAAAGGGAAGGGGGGTATACATCATTTGGTCCAAGTTTCTTTTGTTAAATCTGAAAGAATCCTAAGATTGTTTCCTCAAGAATAAAGTCTTTAGTTGGCTTGAAGAGGCTTGGAATGTTTTATCTCTCTCCCTCTGCATTGGTTAGGGTTCTTAAAGAGGCAGAATTAATGGAAATCATATGTACATAAAAGGGAACTGGAAAGTCTAAGAAAGAGAGCCCAAAATGGTAAGAGCCCAAATGGAGATTCCAGTGGCTCATGATTGAGACAGAAAAACACCGTTTAGATACGATGGGACTGCCACTGAGAGTTTGTGGCCCAGATTACCCTTCAGAGATGATGGAGAAGGCCTGAAGACTGGAGAGAATACGTGATATACATAGGTGAAGTGAAAACAGGAACCGAGTCAGTGTCTGAAGAGAATAGTGAAGGCAAGAGCCCTTCCTTGAGAAGGAGCTTTGGCGGTCTTTCTTCTTCCTTATATTTTATTTACTTCCATCTGCCGGTCTACTGGTTGGGCCATGCACAACCCGGACATGTGTTCTTCTCTGATTTGGTGACCCACCGTCAGTCACACACATACCTGAAAGCCCTACCCCGAGCATATTCTAACCCCTCCAATGGTCACACCTGCCTAAAAGCTTTTTTCAGATAATAATCAGCCATTTTAAAAACATGATTTCTGGGCATTCTTTGGAGTGATAATGCAATACTAAAATAATCGGAAAAATCTAACCAGAACATCCAGGGACATCTTCATTGTACAGAGATACCGTCAATAATGATATATCTGTTAGATGAAAAGCGTCTCACACAAACAAAGCAGTAGAACTGACAAAGTTTACATTTCGGATTCAGGCTCCCTGGGTTCGAATCTTACCTCTTTTCCTTGCACAGTTCTGCAGCACAATATTTAATATGTATAGGCTTGTTGCCTCATCTCCAGATTGGTAATTATCAAAATGGAAGCATCTCTCTTTAAATTGTCATGAGGATCAGATGGCAACAAAAGTGTTTAACACAGGGTCAGACATGTTCTGAGGACCACATAGGTCACAGTTTTACAGAGCAAGTCAAACACTTAGTTCACACATTTGAGTCAGGCTCTGCATATATGCTATATGCAAAATGAAGGAAACACTGACAACAGGTCAGCAGAAGCTTTGTGTGCAGCTAATTTTCCCACTGCACATTAATTACCAATACCATGTAACGTACTCATCTTGACCAAGGCATTGTCCTAGGAAAACTCTGGCATTTTCTGAGTCTCATTTGTGAAGCAAGGAAGCAGCACCAGTTGGGCAAAGGTACTACAGGCACATAAGCGTCTTCTGCTTCTCACCTCGCCTTCTATCACAGCAGGTATTCTGAAAATCCACGTATTCCCTTTCGGTGCTGAGGCCTAGACTAAGAAGCCTTTCAAATTTCTTATTTGACACGTCCAGGATGGTGAGACCTCTCTTTGGATCACAGTCAAGATTCTCTGTGAGTTCTCTCTAGTTTCAGAATTCTGTGAATCTAAGTTTATAATAGAGACTTGAAAACTATTTCCAGTCATATTGTTGGACAATTAAACCACAAGAATTTGCTGTGGTGTCTAGTAGACTCTATTGGTTCTCGTCAGACACAAGCCCATTGGGCCTGTATTCAGGGCCATCTTGGCATCAAAATTAGTTTCTTCCTTTGCTCTACCCTGGGTATTTTCCCCTCCAGATTGATCCATGGAGAATGAATATTTAACTTCTTGAGTAACTTCATTGATGGAGATTTCCTGCCTTCTGATGGAACACATAACATTTTTTGATGTTAGAGTGTCCTTTCCTGTATTAGAACCATTCTATTGTTTCTTAATTTGCCATGCGGATTGGAATCAACTGTGATTAAATTTACTGCCAGACAGTTTCGGCCTTCTGATTTCTTACTAGTTATTTTGTGGCTGTAAGAGTTCGCGTGCCAGCACTCATGCATGCGAGTGCGTGTGTGTGTGTGTGTGTGTGTGTGTGTGTGTGTGTGTGTGTGCATGTGTATGTGTGTAACTTCACAATTTAATTTGTTATATTTGGAGCATCCACTAATTCTTTTTTGATGTTTCTAAAACTCTCAGTCTTTCTTGACTATACTCAGTAAGTATCTCCTTTCTTTGTATTGGCTCATTAAAATGTGGACTGATTTGGTGAGAAAATACGTCATCTACTTGATTTCTTAATAAAAAAATTAGGATTAGTCCATGGGAACATGCTGAAAGTGAACTGAAGTAAGCTGTTTGCAACAAACTCAGATCCAGTCTAGTGAAAGTTTCTACTATGGGAGGATATTATAAATGAATAAGACACGAGCGTCTGGCCCTGCTCTCACCCAGAGCTTTTGTGTATTTGCTACTCAGTTTTTGTGAACCATTGTACTGCTATGCTGGGGTTACAGGATGAAGTATACTAAGTTCTTTTTTTTCTACTAGTACCAAACTACTTAAAAAGTAAATAAAATAATTACACACAAATTAGTGTTCACATTACTCTCATGACCCTATAACTATTTCCCCTCGAGGGTATCCTATCAGTCACTCAGGAGTTTTTGATCTTTGCCAGTTTTTAAAAGAAGAGCTTCAGACTTATGTTATTACTTGATGTAACCCTATGACATAAATATCATTATTCACATTTAACATAAATTAAAATATAACTACAACCAAAAACCCCGAAATGCAGAGGCAACATGTCTAACTATAGTTATTTGGTAAGGGGTAATATATGGGAAGTTGCTTGTTGAGAAGGAAACATTATTGAAAGTTAAGATTTTAATATAGAAAATTAATTGAAGAATGTCTTGAAGATTTGTCTTACGTCAATGTCTGAACTCTATAGTTGTAGTCAGTAAGGTCACCTCTATCTGGTATGCTAAATTATGCAAAGGGGCAAACAAAGAGAGAAGAGATAACGATAATTGGTTTGTATTCTCAAAGAAGAGGGAGCGTCAATAGGAGACTCCTGGCTTTTAACTAAAAACATGGACCAAGTTCGGTATGGACACAACTTCACTTTTAAGATCACGTGTGATGAAATGTGTAAGCTTTCACAGAGTGAGCTGTTTTCTTTTCTTTTGATGGTTAATTTGTCTCCAATGTCTCATCTTATCTTAACAGATAATTTCCCCTTTCACAAAAAGTGTTGTTTAGAAATCGGCAAAGTGTGCATATTCATGGGCCTGTATTTTCATATTGCCTTCTGTGTAATTATACTGACTTTGCAAGAATTCAAATTTATTCCAGGAATAGAAGAAAATCCTATATGCAAAGATACATTTTTCATGATTTTTCGTGCATTCATATTACAATTTTAATGAGCTCAATTTTTTTTTACTGCTTAAAGGATTTTCAGCATGGTTGAACGCAGGACACTTCAAGTGGCATCAATAAGGAAGCACACATTTGTTTCTATGTGTTCATGAAGGTGTATTTGTGTATGTACACACGTTTAATGTCCTTGTAATATTTAGCAGCATTTTCTGAAATAATATTCTTAATCTTTCAAAATTGAATCACAACTGTGGCCATCCAATGTGCTGATTCTTTTGTTGATAATAGTAACTCAGACACGCTAACAGGAAATATACTTGTTCAAAGACAGGATCCAGCAGAACATTAAAATATGAGAGAAATTTCTCAAGAAGCTACCTTCCAATGATGCTTAAGTTTGCAGGAGTCTCTGAGCTATGTGGACTTTCATAGCAACCTTCAGTAGAATAGGACTCACTGTGAGGAAGGGATTGGTATCACCAACTTACGCTAATACTATGAAGATAATGTGGATGTTATTAATGAAAGACATGTCAGAGACATCTGCAGAGAGAGGCCAGCAATACATTGTACCAGTGAAATAATTTCCCAAGTGAGTTTCCAGTTCAGATTTAACTTTCATTCTGATTTTTCATTAACTTTGCAAATACAACAAAACTAATTTTTAATTTCATTTTCTATCTTTTTTACTGAGTAGCTAATATTTCCTGAAGCCTAGCTAAACATCCTTTAAGACCAATAGCTACATAGAAACTAAGGGGCAGGGGGAGAAGGTTAGTGATTAGAGCACTTACCTAGGACACATGAGGCCTCTGGTACGACCCTTCAGCCTCACATAATAGTTGGCCATGGTGGTGCACATCTGTGATTCCAGCACCCAGGAGGCTAAAGTGGGAGGATAGCTGTAAGTTCTTGGACATCCTGAGCTACATAGTGAGTTCAAGACCAGCCTGGATTACACAGTGAGAACCTGCCTCAAAAACTGTTTAAATAAATTAGTAGGTAGATAGATAGAAAATGAGTACTTCTGGTATCCAGAAAGCCATAGTGGGACAAGAGTAAAGTGTGCAACCACTAGAACGCATGTTCAAAGTTAAAACTTTGTATACGGTCAATGGTCTAGGACTGAAATTACTTAGTCAATGAAGAAAAAACACATATATCTCAGAATTAGCATGAAAACTTAGTAAATCATCAGTATATGTTTTCGTTCCCTTAATGGTAGCTAACAGGTTCACAATAAACGTTAACACTTCGAAGTCCTTTTGCCCAAATGCCTTATTTTCTATAAAACTAAGGAAGAGAAAGAGAGTAGATTTTAAAAAGGGGAAACAGATGAAGTTCTGCTAAGTTTTTATTGTTATTATTAAAGCTGTAAAATAATATGTGGCAAGAAAAAGATACAAAATGAACACAAGAATCAGTTCTGGGTTCCAGAATTTTTATAATTGAAGATCGAAGGCTTTTTCTAGAAGCATCAAAAAGGAATAAAATTATTCCTTGAGGTACAAATATATAATTCCCCTTATAAGAAGTGAACAGAAGTTTGTAAGTGTGTGTGTGTGTGTGTGTGTGTGTGTGTGTGTGTGTGTGTAAGCTTTAACGATAGAAGTCAATAATACCACAGGCAGGTCTGTGACTCGAAATGGCAGCCAACTTTGAAACAACTATCAGACCATATGTAAATATGCTGATACTGCAATCGATCAGACTTCATGATCATGACACCAGTACAGAATTTTAATCTTTTTAAAGTCATTTTAAGGATTTGCTTCTTAAATGTGATTACTGTTATCTTCACAAAAGAAAGGTGAATAATACTAACCTGATGTTTTGTTCAAAATTATTATTTTGAGATCACAGAAAGATATAGCTCTCAACATAAAGTTTGATAATTCTCTAAAAGAAATGAGCATTTTCTAAGAGTAGTTCTATGTGTGATATATGTATATGTAAATCTAAAGACTGTGACCATCTAAAACTATAAGCTAAACTCATTTTTCCTCCATTAAATTGTCTATGTTATTCTGCTACCATGGACAACTAGAAGGGGAGCAGTATTCATGACAGAAATTGGTACCAGGAGTAGAGTTGTTGCTGAGACTTTACCAAAGGATGTAGTTTAGAAGATTTAAAACAGGCTTGTAGGATCGATATGGAATGTCTTGAAGATGCTGGCTGGAGAGACCCTAGAACGCTGTGAGCCAAGCTTGACGGGAGAATCTGGTTAGAGTTCAGAAAACCAGAAATTTTGGCAAAGTGTGGTTTGTGAATGCCGGGACCACTGTCAGATGGAAAGGAGGACTTTACAGGCAATTGATCTAGAAACCATACGTGGTATACTGGGCAAAAATTGTGTCAGCATTATGCCCTTGTCTAGAGACCTTATCTGAAATTGCGATTAAGGGCAATCAACTACTGAATCTGATGGGGGGCATCTCATAACAAACTGTCAGTCAAGCTGTCACGTGACTGCTCTTTGAGAATTTTAGCCAGTTCACGTTCCTATACCACTTGCGCCAAGCCGCTGCAGAAAAATATGGCTAAGGAAAATGATGTAAAAATTTTTCAAATTTTCCAGACAGAATGGGTTCCAGACTGCAAAGGTGTGGCAGAAAAGCACGCCGCTTTGTATGTTGTATGCTTATTAAACAAAATTAACATTAAAAATAAGACAAATATATGGAAGCAGGTCTATAAAAATACCTTGAGGAGATGTCAGAAATCAACAAGAATCCACACTTGACCAATTAAAGGGTGGAGAGGCAAAGGATCTTGCACTGAAAATAATACTCTAGGATATCCTGTAAGGCCAAAGAGAAAAATGTTCACTGAAATTCAACAAGAACTAACACAGAGACTTTAGCAGTGAGTGTCCAAGGCGCTGGGCTACTGCTCAAGACAGTGGCAGAACTTGGAGACATCCAGGTCGTCCTGGCTTTCTAGACATGCAAAGTACAAGAGTTCAGTCATTGAGGTTTCCACTCAGATTTCAGAGGAAGGCCTTGGAGGGTAGCTAGTGTGCCACAGGGAGGGCAGTGCATGGATTTATTAAGAAGTTGCCAAAGTTCTACAAGATTGAGATCCCAGAAATGTGGAGAAGCCAGGAACAAGTATCATTCATTGAGGAAGGCTACAGACTGTGAACAGAGACAGCCCAGAGACAATGTTGAAGAAGGATCGAGGCCACCTAAGTTCTTTGGAGCTCAAGTCTCACAGTTTATGTGACGTTTATCCTGGTGATGTGCACAGAGGTATAGGATTTGACCCTTGCCCTGCCGAGCTTAGAAGTTGTTTCTGTCTGAATGCTTTATATCCTTTTATTCCTACTTTTCAGAATGGAAATGTTTGCCTGTGCTCTTGTATGTTGGAAATAGTTAATTTTTCTTTGATTTTCACAGGGGCTTACAACTAAGAATTTGCCTTGCACCTCAAAGGAGACCTTGCTTTTGGACTTTTTATCAGTGTGAAAACTGTTAAGAGTTTGATAACTCTTAAAAAAGGACTAAATGAGTTCTTCATAAGGAGGTGGACATAATCTTCTGGGGGCCAGAGCTGAAATGTTATGGTTGGATCTAGAATGTTCCCTCAAAAGCATCATGTGTTTGGATATGGTGGACTACTTATAGATACCATGTGCTGGCAGAAGTAGGGTCTGGCTGGAATGACCTGATGTTTGGAGCTTGACCTGAGGAGGTATGTGCTGGTTTCGTCCTTACTCTCTCACTTGGGTTCATGTTCCCATACCATAAACATCCCACCTTCGGTTCTTTCTTCAGTTGCTGCCTCTGCCATGTGCTTCCAACATCATTGGCTGCCCAAAAACGGACTGTGGCCTTCTAAAACTGCGTGCTAAGATAAACCTTTCCGCCTTTAAATTGTAGATGTTCCAGCAACCAAAAAGTAACAAAACCAGTTTCCTTTTCAGCTTAATTTATTCCATGACAGTTATCTGTAACTGGCATAATTTTATAAATCATAGCTTTGCCTTCAAGTCCCTGTAAGAGCTTAAAAATAACATAGTTTTTCCAAAGTCACTAGGACCAAGGAAATGACAGCTCATGAATCGAGTGTGTATGCTTAGACTTTCTTGAGGAGCAGTTATTCCAAGTCCTAGAAGACAATTAGACTTTGTGCTTCTATACCCCGCCCTTTGTAACTCACTGGAAACCACTGGGACTAGGAAATGCTATTTGCATGCAAATGCCAGTCACAAGACATGATTACAACAAATCTTTTATGTTCAGTGCCTACTGCACAAAGCAGATTAGTAAAAACTTAAATTGGTAATGGAAGCTTGCTTAGTGGTTAAAGCTCTTGCCTAGCAAATAGGAGGCCCTGAGTTCTGTTCTCCAGCCTCACATAAACTGGGCATGTTAGTGCATACCTGTAATCCAAACACTCAGGAGGGTGAGGCAGGAAGATTGTTATGAGTTTGAGGCCAGCCCGGGCTACATATAGTGACCTCAAGGCCAGTCTGCATTGTAGAGCAAGATTTGTCTAAAAAAACCATTTAAAAAATGAAAAGAAAGAAACTTCATAGGAGTTTTTCTTTCATTTACAGAGAAGAATCATAAAGGAAGAATTGGTATCCCTCTGTAAATTCTATTGGAAAATCCCAAAGGCATTAATAACCTTAGCAAAAGATGAACAATTAATAAAAAATAACCTTTAAACTCATATCTTTCAATTTTAAAACATAAGTACAGTTGGCCTTAAAAAGTCATTGAAAAGTCCCATTTAGATAGATACTAAGGGATGACTCTTCTACTTTTTAATTGTATCTTCCAATGTATTTTCATAAGGATAGAAAATTCCTTCTCCCTCATCATCATGCTGCAGTTTTAAATCTGTATCCTCTATGCTTACTTTAACTTGGTTATCACATTCAAACACATTCAAAGTGCCTGTCTTGATCACTGCCCTTCATCAGAAGGCACAACTAGCAATCCACACATAATCTTGTGATGCTCAGGGGAATTATTGTGTGTAAGAAACAGATTTAATCTCCTAAAAATTGAAATATTAACAAATGAAAATAAGACTGTCTCCATTTTGATCCTATTTGCCTATATCTGGTGTTGCCTACACAAAAAGAACATATTTCAGCTTTTGTCCACTCCTGAAATCTTAATCTCACAAACATTAAAACGTATCTCTTGCCTTTTAATTTTTACATTATTTAACTGACATACCTTATTAATACCTGGTCATGAGTTATAAGTGTGATAGTTCAATATAAGTATATAATGGGTAATGATTTGATCAAGGTAATTTGCTTAACAAAAAGCTCAAACATTTATAGCTTCTGTATATCAAAAAAATCATCTCTACTAGAGATCTTTAAAGTAATAATTGTCAACTAGTATTCTTTTGTGCTACAGAACATTCAAAATTATTTCTTCTATCCACCTACATGTTTGTACCTGTTAACAGTATTCTCTCTCCACCTTTCCCAGACTCTGTGTCTATGAGGTCAGTTCTTTAAGGGTTTTTTTTTTTTTTTCCATATAAATAAGTACATGTTTTATTTGTTTTTCTGGCTTCAAAGTCAACCTTTTCAACTTGAAACAGGAAGAAGAATCTGCATGAAATTACCCACTAGTGTTTAAGACAAGCAGCTACAGTGCCTATAATAACTGCATTTCTAAATATTGGCAAATATTCGAATGTTGATATGATGTATTAAGTTATATCTTATGTCCTGCAAAATCATATTCTTAAGATGAAGACTCACTTAGCATTTCTGAATGACCATTAAGGGGATCAGACAATTCCACTAAGATGGGAAAAAAATAAAAATAAAAATGTGAGGCAGCTTTTCATATTTGTTCCAAGTTAAATCTTACTGAAGGATAAATTTGCTTTTTGATTGTAGAACCAGCAGTTTAGTTGAATCTCTATCCAAATAGAAATTTAATAGTGCTTATTTCATGCTCATATGGTCAGATTTTTGTTCCAATTTGTTCGTAATGAGTCAGAGTAACTGATATGCTAATCAATGTTAGTTAATTAAAAGTGGAGTTTCTATTTAGTTACAAAATGCATTAAGCCACTGAACATATTGCATGCTAGATGACCTGATTCACATATTTGAACTCCTAAAATGAGGAGGAGTGGTGGAAAATCTTTCTGATGTGTTACCAGAAATAGCTTGTAGGTCCTCCTGGAAACATACCCGCCTTGGAAACAGAAGGCTTCGGTTCTAATTCTTACTCTTCCATTATTTCATCCGGAAGCTTCAGATAAGTATGTTCAATCCTCAGACTCAATTTTCCAAGGTCAAAGGATGGAATCGCTTTAGATAATGCCAGAGAACACTCTTCTGTGATCATATGGCCCAAATTCACAGGTAATTAACAGAGCTGAGACTCAGCTCAGCCACTTTCTAGGTATGGGATTTTAGACAAAATTCTCTCTCTAGTCTACATAACTATGATTAAGACAGCAAAAATGTGGTGCTTGCTTGACTTTTATCCTCAGTTAAACATAATGACAGTGATAAACAATAGAAAAGAAAAATGGTGGTGATGGGCAGAAGACATAAGAGAGGTCTCTCAAAGACAGAAAGCTGGTGAAAAAAAAAAGCGTACTTAAGAGGAAGAATGGATAATGTTTGTAGAGTTTACTGGTGTGAAATTAACATGTTATCTGGTCTTGAGATTCTAAGCAAATTTTTAAAAGGAAAGAAACAACACATATGAGGACTGGGATAAAAACGTTTACTAAACATAAGCTTTTACCAAAACTTGATCCATTGGTGTTGATCACATATTTCATGTATTTAACAGTCTAATCAATTGTCGGAAAAGATCCATTAGACAAAACAACCTGTAAAACACAGGGCCTCCTACATTGTTCAGATTATTGGTTAATCCTAAAAACTATTTTCCACAAAATTATTATTTTTATAGTTTCTAAAAAATTGGGGATGAGGTTGGAAGAGGGTAGAGAGAGATCATGTAGAACTCCTGCCATAAGGAACACATTTAGGAAATGCCGAAATGGTGAAAGTAAGACATGCGTTCTTGAAACCTGGTTGGAATCTCCATCTGCCAGATTAACTCTTGGGTAACCATAAGAGGAGTGGACGATCCCTTTTTGAGAGAGATTTTTTGAGAAGTAGGTCCAAGAGACATTAAATGATGGACAGACATATGGTTGCCATTTGCTGACAGTGATAACAGGAGGGACTGCGGCACTTCCGCCTTCTTTTTGTGAAATCACAGAAGAGAAAAACTGTACGTCTCCCACTCTGCTCTTGAAATCCTTTGGCTGTGCAACATCAAAGACTGATCTCCACGTGTGGAATGTTGTGGAAGCAATTTGTTCTTGGTGATTGCTTCCTTCTTGAAATACAATTAGAGGCAAACCGGATGGAAAACCAAGGGGTGTTGGTGCCTCAGCAGAAAGAATATGAAAAAAATGGAGGGGGTGGGCAGGATCCAGATCCTGAGGTTAATGCTATTAGAAGTTAACTAATTCTTTCTGGAGGATGGATATCCTCTGCAGTAATGCATCAGCCAATTGTAGTAAAATATAAGGATGTCTGGACTTGTCATTGAAACAAACCAATGAAAGCAGGCCATTTCCTGCAGGGGGCATGATTAAAACCAGAGCCATTTCCACAGATAATCCACTTATAAATCATGGTAATAAAATGGCCTTCATGACAGCAGCTCAGTGACATTTTTTTCCCACAAACTCAGTTGTATCCAGGCAACCAAACTATCTTAATTCAAATGAAATGAAAAGGACCTTGGGGGTCCCAGGAATCTAGAAGATGATCCCACTGCCTGGTTCTCTTTTCCTGTAGAGGATAGTGATGGGGCAAAGGACTGTAGGCACTTCATTGACCTTTGATTACACAGTTTTCTTTATTTGCATGTCGAAATCAATGGACATCAAGAATGCAGATATTTTGCAACCCTTTTTTCATTCTTAGAATTGATGAATGGTACATCATAGGCTCTTTATGTCTATCAATTTTTGATGCATAGCTTGCTTTGAGGGGTATCACTGATCAACAAAACCCATACAGGCAGGAATGTATGCTAGGCATCTTGGTATTCTCTACTTAGATGTTTCTATGTGCCATTTGAAGCCAACAGAGGTAGTGATACTACTGATAAATATCCCATTGTGCATCTTCACAGCTAATAAATGCTGAAATGTGAGAAAAGTGGGTCTCTTCTATCCCAGAAAAAAGAAAAAAGGCTCTCTCCTTGGAGATTTTTTTTTTGTAACCCATTCTAGCAAACTTCTTTAAACTCCTTAAGAGTAAGACTGCCTTATCTTTGAATGTATTTAAATATTTAAAATAAAAATAATTCTTACAAAACAACTTCTTTTACTGAAACTACTATATCATGGGTAAATCTGTATGAATGCCTCTAAATAACCCAATTTCACGATAAAACCAAATATCAGGTGCTGAGCTGTTAAACAGAAATTCAAAGATATTTACACTTATTTTAAATGATTTTCACTTCTTTCAGGGGGAACAGCACTTCTTAGACAGCTACATGAGAAGATTATGCATAGGCAGAGTGCGTGTTAATGGAAATCCTGCTGTGGTGTCCATGCTAGTGTATCAGTATTATTGCTATAATAGATGCCATCAGTGCTGTGGATACTCCCATGATTCTCTTTACCCCTTTGTTATTTACCTGTTCTAAGTGTCCCTTTCTTTTCTCAGCAGGTCTCACTTGTGCTCCTTGGTAGGAAACATTCTCAGACTATCTATATTTAACTTCCATCAGTGCATGAAGAAATTTGAATACCTTAAAGAAGCTCTCAACTTTTAGGTGATGGGCATAGCCAATTTTCTAACCATATTCTTTGGAAAAAATCCAGGGAGCTAGTTTACAGACACACTTGTTGTATTATTCATTTATTCATTACTGAGACAGAATACCCAACATCCACAAATTTGCTGAGAAAATATTTCTTTATCACACAGTTTCAGAAGGACTTCGACTACTCATGGGCAACTGCGATGGCAGAGACATTTGGCAAAGCAAAGCTGGAGGAAGAGCTGTTCACAATATGGCAGATGGAGAGACAGGTGAGGCAGGAAGGGAGGAGCTAGTAGAGATTTTACAAGGTCCTGCCCCAGTAATCTGTCCTGTCAGGGTCAAGTCCCATTGGTCAGCCTCTTACAGGTCAAGCCCACAGTGCCACTCTTTCCTGGTCAAGTCCCAGTGACCAGCCTACTTCTGGTCAAGACCCGAGGCCCTTAAGATCAGGCTTTACCTCTTAGCAGCATGGGTTTCTGTAGCTTCTCCACGACATCCAAATAAATCAGGCTCTTGTGGAACATTCCAGTTCCCAACCATAACACTTGTGTTCAATCCAGAGCTCTCTTGTGGGACTGAGCCACGGCTTCCTTCTCTGGAAGTTTATTTAAAACTGCATTCATGTGTAGCTTTTATTGTTTCTCACTCCCCATTCACTGTTAAAAATTATACATATATTTTCGAAAAAAATTTTTTTCTGGTGAAATTGTAATACAACAGATGACTGTTTTCTTCACATTAACTTCTCAGAAACCCTAATGAACATAGCTAACAAAGAGGCAAAATAGGACCTGAATGGAGATTGACCTCAAGGCATGCTGGGATGGAGGACTGGTCATATTTCACTTATGAGATTACGGCCTAGATACTAGAAATCACCAAGTATTGAAAAGTGCAGTCCAGGTGAAAGGAAGTATTACACAGGAGACAGCCAGATAGACAGAGATCATGCAGAGGATACAAATAACCATATTGATTAAAACATTAATAATTCACAGTTGTGAAGCATCTACAATTGATTGATGTTGATGTTATATTAGACGCTTACTGAGAACTTTAATGTTTTAATACATCTCCCCCTCATTCTATGTGTGCAGCCCTGAGATGGAGATTATTTTTTTCCATTTTTGCAGAAATGGAAACAAAGACTTAGCAGCGGACTGCAAGTTACCCAAAATCACATGACTATGGACTTGGGATTTGTGTCTATATCTGTCTGACTCCTAAGCTTAACCACTGTACTAGAAAATTTGGTTACCAGTCTACAATGTTGTTCTTGAAGAGGAGTCAAGACGGATAAGGTTATGAACATGACTGATATGATCAAGTTGATTTGATAACTGCTTGAAGCAAATTCCACAGTTGAATGTGCATCCTCTGTGTCCCCTGCATGAATTTTTGAGCGTGTGTGAAGACACCGTAGGTAAAGTTAACGTTCGCTGTAGGATAAGAGGATTGTTCTTTGCTCTTTCTAAGTCTTCTTCCTCAAAAAATTTTATTTGTGTTTGTGATACAAATTCACTGCACAACAATTACATACAACTTAAGAAATTCCCCCTCTACTCCACTATCGCCCAGTCCTCAGAACTCTTAAGTGACATTTCCAAGTTCTCGTTGCTAATAAAAGCAAGTGCTCTAACTTCTAGCTCAGGTAGGTTACTTTCCAATAATATCATGATAATTTAATATGTCACATCAAGTTCTGGGTAAAGTCAGGCCTGGTCTAGAACTAGACAGCTATCCAAACACAAGTTTCCAGTGAAGATGGCAGAAACAACCCCATTTAAACCTCAACTTCCTGAAGGAAAGTTGGGAGTCAGCCCCTCTCACTGTCCTTCTGCCAGCACTGTCCTTTGAATTATCTTTATTTTGAAATGCTAACTTAGAGCATTTCAAGTAGAAATTAACTGGAAAATTATTAACGAGGACTTTTCTGCTTCAAGTCTAATAGGCCCAATAGAAGACACAAAATTGTTTATTCAACATATTTACGTATGTCATAACTTGATGTCATACTTGATTTTCCTGAGTGCTTGCCTGATCTATGTCTTTACCCAGATATTGTACATAGAAAATAAGAAGAAAACAGGCTAGAATTCAATAGAAAGTTTTGCCCATTGGTGCATTCACAGTCGGGGAGCTATCAGCATCTATAATTTCGCAGAAAGATTTAAAATCATGAATATAGCTTTTTGTAATCCTGGATTGACCTCTGACCAACCCTGAGATGATGAAGAGAACCTTGTGCACTTAGTATTTCTACTCCATCACCCATGAGGTGCCACTGGGACAAGCCCCTCCCTCGGCCATCTCACTTTTCAGACATGCAGGGTCATTAATTTCCACAAAAATTTGTCCAAATGTTACTCTTGGGTTCAACAGTGATCTGGTTATTTACTTGTGTTTGTATCTGCTCTTTTTCCTTGCTTTTCTCTACCTTGAAAATCACATCCCCCAAATCACCTTCTCGCCCGGTGAGGGCAATAGTGTGACCTAGAAAGATTCTGGAATGCAGAGGACAAAGCCAGACAATTACCTCCTATGTCTCTGTGTCGAAAGGTAACACTGGTGATAGATAATCAACTTCCTCTGATACATCAAGATTCCACAAGTAAAAGCATGTCATGGAAGCTAAAATACCAGCTTCTATTTTAATGATTTTGGAGTAGTAAATTCTCACCATTGCTTCCATTCTGGCGGCCCCACGTTAGACTCTCTAACTTTCACACCAGTTTTTCTATCTAGTATTCCAAGCTCCTTTGTGGAAGTACTTGCCTATTTATGTTCCTTGACTAGTGACGCTGGTTTAAACCATTTGTCCCTTCATCAGAATAGAAAATGCAGTCATTCTTTACCACAGTGCTTCTCCCAAAAGGAGTCAAGCAGACTGTCTATCCTCACACAAAGTACTTCATAGTCTTCTTATGGGGTCATTTGCTCATCACTACTATATATGCTTAATCTTTCCTGGGCAAACGTGTACTTTACAACGAGTTTGTTAGAATCTTATTACTGAAACAAATTCCCGAGATACATCAACTTCCAAGAAGGAAAAGCTTATTTTGGCTAAAAGTTTTGGAAGTTTTAGTCTGGTCTGATAGCTGTTCTTCTTTTGGGCCTGTAGTGAGACAGTGAATTCCAGAAGGGATGCATCATGGAAGGCAGCGCCCTACAGAGGAAGCTGCTTGCCTCCGAATGGGAAAGCAGCAAAGAGAGAGAGATAAGTTGGCCTTGATGTCCCTTTCAAGAACGGGCCTTCCTATGATCAAAAGACATCAGCTGCACTCTACCTCTTGAAGATTCCATCACCTCTCGATAGTATCCCTGTCTTCAACACATGAATTTTTGAGAGATAGTCAAGATCTGAACACTAACAAGGAGTTTTCCAAACCTATCGAGAAGACTTTATGTATCCCATATAAATCCTTAGGTAGATAGATTTTAACTATGAGATGCCAATAAATGTTGTTGAAAATTGGCTCCAAGATTCCAAGCATGCTCCTGGGATAAGCACCCTCACACACAGGTGCAGACTCTTGTTTCTTGGGTTTTGTGAATGTAGATGCCTCATACAATGATACAGAAACAAATATGGATGTAAATGCTCAGTGATGCATAATAATGATCATGATAATTAAGGACAAAAATGACTAAAGCAAACTAGGGATTTTTAGTGTAGGAGGAAAGAAAACTTTCCATAATTTGGACAGTAACTCAGAATCATAATAGAGATAAAGGAAGCCAATAGATATGTGATGCCTTCATGTGCTAAGAATCACACAAAAATGTCAATAAGAAACGTCTTGACAGAGACGTGTTCATAAAAATGTTAGCTGTACACTAATACCAATTTTTTTTTTACAGCTAAGGAAAATGAGGCTTTTCAACTCAAATATGTTTGCTGGTATCATATGTCTCTATACAAGAGCACTGAAGTGTAAAAATTTGGTCAGTTTTACTCAACATATCTTGGCTTAGCAATTATACAGGATGCAAAACAATTATTTAGGACCATGAAATTCATAGTGTTCTGTTTTAACTAAAAGTATGGATATTTCTAAGTGTTCTCATTTTATTCTATTTATTATTATCATTTTAGGCTGAGAATTTAATCCAGGGTCTCATCATCCTAAGCAAATATTGCACAACCTAGCTGCATCCCTAGCCCTCACATTTTAAGAAAGTAGTTCAACATATAAACTATTGTTAAAAAAATCCACTTATCATACAGAGAAGCAAGTGTTTTTTTTTTTAATCACTACTGGAAGTTTTATATATCCAGGAGAGAGAAAAACAGACCAACAAAATAAAGCAAAAATCACTGCAGAAAGACTCAAATGGAGGCAAGTCTGCAAAACGCAACAGCAACCCACACAGCAATTCAGTCTCTTCTTGTTTCTGGTAACCATTTAAAACCCAAGTGGTTAAACTCTGGCTTTTATCTCTTTCTTTTAAAAAATGTTCACATTGTCTAGGACGGCCAGACTCAGAACAGCTCCAGACGTTCAAATACCAATCTCTTTCTCTGTTGGTGAATAGAATTTAATCAGACCAGCGAGCTAAACCAAAGTCACACAAAGAGTAATATTTGATGCGCTTAACAGGAAACCTTTATGCAACTGTTCCCATCAGTCAGACTTAGCATAACACGAGGCTATTTTTACTTCATCTTGGCATTCCGCAGAAAACTTTAAAAGGCTTGTGATCAGTGTCGATTGTCAAAATACAGTGTCCAGCCCAGTGTCAGGGCTCGCTGCTGTGTCCACAAGACCTAAGAAGGCCATGAAAGAGGCTGTGCAAATGACACTGGAAGCACATTCTCTGCAGTTGCAGCGACAAGTGTGGTGCAGCTTAACGCCTGCCGCCTCCTGTTTATCCTTTCATATCAAAAGAGAACCCTTAGCCTCATCAGGAAGGCCAACATTTATTGATTAACTCGGCATTTTTTGAACATTTATTTCTTCCAAATTGTTGAGATAGGCACTATGAGAATAACAGAAGCATGTTTTGCCTTAGGAAGTTTGCTAAAAGGAAGGGGATAATAAGTTTAAAGCACAATTCTAAGACTCCTCCCTCTTTCTCACTGACCAATCACCAACCCTCTTTACTGCTATTTAGTATTATTTTAATCTACCTATTTATTTCTGTATTTTCTAATGTGGACTAAGCCAGATTTCATGTGGACTTCTCCTATCCTTCTTAGTACAACTTTTGTTTCTTTTGTAACTAAAATTTTAATTGAATTATATAATATGTTCAGTCAAAGTATCAAATCACAACCGTCTAACTGGAAGTATTTACTATCTCCCTGGCTTTTCCAGCATTGTCTCGGGAACCAAGTGGATCTGAGCTACCAGCGAGAGGTAAGATCAAGATCAGAGCAAAGAAATACAAAAGTCAGAGACTGATACACTGAGGCGAGCTAGATTTGTAGTAGAATTAAAGAGTTCCCCAAAATTAGATTCAGAAGTTTACCAATTTACAGATGTTTTTCTACGTCTCCTCTTTCTTTTCTTTCAACACAGATCAAAACTCAAAGAAAGATCAAACAAGCCTACAACAGACATCCCAAATAAATAAACTCTTCTTTGTAGAATGATGTCTTTTGTTGCCTGTCAGAAAATAGCTCTCAAGTCAGGGTTTACAAATTGGTCTTTGGAAGCTCAGTGTATTTCCTGGAGCTCACCTTTATTTCTGAATGTTTAGTCTAGCATTTGTGGCAAGCTGTGTCTTGCAGGAGGAATGTAGATTTCCTTCTTCCTTGAAAAGGGAAAAGAGGAAGTGTTTATATAAACTTTTTGCAAGATAGGCCTGAAAACATATAATCTTTCTATTTTTTAATGTTAAGCCAAAGCCACAAGATCGTTCTACAGAATGCAGAATGTACACACAGCGTGTCAGAATCAGGTTGTGTTTTACAGAATTAATGTCCAACATGTGAAAACAACTCTACCTCAGAATGTAGAACGTCAGATGCTTTACATGAACAATTTAACGGAGCTGTTTTTGCCCTTCATTTATCAGCATGCATGTCTAAGTCTACCTACACATTTATATGCACATGTCCACACACTTGCACACACATATACTCACACACATACCAATTCAGGCTCATTGACATCTAAATTGACAGAAAAGTGTGCATTTATGTTTGCGTTTTACAGCATTTGCATTTTAGCATTTTGGGGGGATCTATTGTTCCACTGGAAGAGGTTGAAATGGATTCTGATCTAATGAGTGCACAACTATCCAAACGCCAACTCTAATGGGACTGATGCAACTTTGACTCATGCCCAAAATAAATAAATAAATAAATAAATAAATAAATAAATAAATGCATTTTCTCAGAAACTAAACTCTGGTGCTCAAATACAGCCATTTTTGACTCTGCCAATAAGTATGGAGTTCTGGAGAGAAGACTTAACCTCACTCTACCCTGATTAGCTGATTTGTTTCGTGTGTTCATGTAAGCCAAAACTCATGACATTTTATATTTAAAATATCTTAAGTATAGTTTGTACTCTAAATGTTAGTTATTTTTGGCTGAGAGAAAAAGAAAGGAATTATACTCATGACTTTCAGTCTTCTCATGCTTGTTTTAACTCAGATTGAAACTTAAAGACATTCAAATAGTATGAAGTCAACTGTTTGAGACACAGGTATGTTGTTAAATAATAATTGTACTTAAATTTTTTGAACTTCATTAAACATGTTAGGTGAATAGTTAAGGGATTGCACTGGTGACCAAGACATTGAAGAGGCGGCAGCCATTGTCCTAAAATGAAGGATGCACAGGATACGAGGGGTGAATAGTAGGCTAGTGGAATGTTTAAAAATAGAGTAAGCAGGGACGGGAAGAATAGCTCAGCAGTTAAAGCACTTGCCTAGCAAGCACTGAGTACCCGAGTTCATTTCTCCAGCACTGCATAATCTGGATGTGGTGGTGCATACTGTAATCTTAACACTGGAGGGGCTGAGGCAGGAGGATTGCTGTGAGTTCGAGACCAGTGTGGGCCACATAGTGAGCTGAGAAGCAGCCTGGACTACAGCAGAGTCAGACCCTATCTCAAGGAAAAAAAAAAAAAAGGAAAAGAAAAGAAAAAGTAAGCAAATTTTTTAGAAAGGAAACATCTCCAACTGGTGAGCCATGCAGGTGATTCTCAGTCTCACCTAAACCTGTAGAAAAGATTCATTCATACTCTGTAATGCTGCTTAGTGCCTGCAATGGCTTTGGATGCTGCCAACACAAATTTAATGACAAGGTTTCTTAAAATATAATGACATACTTTTCCTTTAAAGAAAAACATAATTGCATGGTTTCAAGTATGACCTTTGGAATGGAATAAGGTATGTCATATTCACAAACATTGGAGTATTACAATTGCAAGGAGCTTTGCCAGAAGAAATAAAAACTGTTTGAATTAACTAGTAAAATGAAGAGCCAATTGTTTCCCTTGGTCAACCTGGGGCTGATGACTGGGAGCCATAAATCACTGCTGTCACCGGCACCTGCAACAGGCATGGCTGATGGCAGCCCAGTCTGTGTATTGCCCCCTGGAGCTACTAATGCAGCCCACAAGACCATGGGCTTCGACTAGCACTACTCTGTGATTTCTAACAAGAGTTTACAAGACTCCATTGAGTGATTTTCTGTTATAGGCTGCATATTGACAACAGAACCTGTATGTATGGGGGGCGGGGGGCTGTAGTGCAGGGCTGACTCTGCCCCCATGCCTACCACATAGCAAGAGGACTCAAAACCCACACATGTCACGTCACATAGGCAACTAGGGAAGTGACGAGTCAAAGGCAGCTGTTACCAATGACAGCTTTTCTACCTACTGATGATGTATGTGTATGCCCATAAAGGCAGGTGTTTAACATTATTAAACAGACAAGTAATTTTTGTATTAAATTTTGGCTTCTGTAGTATGTAAAAATTTAAGATGAATGTTTTCAGTAGCTGTAATATAGAAGTACAAAATACATCACCATTTTGGGGCATTGTATTGTTAGAGTTACTAATACTAGAAAAATAAATGTTATTTACTTATTAATTTTTGAAATGTTGCAATCAGACATTCAACTGAGATAAAAATTGGATCATGTCTTTCTATTTTGTACCAGTAAAGATCAACCTAGGGTTTTCACACTGAGCTACATTTTCGGGCCTTATTTATTTATCTGTCTGTCTATTTATCTATCTATCTATCTATCTATCTGTCTATCTATTTATCAATCGAGTCTCAGCAGGTTGTTAGATTATTCATGCTGGGACAGAATGTGCCACCCTCCTGCATCAGCCTCCCAGAATGCTGAGATGATAGGCATATGTCAACCATGCCTCGTGTGAACATGTCCCTTTTCTATAATTCGATAAGGCCTAAAACCCAGAGAAAAATGTCTCTCACTATACAATCATACCTTACTCACATCTTTTCTTTTTTGGGAGTTAGCACATTTGTGAACAAATATTTTCAAGAATGAAACTCACTAAGAATAAAATTAGACTAAAAAAGTTTCCAATGAGCATTTTGAGAACTCATTAGGGATTGAAGCTCTTCCCATTAAGGCAGACATTGATGTATTAGTTTCACCAGAACAAGGCCAAATAGCCTATTAGTTTTGTTTATAACTGCTTTCTTTCTTAGCTATAATAAAAATATAAAAATATTTTTGTTACTTATGTATGTTAACTCTATTAGATATTTTCTGCACAGTGTTAGATAATTATTTTCAGTCAGTGCAGCCCAGACACAAGCTGAAATGCTGGACACACATGCTTTAGAAGGTCTTAGGTATCTAAGAGTTATCTGTCTGACTGAGGATTTCACTGCCTGAAAGTGGTTAGCTCGCTTGAAAAATAACTCATAAAGCTCATCTGCAGTTTCTCTGTTCCCGACTTCTTGGCAAATGTTATCTCTGCATAATTCCATGCTTTTCTTGGCATTGTGAGGGTGTTCCTCACATCAGTGCCCTTCTCGACGGTCTAAATAGCCATTCGTAAGTGTCCTCCCTGTTTAAAAAATTTAACTAGAGTGTCTTTGGAATGAGGAAGCCCTCTAAATAATAAAAATAGTACACAGGTTACCTAATATTTGATATTTAATTCCAAATTTGACTTGCTCTTCAATAGAATATTAGTATCATCTTACTTTGTAAGAAACGTCTTAGACTTTTCTACTTTATTTTCTGCTGCTGTAGATTAATTTAGATTGCTATGAGTTTTGATGAGAAGAATGATTTGGCTCTGGAATGCTTTCTAGAGGCTTATGACATTAAAAGCTTGTTCTCCAAAATGACTCTGTTAGGTAGCATTGGAAACTTAAAGAGGTGGAACCTAGTAGGAAGGCTTCAGTCATCAAAGAAAGGCCTTCGAGTCGATAGTGAGGTTCTCACATACTCCCTTTCTCTCTCTTTACTTCATGGCTACCAAGCGGTGGTCAGCACCTTCTGTGGTGGTGTTCTCTGACATAAGAACAACGGGGCCAATTGACCCTGCACCGGAACTTGCGAAACCGTGAGCCAAAATAGGCCTTTCTGCTTTCTGATCATATGAGGCACCTTTTTGCAGTAATGGAAAGCTAGTAAAATAAATAATATTATTTACTTTCTTTTTTTTGAGACAGGGTCTCGCTCTGTGGTCCAGGCTGGTCCTGAATTCACTTCAGAGCCCAGGCTGGCCCTGGACTCACGGCAAACCTCCTGTCTCAGCCTCCCGAGTGCTGGGATTACAAGTGTGCGCCACCACTCCCAGCTTGTATGGTGCTGGGGAATCGAACTCGGGTACTTAGCGCTTGGCTTAGCACTTGCTCAAGCTCTTTAACCGCTGAACCATTCCTCCAGCCCCAGATATTATTTACTAACTGTGATGTCTTAAGACATAGAAGTAAGTAAACAAAATGTAGTATCTGTGCATTCTAATTTGTAAAGAAAATAGTATCTGTTCTATACGTTTAGTTGGATAGTTGGGAATCACTAAACACACACACACATATACACACACACACACACACACACAGAGAGAGAGAGGGAGAGAGAGAGAGAGAGAGAGAGAGAGAGAGAGAGAGAGAGAGAGAGAGAGAAATATACTCTCCGGCCAATTTTGTGAAAGTCAGAAAGTGGGGGGACATTTCTTGTTCCTTTGTAATTTGCAATGCTTTAGAATACTCATCTGTAATGACAAATCTTTCTATGGTCACTAGCCATCACTAACTGAAATGCTCTATCCTTGGGTGGGCATATTTTTATAATCCAATTAAGTATTTCCTGTAACTCATTGCTATGTCTTATGTCTATGAAGTGTTCCAACATGGGCACAATTTACATCTGTGGCTGCATAACTATTCTTAGGAAAGACTGTGCTATGGATTGTAGACTGTTTATTAGAGTATTTGATACCGACTCCTTCAATAGCCTTTCTCAGCTCTGCCCACAAAAAATGTCTCCAGATATTGCTGAATGAAACCAGGCAGAAAAAAATAGTCTCTGGTTAAGAACCGTGGCTACTGAGGACATGAACCTTATCTATCACTGCACTGAAATTTCTTTTTTGCCCATTCACATGAATAGATTAATAATAATCTATAAAGCACCAAACATTGAGCCTTATGAATAAGGTGTGTTCATTTTCATTCTGTGCATCAAATTCTGTCCACTGCTTCCTTGAGTTTTAAGAACCCAAAGAGGAGTTGGCATATAGAATTATTTTCAAGTTTTCTACAGGGATTAAATACTAGACAAGGATTTTTTTTTTTGTTCAGAGTTTTTTTTTTTTTTTTTTAATTCAGAGTTAAATCATTTAAACTCTGAATTTCTGGAACCAAATACAATGTTGAACATGGGAGAGATTCTCAGAGAATGTTTTGGAAACAAGTCAGTGAATGAATAGACAGAAGAAAGAATGAAGAAAGACAACTTCTCATTCAGAGGCCAGATGTACTCATACATGTACATATCTAATCACCCCCTGGAGTTACTATGACTACAAACAGTTCAACTGCCAACTTTCTGCCTAAAACTCTAAACAAGATTCCAGGTGAGGAAGTGTCTTTGGCAGGGACCCAGCTGACCCTGCCGTGGTTCACAGGAGGGGATCTTCACAGAACTAAGTGAAAATCAGATTCATCTTAGTGGAACTAATCTGAGACTAGAAGGCGAAAAAAAGAAGGCATCGCCAGTCACCATGGTTGGGCAGGGACAGGAAGGACTTGAGTCACACAATTGAATGCCAAAACATTTCACAGAGGCAGCTCCCAGAACATGTATTTTTAGCTGCCACTGTTAGAAAGCTAGCAATCCCTGTTGGATTCCAGAAGAAACTTTTAAGTCCAAAGGACAATTTGGGAGAGATGCGTAAACTCAGAACACACTGAGTTTTTCCTCTGATTATTCTTTTAGAGAAAACTGTGATACTTCTGTGCGGATAGAGGTTCTTCTGGGAACTTTGTCAATGTTTAATGGCCTGCATCACAGAAAAGGGGTTATAGTCACCCAGAGAGGGCCTTCCATCACTATTACCTCAGAATCAAGCACACCCTTTTAAAGGGCAATGTTTTTGCAAGAGGCGTGGGAGAAGTTTCTTTTGATATCTCTGTTTAATGAAATTTAATTCTGACTCTTTCCTCTATTTATCTTCATGGTACTCAAAATTGAAGGTATCTTGTGCTAAAACTCATTTGCTATAGTTGGACCACATCTTCAGTCTATCAAAATTATTTCCTGTAATGATCTCATTTACCTCCACATTTGTCACTTCCATTAAATTCTTGAGGGCAGGAATAGTGTCATCACCAGCATAAACATTATAAATATAACAAGGAGAAGCTAGTGGAATGACACAGTGGTTAAAACACTTGCCTTGCAAGCAAAAGGCCCTGAGTTTGATTCCCCAGCATTACCTAAAGCTGGGCCTGGTGTTGCATGCCTATAATCTCAGCACTTGGGAGGCTGAGACAGGAGGATTGTACTAAGTCCAAGGCCAGTCTGGGCTACATAGTGAGTTCAGGACCAGGCTAGGCTACAGAGCAAGACCCTGTCTCAAAAAAGGGGGGGGGGGGGGGGCAAGGAGATGAAATGACCTAGAAGAGAATTTGTTAAATATTACTATAGTTCAGACAATGTACAAAGAATCTTACAAAACATCATAATCACCCTATTTACTTGTTCACATATATTAACGAATCTGATGCAATTACATCATTTACGTATGTATTTATTTTGAGACAAGGTCTTGCTCTGTAGCCCAGTCTGGTACTCAATTCACCATAGAGCCAAGGCTACCTTGGACTCATTATAATCCTCCTGCCTCAGCCTCAACTACATATTCTTTTATCTTTGATATCTGTTCTTGCATAGTGGTGGTGACTACTGTATCTTGCATTAAGCACTTTTTAAAGTCACTATATTACTCATGATACCCTAAGCTCAAGCATCCTCTTACCTCAGCTTCCTAAGTTGTTGGAACTACAGGTTTATACCGCTGAACCTGGCTAGCTACAATAAATCTATATAAAATATATAAAATAAAATGAAAGAAGAGGCATGATGAGTAGGTCAAGGAATACCACAGATGGGAGCCTGGTATTTTCAACAGACACTGGAATTAAGCATCAAGATCTGAGTTAAAATCTCAATTTTATGTACTGTTTAAGTGATTAGTTTCTGTGTTACAGAAGAATTATGGTAGTTATCAGGCAGAATGACTGAGAGAATGTGGTGTGTAATAAGGGCTCAGACTCACCTGCTGCTAATACTCACGTTTTCAGGGTAAATAGCACAAAAGAAAATAAAATTTTGGGCTCCATAATGAGGTCAGGACCAGCCTGGGCTACAGAGTGAGACCTCATCTGAATAAATAAATAAATAAATAAATAAATAAATAAATAAAATTTGCAGTTAGCAGGACCAAGGGAAGATAATAATCTTCATCCTTCACTGTCATAAAAGACCCTATTGGTTAAAGGCTAATTGATTGTCCACCAAAGAATACTTCTTAAATTACAGTTTTTAAGATTAATTATTCCACAACCTTTTCACATAATTCTGACATTTGCCAAACAGATGACCGTACTTTACATTTTCAATATTTGAAAGGACAAAATAAAAATAAGTATATTGTATTAATACTTAATGTAGTTATTAGAAAGATCAGCCATAAAATTTTTACCATTTCAATTTAACTCAGAAGTGTTAATTAGTTCTTCTTTACATGGTCAGGGCGACGAATCATTTGAGTTCTTTGTGCAAACAGTAATGGGGAATATGTATTCCAAAGTACATGACAACTGTTCTAATCAATATTTAAAACTTAAAGCAGGCTCGGCCTGGGGTGTAGCTCACAATTAGAGCCCTTGCCTACTAAGCACAAAGACTTGAGTTAGATCCCTCAGCACTCAGCGCAACTGAATGTCATGGCATATATCTACAATCCCAGCACTCTGGAGGCTGAGACAGGAGGATCTTTACTTCTGGGCCAGTCTTGGCTACATATTGAGTTCAGGGCCAGCCTAGACTACAGAATGAGACCAAATTAACAAAACAAATTAACAAACAAATTAACAAAACCTTATTGCTAGCTTGATTGAGATTTACATTGCTGTCCTTTTATGTCACTAGTACTTTTAATGAGTTGCCTCTGAAAGGTATAGTAACTCCACATTCTAACATAGATGGATTTTAAAATTGGTTACTATCGATGAATACAATACTAGAAATTATTTCTCTTGGTGGAACATGACTAGCATCTTGTCTTGAAGTTTACTTAATGAGGTTCTAGAACCAACTTTACTTTTTAATAAATTTTTTCCACAACATTTTGAGAATTCCTTCACAATACTCAATAGAAGAAAACAACAGACAATAGCACGTATTAATTATTAGTAACAAACATTTATAAATAACTGATTTTCTATTTCTGGACACCAATTAATATGCTTCAAGTAAGTAGATCCTTAGCATTTCCAAAGACAATGTTTGGTTTATAAATAAATATTCCAGTGCATGAATAACACTGTTTTAGTATACTCTCTCCCACCACAGAATGAAATAGAAAGAAACAAAGTGACTTAACACTTTCAGATCACTTCCTACGCAATAAATGAAGAAATAAAAGAATTTATAAAGAAATGGAAGACATTCTGCCAAAATGAGTCTGCATTTTCATTTAGAATTCCGGTACCTTCAAAGACCAATGTAAAGATGAGATAAAATATTGCATCAAATTTGTACAGCTGAACATAGTGAGCACCAAAACTTTGTTAACAACCATTATTATGCTTGCCATCAATTCATTAATTCAGATATGTCCGTCGAGTTTTTGTAATATGCAAAGCATTATTCATAGAGCTGGAAACATGGAGACCGATAATATAGGACAGATTCTTGATTAATGGAGATATGACTATTTTGGAGGAAAGTGATATTAGTAAGTTATTAAGAAATGATATATAGTAAGGTGACAAATATAAAATATTTAGAAAACTGATATGTTAGAAAAAGATGGGCAGGGTGGTGACTAGACTAACTTAGACTGGATTTTTATGGAAAGACTAATGGAAGTGTACCTGTCTAACAAATGTGTAAATAATTAAACCTCCTTGTAGGGAAGATATAGTGGTAGAACTTTCCAGAAAGATGGGGCATTAAGAAAAAGTATCCAAGGCAGAAACTGCTATTTCTGGTATTTTTCTTTTCTTCCTCCCCTCTCCTCCTCGTCTTTCCTTTTTCTTCTTTTCCTTTGTGTAGATCAAACACAGATCACAGTGTGCCTTCAAGCATAAGCAACAAAAAGAATAATAAAAGGTTTGAGAAGACAGTCAGCGATCGCCCCAAGTAGAGACGTACAGGCCGTGACAGGTGCTGATGTGTTATAAAAGCTGTGACACAGAAACGCTTATGAGTTTTAGAAAAGACAGTAGCATCATCTCATTCTGTTTGTGGGAAAAGTAGGAGGGTCAGGATTCACATTTATTAAATCAAGTTTATTGTTCCAAATATTCAGAGTATGCCTGATATCCCAGAGTAGGGCAGGATGTGAATTTTTACTGGATCCTCCAGAATATTGTTTAAGATGTAGGATCTAAATTCCACTGCCAATGGCCCAAGACGAGTTGAATTGAAAGAGTAAGGGATCAATCTCAGATCTTAGGAAATTAGTCTGAACTAGAATTGAATGAAACCATGAGCTGATGTTGAGTACCTTGAGGTAAATGGATACTTACCAATAAAAAGCTGAAAATGAAAGCTTCATCTGTATCAGTTCCCTATTACAAGTCAATTGTAACAGAAAATATATTTTTAGGCACTTTACGAGATGCATAAGGTACTTCTGAATGGCAGTGAAGATAGTTCTAAATCCTAGAAAGCAACCAAATACTTGCTTTTTGAAGTGCTTGTATTCACACTCAGAATTTCTTACTCATGATGAAGAATTGGAACAATTTCTCTATTGTCATTTCTCATTTTCTGTTTAATAAATGTCACATAGTAAAAATGGAACCAGATAACTGAAAACATGGTAGAGAAAGTAATAAATATTCCAAAAGAGCCACAGACAATATTCAGAGAGTATTGATTTTGAACAAGGATTAAATCAATAAAAATATCATCGAGAATAAATTTGATCCAAACTGTGGTGGATATGTAGATATGTAATAATTGTCCATGCACATAAAACTGTTGTTAATATTGTTCTTAGGAAAGATCAAACAGGGGCTGGAGGAATGGCTCAGCGGTTAAGGCTCCTGCCTAGCAAGCTGTAAGTCAAGCGCTAAGTATGAGTTTGATTCCTCAGCACCACATAAATCAACCCGAGTGTGATGGCACATGCGCGTAGTACTAGTACTCAGGAGACTGAGAGAGTAGGATTGCCCTGAGTACTGAGTACAAGGCCAGCCTGGGCTATAGAGGGAGATTCCGTCTCAAAAATAAGTAAGTAAATAAATAAAAATTTTTTAAAAAGAAAAGAAAGAAAAAGAAAAAATAAGCCAAAATTTTATTGGTTTCTTCTAGTAATCCTGGTATCTGTGAAGATTGGATCAAAATGTATTCAATATTTAAATTTAAAAAATTAAATTATTATAGTAAAATGTACATTGCAGGCAATTCCTTTCAACATATTCCTTCTCATTTCAAACACATTTTTCCTCTCCTCTTGAGATTTTCTGTAGCAGTTCTGAAAATGCACTTTCATAAAGTTCTTTTTTTGTGGCTTACTTAGTATCTTGAGTCAACTCAAAAAGTTCACAGCAATTTCTGTGAAATAAAACTGGGTCTCTGTGTTGGCTCAAGCGATTTCTGGCTCTTGCCTAAGCTGAAGATGACCCTGGAAGGCAAAAGTTTTAAGTTGGTTTATTATGTCTAGACAGTTACACAAATATACTCATGAGAAGACTTCTAGAACTGCTTCAGAAAGCAGCATGGCGGAAATGTTTTTGGAGCAAGACAACGCACAGAGAGGGCAACAGAAAGTGCTGTATCTTTTACCATAGTCGTTTATTTTTTAATTTAAATATTTACTATAGTTTTTTATCCATCTCAGTTAATATTGCAAATCCATCAGAGGCCAGTTTTAATAAAATATTTGTCCTTGTCATGCTTGGCACAGCAGAACTAATATCAAACTAATTACTAGAAACTCAATAACTGAAATATAAGATAAATATGAATTATGTCTTCTATTTCCATGGCTTGATAAGCATTAAATGGATTATTCCTGTCTTGTAATTTCAATGTTTGAGAATGACGTACTTGAATTTTCTGGGAAATTTAAGACAGATCTGTGATCAGTGGTTTCTGCGTCACTCTGAGACCCGAATGGGGGAAAGCAGTGTGTTTAGGGGTAGAAGAAGACATCTTCCTAAAAGAGTAAGTCGCCTGCACAGGAATGTGTGGATTTTGGACTTTCCCCTTCTGGTTGTCCAACTCATATCATACTTTCTAGAACAGGTACTCAAACTTGAGTTGACCATTTTTTAAGTGTGCAACTACTACCAGATAAGGGGTGTAACACTGGGCCAAGCAGTTGAATTTGGTAGTGAGACGTTCTGAAGAGAAACTCAAGCTCTGGGATTTCTCTGCCAACTAACAACATCCCTAGTTGTTGACAGAATAAATTCCTCAGTTCTGAAGGGAACTGCTGGAGAATGCATCAACGCCTTTATGGTACATGTCAATACAGTTGCTTTCCCTGTTACCACAGAGTTCTTTCTGATTGTGCTCATGGCATTTACTTGAAGTCAAACTTCGAAAGAAGTAGATTTTCTACTTCATTTCCTGGTCAGGAAAATAGGTAGCACTTATGAACTAACTAAGTTGTGTTCTCTGAAATTCTTACATCGAAGCCCAGATCCCAACATGATCGTACTTGAAAGTTGATGACGTCATAAAGTGGCACTCAGATACATGTGGCTAGTGTTCTAATCAGAAGAGAGTCACTGGGATGTACACACATTTAAAAAAATGACCATGAGAGAACATGGTGGCAAAGTGTCAATCTGAAACTAAAACGAGTCCTCAGAAGAAATTAAGCAAAATAGTTTTTGTATCTCCAGCTTGAACAACAGGGAGAAAGTGTATTTCACCACTTAAGCCACACAGCAGACTAAGACAGGCATCAGGAAATTAAATATTTTTATGTATCGGAAATATAAACATTAAATCACCACAAAGTTTGTAAGTCCATGTTTGGATTTTTGACCTAGGCCCTGTACACTCCAGGATTAAAAAAACTTTCTCAGCTACATTTCATTTCAGATGGAAATTTTCACGCAATGAAGATTTTTGAGGTTTGGTTCTAAAAGGAAACATGAATTCATATAGAAACTATTTTATAAATAACTTTTCTAAAGTCTATGTAACCAGAATGCATAACTTAATATTGAAAATAACATGATAAGAAAGGTGCATTTGTAATTTACAAATATACATTTACATATAAGTCTATACATATGCATGTATATGCACGTATATATGGTATTGTGCATTTACCGCAGCCTAAAACCAAGGCTAACCGCTCATCCATAATATATTTTATGACATATTATGTCTGTGAGTAATATGAATTTGAAGGTAGCATGAAGCTCTACATTGAGCTTACCTGTGATCAAACTAAAAAGAGGAGACATAGAATTGCCTAGAAAAGAATGCTGAGGATCTGCTATTTGGTTTTTTTTGTAACTAGTCTTGGTTGTCCCCAACCCTGCTCAGCACTGAATGTAGTCTTTCCAAGTGCTGCACACTTTACTGTTTCCATCGTCTCCAGCAAAATGTGCACCAAAAGGGCCTGTGCAGCCTTCTCCAAACCTCTCCGGAGGAGCCATCTCCCGCCTGCGCCCAGGCCTCGCCCCATAGCTTTGTGTTTCCTCCCAGCTGAGATGCTTGGGTTTCTTCCACCTACTGTTGTCACTTGGTGTGTCCGTGCCCAGGTACAAGGGCTCCATCTTGCTTTTCCCTTGGATGAACTCGGCCTCATCTTCCTCAGGAATGGCTGTGTAGCAATCGTCAGGAATAGTTCTTTGAGGCTGCTATGTCTTGGATATGATCTGAAGGTGACCGTCAAGGTTTCATATACTAAAATATAATCCTTATTGTGAAGTAATAAATGGGTAGGAAATTAACCCGACTCTGGTGTCTACAGGTGAAACCTGTAGAGGTGATTAGTATTAAAGCCACTGGAGTGGAACACCCATAATTCATTCCTGGTGGCTTTATAAGAAAAAGACCAGAAATCACAGAGACCCACGCATTTTGTGTCTTACCTCGGGGTACCTTGCATAGTCTGGGGACTCTGCCAACAAAAAGAGCCTCGCCGGATGGAGCTCCTTGAACTTGAATCTCAACAATAAGCCAAAACAAACGTTATCAGGAAGCCTATCTTATATATTATGTCTTAATAACAAAACAGAGGACTAGCATAAACTCCTTTATTACAAATTGGCGACGCCTCCCTTAGCCTGGGGTCCCTGCTGTCCTTGCAGTGCCCTGGTTTTGCTGCTCTTTCCTCCTGAGTCTGTGAGCACAGTGCGCACCTTGGGAGCCTTGTATCTCTTCATTCTCAGTTGTGGCCTGCTACTTTACACCCAGCAGGTTCTCAGTGCAGGTCTCTTGGTTTACACTTGTGGAGAAATAGGAAAGCACATTTGTAGTTTATTCTGATGAAACGAACGTTTTGGAATAAAATGTTGCCACATCACTGAATTTAAATTTGAAAAACTTAATTAGTGTTTTAAACCAAGTCTATCTCCCTTTCATTCTGATGGTCCCTTTTAACACTACAATTAACTTTAGCACAAATAGCTTTAGCCTGTACATGGTCGCTAGGGGGCACTCTTACAATTTTGAATCTGGCAAAACTAAGTAGGCTATTTTTCTTAAAATGATTTAATTTTAACACTTCTCTTTCTACTGATACAAAGGTTCTCATGACGATACCTGGAGGGCGTGTCAGCCAAAAAAAATTAACAAAAATCTTATATTTCTTTGGCTTTTAACAATAGTCAGGTTGATTTTCTTCTGTGAGGTTCAGAGACATAAGATAGCCAAAGAACCTGACTCTAAACTCATGTTTAAACAAAATAATATTTCATTGATTCTATTCTCACTGGAAATTTTTTTTAATTTCTTAGTATCACTGCACCACGTGTCACCACTTTTAGAAAGGTGTGTGAGATCTTCCCATGGATGTACTGTAAAATTATCTGTGGAAATACAAGCCCAACATTTGGCTCTCCAAATCAGCAAGTGTCATCTCAGTGGGAATCTTAATCACAAACTGGCATACGACAGGAGAACAGCAAGAAGAGAAACAAATCTCCTTTTAATTGTCCCACTACCAAACTTTCCATGTAATCAGTGCAGGGACATCTGCCATGGACTTTCTGGGCCTCCTTTCCCATGTGCTGTGAGCAGGAACTTAAGGAGTTAGGGAAAGCCAGGGTGAGATGGAGGATGGGGGGGGGAGGGACAAAATAGGAAGCTACGGACACGTCAGGTGACCATCTCACCTGGCATCTGTAGCCGGAGAGGCAGGGGCATGTTCTCAGTAGAAATTAGCCAGGGTAAAAATGAAATTCATTTGCTCTTAAAAATAAGTTTGAGGGTCTGGGGCTTTGACTCAGAGGCAGCACACATGAGACTGGTAACATGCATGAGATTGAGGGTTAGGTCCTCAACACTATCAGAAATCAAATACAAGAAATAATGAGTTTGAGGGTATAGAATAACTGAAAAAAATGACAATAAGTTTTAAAGCCAGAGAAAAGACTAAAATCTCATTTTAGTGCCTCAAAAGTAGTGTAGCTAAGAGAAAATCGAAAGGTTCAAATTTCTCCCTTTTGTGCTGGGAGTTTGCTATGGACGAAATATATATATATATATACTTGCAAGTCGACACATGTGCACACACACACACATACACACACACAAACACACACACACAACACACACACACACACACACACACACACACACACACATATATATATATATATATATATATATATATATATATATATATATATATATATTTCTTATGCATATAGCTTATATGTACTTATATATACCTATATGTGTACATTGAATTCTAAATACCTGGGGGAGAAACTGTTGTTTGAAAGTGTTTACATTCCCATCTTGGTTTCTGGGGATAGCATATTTCTATAATCAAAAATCAGAAATTATTGACCTAGTATTATTTTGGGGGACAAGATAGACTATTTCAAACTGGATCAGTCCCAGAAACCCACAGTATTTTGTTACCATCATAATGTGACAAAACCTGATTTTCACTCATTCAATCTCTTTGAAAAGCATCATAAACCACTTATTGATTTTTCAAAAAGGAGAAATAAGAAGAAAAATGTTTCAATTAAAAAGGAAGTCAGGCCATCTAATTTGAGTTATAATCTCGGGCAAGGGTCCTAACAGAACCTTTCAAAGATCTCAGCTAGATTGGATACATATAAGAATAAAAAGGAAAAGAAAAGATTAACCAATGAATTAGTGGCCTCTCACGTCAAACATAAGAGAAAAACCAAAGGCCAATGTCAAGTACATCCACAGAAGAGACGACGGTGGCAGCCCTATTGCTGAGCTCCATTGAATTTGCCTGCCTCCCGTGAGGGTTAGTTCCACATCTGGCCACGTGTTTCTCACAGCCTCAACCCCCAGAATCAAGAACAAGGACCAAAATGAAATCTGCAACACAGAGACCATGCCATTTAAGGAATTCGTGGCCAGCTCTGAGAATAAAACTCTTCGAACAGATTCAGAGAGATGCTCAGGGAAGTGTGCTAAATCTACCTCTAAAGCACTTGCTACAGAAGCAGGAAAAAGCAATGTTGCTGCTCATCTCAAAAATCTCCAAATATAAGCATTCTATCTGGAAAGATCATCTCTTACACATTGCTTTCTGGTGTAAAGGATTTTGCACAATCACTGCTCCTCTTTTGAAAATGGATATGGATCAGAGGTTCTAGAAGTAGGGAACCATTGAGGTTTGTGGCAGGGTGCAGAACAAAGTTGGCATGCAGAGATCTGACGTTGATGCCATGCCATAACTTCTAAGACAATATGTGTATTATCTGCAGTGGAGTAATAGCACTCCCTTGTAAATTTGACCAAGGCAAAACTCAAATGCAACTTAAATTGCTTTTGAAGGTTACCACAGTACCTGCTATGCAACAGGCATTAAATCCACAGTAGTTGCTGTCACTAACAGTATTATCATCTTCGTCAATATACAATAAGAAGTTTCCTGATAATTTTAGTTTATCTTATGAAGATTTACAGAGATCGATATTTGTACTTGGCTTGCCATTTTTATAACTGTTATTGCCAACAAAATAAGGTGGAGCCATGGCTGGTTTTATTTCTTTTTGTACTATTTGAGATTATAGGCAAAAAGAAAGTTGTGAAACAAATTTCCTCAAACTCAAAGATTATCTGAACATGGGAATATCCTGTGTTTTAGGATAGCTGTTGTCTCAAGAGACAGGTGACTTCTAAGATATCTTAGAGCTTGGAAGTTCTAGTTTCCCAACACATTTTTGAAGGTCGCTGTCCATTAAGTTCTTGGCTGAGTGAATGGAGTACACCGGTAGTTGGAACAGAAAGTAGGATTTCAGCCCATAAAATGAAAACCAAAGCACAAATAGAGAATTTCTTTACTCTAAGTTGTATTTTTGAAGTGATGTGATGCTGACTTCATGAACATGTTGAGTTGAGCGGAGTGCTCGTCATCTGGAAGTTTTAAAATTTTTAAATTTTTAATGGTCAGCAATTTTCTTACACATGTATCTCACCTGTCAGTTCCCACTTCATTTTTGTATAATATTGCATCTTTATATGTGTCTTAATACCTTGTTTAGATCTTGACAAAATACAATTTCTTGGGGAAAATATTATATGGTTTTGAAAATGTTAGCAAAAATTGTCATCAAAGACTCCTAATACTTTTAAAAATAAGGTGAGCTTAGTGACACAGGCCTATAATCCGTGCAGTCTGGGAGGCTGAGACAGGAAGATTGCAAGTCCAAGCCCACATTGGATAACAATGATTTAATGAGACCCTGTCTCAACATCAAAAATAAAAATGAGTTATGAATGTAGCTTAATGTAAAGGGCCTGAGTTAGATTACCAGTACAGAAAAAAATTATATATACAGTAGTTCATCAGAAAGTAATTTTGCACTGTGCTGAACCTGACTAGAGTTTTATTCAACATTATATTATCAGAACAATAAAATGTACCTTTATTATTTTTCGCACTGCAGATGTGTCCTCTTACAACTCTAATACACCCAGAAGTAAATCAGGATAATACAATCCTAAAAATGGAAAGCAAAATATTATAAAACTGAAATATAATATTATATAAATGTTATATAAAATATAATATTATATAAAATATTATACAATAATATTATATTTTATATTATATATAATACTAAAGTTACTTAGGAGCTTAGTATGTGCTGAGCACCGTATCAAAAACTGGACATACATTTTCTCATTAATCTGGACCAAGATGATATGAATAAGAAGGCAGCATTTTTGTTTCACGGGTGAGAAAATCGAAGGTCTAACACCATAGCCAAATCTCACAAGCTGGCCTCAGAGTGAAAGTCAAAGTCAATGATTTCTGATTCTGAACTATGTCTTCCAAAAGTCTCAAAATGCCGTGGCTTCTTCTACTGTCTCATGCATTCAGCTTAGTGCAGGCACTCCAGCACTGTTCAGTGCCCTGACCAGTAATTATCTCAAAATATGAATGAAAAATGTCAAGTCTCACTGAAGATCTCAATAAGAATCTATATTTCACCAAGATCCCAGGCAATTCATAAGCAGGAGAATATTTGTGAAACATTGGTTCAGTTCAACTTCTATAATGATAAATCCCACACACATGATTATTCGTCTCCTACTTAGAGTCAGGCAACTCTTCCACCACTCAGTTACTACTGCTATTCACCCCTGCAGCCTGTTTCTAGCTCTGTAACACTAAACACTCCCTCAAGAATATCGCTTCCTTGCAAAACAGTGGGACATGCACATATCCACTCTTTCATGGGTCATCCTCACCTACAGGGGCCCAAATACGAGGAGAGGGCAGCGCTTTCATCCATCACTTTCATGCAATTATTCCACTTCTTTTAACCATTCATTTAATAGAGTCACACATGTCTAGTCTCCCATTTGAGCCCTATTGTAGCACATCGTTGTCCGTCTCAAAATTAATCCTACGAAATGAACCGATTAACCCAGGAATATTGTCTCTGGAGAACAGATTTATATGGTCTTTTTTCTGTGCTCTGAATACACTGGGGCTGTTGTTAATTAAGTAGCACTAATTATCTACAGCATCCGATGAAGGTAGTTATCAGGTAAAATGCCAGATGTTGCTCCCACATGCTAAAGGTGGCCATCACCAGGTGGTCTGTATTTATAGTCGAGCTTAGAAAAGTAGGCTCCAAACCGCCCTTCGTGCCTTGTCAAATATTGGAACCTCACTTTCTTCCTGAAAGATGCCCATAATTTTCCTCTCTGGAACCATCATGTATTTTGATTATGCACTGAGTAATCAGGAATCTTCATTACAATCATTTATGCAAGATCTATAGAATCAGTAGAAAGTTTCTCTTCACTTATCCCTTCAAACAAAATGATCATTGAGCGTCCATGCCCCACGGAAGCAGAGAGGAGTTAAAAGAGTGTCCTTCCTTTGTGAGAGGTCACAGGCTGGAGAAAGAGATGCATGTAAGTAAAAAGATGACTGTTATAGAAACTCTGAGCATAATTCTACGGGGAAAAGAGAGGAATAAATGATTAATTGCCTCGGGGAGAAGCACCGGACCTCATAGAGAGACGGTGTTTCATTTGCCTCATAAGAATGATTTTGTCATGACAAGAAGACAAAAATCATTCCCAATAGGGGGTCAGAAGGTGAAAGGGGGTAGATAAAGAGACCTTATGATGTCACATTCAGAGAGTGCTGGAGAGATTAGTCTCAGTGTGTCCAGAGAAACTAGGGGAGGAGCAACTGACAATCGGTCATCAGCTTATATTTTAAGAAAACTTTGTAAACATAACTATGATGCAAAATTTCAATCCTTTGAACACTATGAAATGAGCTTCTTTTGAAATATAAGGTGTTTTTAGGAATAAAACACTGCTAGTAAGTTGTACAAGAAGAAAAAAAGTGAAAGAAACGAAGGGTTAAAAGATCTGACTGGCTGCTGGAAACATTCTTCAGCCTATAGTATTGAAAGTCCTGCCTGGTTAATGATTGCAAAGTGCATCCCTCAGATATAAATGGCCAAAGCATATTAACAAAAATAAAACCCTTGTCTGCACAGCTGTTTGACTCTTAAAAAAATCCACAAATGCTTAAAGGTTTTGGAAATTGTAAGGAAATTAGTTTCAGTTCCTCCGTGATGAAGAGAGGCGGGAGAAAGAAGGAAGAGAAGAAGAGAGAAAGGCAAAATCCTCAAATGAGATTTCTGCTGTGTGTTTCCTGACTGAGCAAACCAGAAAGCCTAGGTCCATATTGTTAATGAAATGTCTAAATAATCTACCCATTAAGAAGAGATCTGCACAATGAACACAAAGAAAGAAAATAGTTTAGAGAATAAACCCCAACTAAAAGAAAACTCAGATCATATTCAGAAGGAAAGAAAAACACATACACTTATGTGTAAGTCTAACCAAAGAATCATTTAAAAATGAGAGGTCAAGAACCTTTGTGGAGATTATGACGATTCTAAATGCAATTCAATTAACATAGTTGTTGTCAGACTGTGTTTCTATGCAATACCTCATCTAACCTACACATCGCTAATGTGGACCCGCCTTTGTACACATGTAACGGTGGTAGAAAATTTTACATGCAAGGTTGATTTTGAAAACTAATTTAATTCTCAGATTTCTATTTTACAGAAAGGACTGAAATGAATATTTATCTCAGAATGAACTACATAAAATTCCATTTTGTAAGGTTAAAATGGTTAAATATTGGCAACTTTTTATTGGTCAAACCTAATAGATTCCAAGTACAGGGCCCTAAGATTATCAGTCAACATCACGTTATTTTACACTGGTTCCACAGTTGCAAAGTCAAATTAATTCAAAATGTCAAGTGAAATGTCAAATAAAATGGTTTTGGATCTCAGTTCAGCTGGGACCAAACTGGTCCATGTTTGTCATTGAAATGGATATTAAACTAAAGAAAAAAAATTGATTACATCCTTTCTCTTAGGTTTCTAAGAATCACCAAACATATTGCTGTTCCAAACAGATTGTCAACTCCAGGATATTATAGATTTTGCAATAATGTGTAAAGGACATATCATATGTTGTGTATTGTACATGTAAATATTGCTATCTACAAAAATTCATGTAATTCCATTTTTATGTTTTGGTCTACTTCAACATATCCTTTTCATTAAAATGTAACAATTTTAGGAGCTCTCTTTTTCCTCCAGGCTTCTGGAAAGGAAAGTAAAAAAGACAGCAATAAAATTTTAAAGATGAGTCTGAGCTCTGGGACTCTTGATGGTTGGGGGTTGTTGGGGAAGTGTTATAAGGTCCCTTGACAGGAAGTTATAATCAAGAACTCTTTGAATGATAACCTTTTGGTTCCAAGGTGAAGGCCACAGATTTTGAAGGACCTTTACTTTGTTATTTGCTTCTAATTGACAGAATGTGTCTTCCATGACTACAAAGACTTCTCATTATCTGAACTTCTTTCTCTGCCCTTGAGGAAGATGGCTCTACTAGTGACTTTTGCCGGTTTCTTTCCTCAGCGTACTTTATAGTGGCTGCATGTGGTGACCGAAGCTGTCCACAAGGGCACCCACCGAGTCTTTGCAAGGGACTTAAATATACTTTTCTCAGAACTCATTGGGTATGTAAACTTACAGCCCCAACCAGTGATCAATGCAAAGCAATGGCTCCTTGGAACAGCAAACACCTCCAGAGGTCTTGTTCTTAGCGGAAAGAATTGCATCGATAATTAGAGCCACGTTTAGTGTCTAGCAAACACAAATTCAAATATTTCTCCTCTTCTTTTTGACGTTAGATGTCCAACATCGGTATTCTCCCCTCCGGCCTAAGATCTACCTCTTTTGCTTCCTGTGTTCTGTGATGTGGAATTTCCTCAGCAGCCTGACATTTCCCTCTGACATCTGGCTGTGGTTTAGAAGTGATTTGTTGCCCCAAAGTGCATATACTGGAAGAGTTATCCATACTGTGGCGGTGTTGGAGAAGGGGTGGAACCTGTAAGCAGTGGAACTAATGGGAGATAACTCCATAAGTAGAGCATTACCATCGGGAGAGATTTATGTAGTCATTCTAAGATGAAAAAACTAATTAGCTCAACAGAAATGCATTTTTATAAAGAGTAATCCTGGATCTTCACTCTCTGGCTTCCTTTTTATCCATGGGAGGTATCTCACACATATTCCTGCTATTGTAAAACCATTTGGCTGGAAGCCCTGCAGAGAAATTAAAAAACATGCAGCTTCCAAGGCTTGGAGTTTCAGCTTCCAAAGCGTGAACTCAATAAGCCTCCTTTTGTTTAAGAAGGACCAGCCCCAAATACTTTGTTACCATGACTTAAAATGAACAAAGATCTGTTCTCCACACTCTCCTGCTATTTTAATTATCATTCTCAGAAATGCCTTCCTCTCTTGTACGATGAAAATAGCATCATTTCATTTCCCTACTTAAAGGCCTGGATTGTTTTAAATCACCTTCGGAATGAAGAAGAAGCTTTGGACTCTTACAGGAAAGACCCTAATGTGACCTCAGCTAATCTGCTCTAATTGTCCCGTAACACCTAGACTAGTGCATCTATGAAGCATGACCTTGTTTTCTGTCCCTTCTAGGTCCCAGAAGACTCATCTAGCTTGCCTTCTCAAATAAGTCTTTTTTTCTCCATCCATGATCTGATACATGGTGTTCCAGGATACCCCTCCGTACATGGGCTGTCTCTCATTACAAAGACTTCTGGTATTTATCAAACAATGATGCGTTTGATAATTTCCATTGCACTTCCTTCCCAAACATGCACAAGTGGAGCACAATGTCTTCGAAGACAGGCACTATCTTTTCATTTCTTATTCCCCTCCCTGTATTATTCTTGTTGGGGCAAGAGCTTGTCAAGTTACACAACTTTAACACAAATTAGCAGCTGGGAAGAGAAATACAGGAGAGGTTTAATGAACTGCAAACTATGTACTCATTTTGATCTTAGCATGATTTTTCATTTTGTTGATGAACACTCAAACTCCCTCATGCATTTGGACATAGGTAACACCAGTCTTACACAGAAATGCTCAAGTCACCCTCAAATGGTATGAGAAGTTTCTGCTCAGAGAAGGAGTATGTCATGTTTCAATGACTGTTATGCCAGCTGTCATCCGTGAGCTCCCACCATTCCTGTTTATCACTACACGTAAGGAGAAAGGAACGTGATGTTTAAAGGAGGAAGAAATAAATGATACTGAAGGTAAGCTAGTTACATTACATTGGGCTTTCTTCTTCTTATATTTTTACTTGAGAGGACCAAGGCGGTCTTAACTCCAAATTTGAAACAGCTCAAAATGCACTTCTTCAATACCCAGTTAGTAAGATTCAAGAAATAAAAGAGATTTGGATAAGGAGGGAAATGATCATTGTCTAAGTAGGATTCAGTAGATTCTAACAAGAGAGAGCAATTTGATCGAAGAACACCCACAGAACGAATGCGTGCTCAAAATCAACCTTAAGTAGAGGATGGAACAAATAGGCTTCTTCCTCTCACCCAAAGGAGGGCGAGAAGAGTCATTACAGAAAAGTGAAAAGATTTACACACAACTGCAGAAGTGTGTATAAACTGGTGAAAAATTTCTAACTTTAAAATTTTTCTACCCTAATCGCCTATCTAAACAATGATTCTTACAGGAATTCAAAATTCCTCATCTACTAATTTGACCTTTCCTGACTCCAAATAAATGCTCGTGGGGGTGTTTGTACACCCCCAGATTCTGTTTCAGTTGTTCTCAAATAGGATTTGAGCATGGACACTTTTAAAAGTTCCTAGGAAACTTTAATGTTCATCCAGCAGTGAGAAATTATACCTGTAGCCTTAACTTAGCTCTGTCTTTTGCTAATACTATCGTCAGCCATGTTTTTAATGTGGCATTTACTTGGTATTTTTTTCTCCCAATGATTGGATGTGATTGACACTTGTGTTTGTCAACCAGTTTGGCTCTACTGTTGTTTCTGTTTCAAGTTACTAAGGACCATCAGAATATAATAATAAATAATTGAAAATCATGCAACATGTATTGAAGTATTATCCCAAGTATAGACATTCATTTATTGACATAAAGATATAATAACTTAATTGTTCAGATTAGAAAACAGGCTTATATAAGTTGAGAGAGGTTTGCCTAAGATCATAGAGTCAATACCAGAAAAGCTCATGTTGTTTGGAAACTACAGGTTCACACAGAGATATTTTCAGAAAGGTAATTAATTACTCAGCAGCAGGAAGTATAAGGAAATGTTTTAGGATATGGACTCTGGTACTGATGTCTTAGTCAAAATTTGAACTGGCTATATAATCTTACAGAAAATAAAGAAATTATTTTCACTTCAAGTTTTCTGTTTGTTGAAACAGGATCTTGATAGTTTCAAAATCACAACATATGTAGTAGGTTTGATACAACCTAAATTAGTTATCAATGAAGCCTTAAAGAAGTGGCAGAATGATTAAATCTATCTATCTATCTATCTATCTATCTATCTATCTATCTATATGCTAATTTATAGGACTATTTCTATTTTAGAATATCTCATAAGTGGGAGCCAAACTTGCAAGACTTAAAATATCCAGGTAAGCAACTGATTTCTTTAAACCATAAGCGATATGACCCAGTACAGAAAACATAATCATCTATCTGCAAGATGGCAGTCCAGGCACCTAATTCAGCTAGTGAATTAGTTAGAAACTCCATGAGAATGTTCTTTGTTAGGGCTTTTTTTTTTTTTTTTTGCCAAGCACACGGAGGCTCTCAGAGGCCTATCAATATTCAGTTCCTCACATGAAAAGCCTTAGACCTTAGTCTCACACTACATACTGTTATATGGGGGTTTGAACCCATAAAGACCCCCATATTCTTGTCCATATATTTTCTTATGAATTTGCCTTCTCCAATGTGTGCACTAGGAAACTTCACCATCTTTTGAAAAGCAGAGAGATGCAGACAGGACAAGGAGACTTACAGAAGGGACATTTGGTTTATCAGCAAGTCCATCTATACAGCTCTATTCACCTACAGAGGCTTAGCTCTGAAATATACTTTGTTGCCAAATTGTGAATTGTTATATAAGCAAAACCAAATTATTTTTAAATGTTGGGACATTTCACATGGGTCTGCATGAGATGATTTGATTATTCCAATATGTGAGTGAAATGTAATTTTTCTGAGTATAAAATGCAGTTCGAACTTGGAGTACGCAAAGCTTCATTGAGATAATTTTCCATTTTTTTTGTAGTTATGCAATGATCTTTCCTGCGTGGTTCCTTTCAGAGCAGGGAACGTGTGTCCACATGACTAGGACCATTGCGTTCACTTCCCCAACACCTCAACTTGAACTCAGGAGAACATTATCAATTGTAACCAATAAAGTTGGTTTTCTTAGATGATTTGATATGTTTAAGCATTTGAGGGGATGCACAGAAGTGACTGCCATGTGCATGTTATCTGGGAAAGACCAAGTTCTTTAGCATTTACCACTGAGGAAATTGATGAAGTCAAGAGCTATGGTACCCAGAGAAGGGCCACTCTATTTAGATATTGCTAGAAATGGACTGTTGCCACGAGACACTGGGTTCAACTATTTTTCCATGTAAAATAAGGAAAATAAGATGTGACACTTACCTGTCCTGAGGCATGGAAGACCAACTGAATACATGTGGTGCCCCAGCTTGTGTTGTGTTGGGCTCTGAAGGCTCAGGAGAGGATGCTGAGGGAGCCATGCACTGTCCAAAACTCCTCGGCTCTATTTCTTTCACACTCTGATGTTGGAAAACATGAAAAAGGCACTAGCAAAAATAGTTCATGTTTGAAAACGATTGAATGATGAATACAAAAGTTTTCTTTATTGTATACAGTAAGAGAAGGATTCTTATTATTTGTAATATTATACTAGAGAAAGAGGCAGCCACATTTACATTCATAGAAAAGGAAGGAAATGAGAGAAAAGTATTGACTTTGCCAGGAAAAAGACCCCAGAACTTGATTTCTGCATTAATCAGGGTTCTTTGGGAAAAGAAAAAAAATAGATATGCAATTATATTCATATGAATTGTGCACATAAAATAGGTCTGTGTGCTCATATGTTACATTGTAATACATTGAGACTAAGTTTACAGGTAAGTAAACTGGAGACCCAGGACATCCAGTAGTATAATTCCAGTCCAAAGACTCCAGGATTGATTGCCAGGAGCTAATGTCTGCGTAAGAGCCAGTAGGCATGAAGGAGCTACCACAGGCTTCAGGTGGTTTGAAGGAGTTTCTTCTAACTTCTGGGAGACCCTGTTTCTGTTTCGCTGATAGACTGAAGCTCACTCACCATAGGGATGAGCTGTTTAATTCCAACATTAATCTCATCCACAAATATGCTTACAAACTCACCAGAGTAATGTTCAGCTAAATGTTTGAATACCGTATGGCCCAGTCACGCTGACATATAGCATTAACCATCACTACTCCCTTTTCTGCCACAAATTAAGAAGGATGTGCTAAATCACCGAAACCCTTTAAAGATCAACAATACAGGAATGAGAAACCATTCCACACAGGGTTGTTTGAAGAATTAATTGTGCCAATTGTGTTTATGAAGTGCTTTGATTTTATGAATTGTATTTGTGTTTATGATACATCCTCTCACATAAATGCTCCTTCATCTGGAAAGTGGGGATAGTATACACATCATAAGGAAAGATAAACATGAAAGAATGAGGAATGGTGCAGCCTTGGGAAGGCTAATGATGAACAAAATTCTGATTCTCTGGTTTACCTCTTCAGGGGACCATAAACAAGAATAAAACATCCTCCCTCTCTCTCTCTCTGTCTCTCTCTCTCTCTCTCTCTCTCTCTCTGTCTCTCTCTGTCTCTCTCTCTCTCTCTCTGTGTGTGTGTGTGAGAGAGAGAGAGAGAGAGAGAGAGAGAGAGAGAGAGAGAGAGTTTGCTAGAATTTTGTTATGGCTATAGGCATTGCAAGTCAAGTTTCTATGAAATAATTGCTTGCTATTCATCTAATATTTTGTCAGATGACAATTGAGTGTCAAAGTAAGCAAACAAAAACAGAACTTTTTGCTTCCTCAACTGTCAGGTTATTGCACTTATTGTGTCCCTGTGTTGCAGCCATGCCGTTTTATTTTTGCCAGAGCTGTATTGGAATTAATAAATTGCTTTATCTACGGGTGTATGATAAATTTCTACACCCTTAGTTAAAACTTACACACACTGATGAACAGATTCAGCTAGTTAACTAATTAGTGCTACTGGGGATTAGATCCAAGGCCTTCATACTGAGCTACATTCTCTGCTTCTTAAATTTTTTAATTTATTGTTTTCAGACAATGTCTCATTAAGTCGATAAATTGCCTAGGATGGGTTTGAACTTATGTATGTTTGTTTGGTTGGTTTGAATTTATGTTTGTTTTTTTTGGTTGGTTTTTCCTTATTTATTTATATTTTGTTAGTCTTTTTTCCCTCATTTGTATATGTGTGTGTGTGTGTGTGCGTGTGTGTGTGTGTGTGTGTGTGTGTGTTTATGTATATATATACATATATATTTCCATCTTTATTGGCTTATATTTGTGATATACAATGGTTACATTGAACTTGAATATTTTGTGCACATATATTTCAGGACAACATTACAATCCCTTCTCTTTCCCCTTTTGAGCCCTCCTCCTCCCTCTCTCTTCCCTTCTGCCTTCCCCGATCATATTTGGTTCTACAAAATCGGTTTCTCATATTAGAGAACTGGGTGATATTTAACCTTGAGTTTGGTTCACTTCACTAAGCATGATGGTCTCAATTTGCTTCGACTTACCTGTCAATGACGACCTCTTGTTGCCAGGGCACTCATGTTCACATATCATCCGTTTAATTACAAAGACCTCACCTTTATTTGCATTTAAAGATAGACCTCTTAAAATCAAAGGCCTGATTTAAAAAAAAAAGGGCAACTGAGATGATTAGGCAGATGAAGAAGTAGTCAACATATACATAAAAACATGCCCAACATCCTTAGCCATCCAAGAAATTCAAATTTAAGCATCACTAAGATATCATCTTACCCAGCTAGAATGGCATATATATATATATATATATATATATATATATATATATATATATTAGAACAGTAGTCTATGCTCACAAGGTTGTGGGGAAAAGGAACCTTTCTTTGCCGTGCTGTTGTGACGGTAAACTAGTACAACCCCTGTAGGAGAGTATGGAGATTTCCCAAAGGTCTGAAAATAAGAATTCAGTTAGATCCAGCAACTCCCCTTTTCAGTATCTTTCCAAAAGAGTGAAAAACAAAGTATAACACAGATACATATATACCAATATTTATAGCAGCACAACTAACAGTAGCAATAACTAAATTGTGGAAGATACCAAAATAGTCATAAAGAGAGCAATGGGAGCAACTATTGCAGCACATGCACACAGTGGAGTCATTCTCTTCCCTACAGACAGATAAGTTGGATTTGAACTTCCTATCCTCCAGCCTCTGACTCCCAGTCAGAGTGCTGGAACCACAGGAATGGGTAATCATACTCTACTCCTAGTTTACCATTCTGGTGTGCCAGAAATCAGAAAAGAAATTGGCTAATTCTTTTTTTTTGTGTGTGTGTGTGTGTGTGTGTGTGTGTGTGTGTGGTTGCAATCAAGTATTGGCAAGGGCTATGGTCCCCTCTGAAGATTTACCTAAAGATCCGTTACATCTGTTTCCAAACTCACTTCAGCTATTGGCAAAATTGATCTTCTTAAAGTACACAATGGATGAAGCTCAGTGTTTACTACGTGTTTCTTGAGGGCCTCGCTCAGACCCTATTAACTCTGGAGTTCGTTGCTACATGGTTCTCTCTGGAGGTTATTTAGAATATTTGAGTTTTTACGTGTGGTATGGGAGATTAAACTCTGAGGTTTGGACTGAGCTACTTCCCACAGTCCTTTCAATTATTTAATTTAAAAATAGAGTTCCTAACTCACTCACTTGCTGTGGTTGGTCTCAAGATCATAATCTTCCTGCCCCAGCCCCTTTAAAGCCTGGGTAAGAGGTATATGCCACCCTGCTTGGACAGCTACCCCCTCAACATCATCCTGGGAGCAAGGCAGATCAGCATAGGTATCTAAAAAAGAAATCATGTAATGTAATGTTATCATGTGATGCCACACCGTAAGTTTATCACATAGCACACAAAGGAGTGTGGATTAGGAGCAATTCAAAAGTTACACCATTACTCAAGGGAAGGGCATATGTATATTTTTTCTGCAGTGAACTCAAGAATCAGAGATAAATGCGGGCCATTTAAAAATCTGTGCTTTACATAGAATGCAGAAATATAAGCAGCTATTTTAAAATTTAGAATAAACTTTATTTTTTAACTCACCATTTACTAAAAGTTATTTTCCAAATACAAGTTAGCAACAGACTCATGATACTTATTTCTATCCATGTAGGCAGACTGCAGACAGCTCTGTTTCCCACGGTGGCACAATTATGCTTTTAATTATTACTTTAAAATAAGAATATATGAATACACAGGCACACGTGTTCTCAGTTTTGGAAAGTCTTGAAACTTTCAACAAACGATGTGGAAAGTTCTTAAAGACAGTCAATTCTTCCAATGCCTGATGCGCATGGGCATGGATTCACGATTTGAGCACTCTTGCATGGTATAAGGATTCCAAGAACAAGACACTGATTTTATGGAAAATTCACCTTCCCTACAGGAAAGGAAATATTCATGTCTCCTTTCAAATAATCTCAGCCTGATTCTTAAATATTTTAGTTTTGATAGACACAGCTAATAAATACATCAATTCGAGATTATTATTGTTTTGAGGAATACTTTTTCACTGAACACTGAAGATTAAGGAAATACTTTGGCTGGGACATGGAGAATAATGTGTATAGATTTTCAATATCTTTTTTGTGTTCTCCTTGATAGTTTTGAATTTGTATAATGCTTTTATTTAAAAATTAAAGAAAGTAATTATTTTAAAATAATTACATTGTGAAATACAAGATAGTTAAAAGAAGAGAGAAAAATAAAGGGTCAAAAGTCTCATCGTTGTAAAGAAGGAAATACAGAGTACTGACCAGATTGTATAGTGACTTTCAGGGAGGTAGCACTAATACAGATTTATTGTCATGCCAACGGGCCCCGGACCAGCGTGAGTTTTGATGACCTCTTGTTGCTAGGTTAGCAACGTTCACAGATCACTGACTCTGACTCATAAACCACACTGTGACATATAATACAAATTGAGCATGAGTGTAAGGATTCTCAGGAGCCAACGGCAGTCTAAAATGGAAATAAACTTGATTTAAAAATACTATGCACTTAAAGTGTGTTTTCCCGAATATTGGGCCCTCGGCTTCAAACACCTGAAAATCCTAAACAAGAATGTGAACATGCAGCTACATTTTCCCAGCTCTTCCAACTCCAGGACCTTGTTTGCTTTCTCTGTTCTTACTACTTTAACTCGTTAGCCTTTGAGAGTTAAATGAAATGCATCCCGAGCAGTAAACATTAAGTACTGAAAACGATCTTCCTTTTACAAAGTAGAAAAAGTTTGCTTAGGGACAACTTAAAGTGGATGGAGAGTCAGGGAATCTTATAAAGAACCATCACTAGGGCTGGAATGTCGCTAGTTTACAAGTGTGATAAATCTCCAGTTGGAAGAGCCCTCTATTCTGCGTAGACACTATATTTGAATTGCAAAGCCATGAGAGATAAGAGTTGAATTTCATAGTGTAGCACTTAAGGGATTACCTCATTCTAACCCTCCCCCAAAAAACAATATGTTGCATCTTCATTGTAGACCTATAAGTAATTTCAACATGCTTATTTTTGTACTGTTTAAAGAAGTAGTAAACAATGTTGAGAAATATTAAACACCCTTTCATCTGGAATAACTGAGTAATCATTTTTATAAAATGTATACTATAGATAGCTAATGTACTCAAATGTGAGGTCTATAAATGTTTGCAATCAATCCTTATAGTTTCAATTTTCTTTGAAATATTTATGTTCTTTCTAAGTAATTTAACATAGAATTGGTTTAATTTAAAACCATTTGAAATATTCGGGAAAATACACTTTAAGTGCATAGTATTTTTAACCTGTCTTAAGTATTGTACATTGTAGGAAGTATAGAAATTGAAACGTGCAAATTCTAAAAACTGGTTCGGGAAAGTTTTTTTTTTTTTTCTTTTTGTTACCACTACTCTGGTTCCTTTCAATTCACATATGAAATTTGAGATCAGTTTGACAACATCTCCAAAGAAACCAGGTTATATTTTGATAAGAATTTTGTTGAATACATACATCAAATTAAGAAATATTTCTATCTCGACAATGATGTCTCTAGTTGTGAACTTGAGATTTTTCCATTCATTTTGACACAGCTTCTTTCAAAAATGTTTTTGTCATTTCCAAATTATTGTATAAGATCTGTACTTTTGCAAAACTTAGTGATAAATACTTTATTATTTTTGATTTTGCTAGAGCAAAATTCTTGTCTTAATTTCATTTTTGATTAGTCATTGGTAATATTTTTGCATATTTATTTTGTATTTTGCTACCTTGCTGCATGTGTTCAATACTCCCTAATAGTGTATAATGTATCTACTATGGATTTCCTAAAGATTTTACATATATAGAATTATTTTATCTATAGATAGATAACTTCACTTTTCTATTTTCAATACAGATGTCACTTAGTGTCTAGTTCTTCTAGTTTATGCCTTCAGTAAAATACAAAATTTAAACAATGATTACCAGAATCATTACCTTAGTTCTTCTCTTTGGTTTTGGTGTTTTCTTCTGATATATTAATCTGCAATCTAATCTTAATACCCTAGAATGCTTTCTTTTTCATTTTGTTTTATGTTATTTATTTTAGTTTTTGATTCCAGAATTTTCATTTGTTTCATTTTTGATGACCTTTTGAACTTCTTATTCAGTGATTTCTATTAAAATGAAATATTGCAATTGTGATCATATCTTCCATAAGTAATAAGCATAAGTTACTTTGGTTCTTTAAACCAGTTTAAATCCGTTCTGTTCAGCTACACTTCCAAAATAATGCTTTTATCATTTGCTTAATTTTGGTGTGAGGTATATTATTTTGTTTCTTTGAATCTCTCTCTCTCTCTTAAATTTGGACTATGCAACGCTCTCAGATGTTGATCTTTCTCCCATTAGCTTATTGTTGTGGTTGTTGACTTTTTCTTTGTTTTGACTGGATTACTCAAATGGCCTGTTTTCCCCAGAGTAAGCATGCACATAATGGAGCTGGATGGTAATGGCGGTAGCTATTGCTTCCTGTGATTCATCTGTTGTCCGCCTTTGTCCTGTCACACTCAGCTGATCACTTCCTAAATTATTTGCTGATGATGCTATTGTTTTTGATAACTCCCTGAGATGTGAAGTGCAATAAAGACATTCGTTTGGGTTTATTCTGACTCCAGGGTGATTATCTAAGATGTCTCTTTCCTTTATTCTCTCCAGAAAACATCTGGCTGTGGTTCATCTTGATGTTCTCATTGAGCAATTTGTCTCCTTTTAATTTTTTTTTTTATTAGTGTAATGGCCACTGCTTGTCAGAGTGTCTACAGGCTGAAACCTCAACAAACTTTATTTCAACTATATTCAGTTCCTTTGAATCCTCAGAGAATGATTGTCCTAGTGTTTTGTTTGTCTGTTTGTTTTGTTTTCTTTTTTCTTTTTTGGCTTTAGGGGGAATAAATCTAAGAAAATGTTCTGGAATGAAGTTGGGACTGCGACACTTAAATCCCATGGTAAAACGGGACTTTAGAAACAGATTGCTGGACAGAGGTTCGCAGCTCTTTTCAGTGACTTTTCCAAGCATGTGATCTTCTCCTAGGTATGGTAAAGGGTGAACAGGAGCCCCTGGGTTTCTGGGCAGCAATACATATGGTAGCACTCTTGTTTTAAACATGGGAAGCAGGGACAATAAAAGATTCCTTTCTTGACTGTATTCATGCAAAATTCAGCTCTCCAGCTGGAGGGGATAAGAAATGCTGATGACCAGATTGTCTCTAAAATTAATTCACCTCCATTGGTAGCTGGGGGAAAGCTACAATCTATCTTTCTTTTCTGAATTGGCAGTAGTGGTGTTTCTGTCACAGTGAGGTGAGGGCTTCGGGTTGTGTCATAGTTCTAGTAATCACAAAATCTTTATTTGCTTATTTTTAATTTTGAGCTCAGAGAAATGGAAATAATGTTTTGAAGATCACGAGGAAAGAATTGATCACTTCAGAAAAAGGAACCCATTGATTTTTATTGAGCAATTACACTTCACCGAAATATAAAAGAGAGTCTGGTTCTGTTCTACATCCATGCGATGCTTGGTGTGAAGAACCAGGGTTAAAGCCAGAACAGTGCTATGGTTGAAGTAAGGGCTACTGAAAATATTTAGAGATATGTATATTAAACTTTAATATTATTTTTAAAAAAATCTGCTATGCTACATTAAAAAACAGCAACCAACATATTTTTACTAATCTAAAATTGTTAGATATTTTCCTTTTAAAATCAGTAGATCTGGACCTTGATATGTAACTCAGTATGACCTTTTAAAAACTTTTCCTGGAGTTTCCTTCTGGTAAACTCATTTAATTTTTTGACACTAATTCTATGTAGATTACTCTCCCATCACGGACTCTGACCTTCTGCTTGAGCTCTCTTTGAATCATCATCCCTACGTTTTCAAATATTAATTTTTACATCTCTGGACGGAGCTGTATTCTGATATAGAGTGATAGAAATTTCTGGAATATTACCTCTCATTTCTCTACCTAAACAGTTCTTCAAAAATAGATGAGGCACTGTGCTGCATGCCGGCAATCTCAGATATTTAGATGCCTGAGGTGGAGAAACGGTGAGTTCAAGGCTAGTCTGGGCAATTTAGTATGATCATGTCCTAAAACAAACAAACAAATGACGCCCAAATACGCACACAAACACACACACACACGCGCAAAACAACTTCTCAAACTATTTTCTATTTTTATTAATGCCTGACAGATTGATAAAATTAAAAATGCCTGATCATTGTCTTTGATTTCTGTTTCACTGTGCAATCTAGAACAAATAATTTGCAAAGCTATGATCATTCTTTATATATATATATATATATATATATATATATATATATATATATTTCATTTTCTATATTTTTGTCCTCTATGTTGTCATAACTATCAACCTAGACACAGAATGCTTGTTTTTTCTGTCACATTACCAATGTTTTCTATTTAATCTTTGCATACTCCCTTTTCTTTCTCAATGTTTCAGTAAAACAAAGTTCTTAAGCCTTGTCACCTGCACAGAGGAGCTTGGTCATTCCCTAATATAAAACAAAAATGATTAATTTCTATATGATAAAGTACTAGAGAATATACTCTTGTTTTTCATGTGGTGACGGTTCACCAAGACACATGCAGACAAGAGAAAAAGTGTCAGCTTCTCTTAGAAATGTTCAGTGATTTGCTAACCATCATATAGCTGTTAACCCAAGTGATATTTTTACAGATTGTTTTTTTTTGGGGGGATTTAGGACCCAAAAGTTGTTAAGGTAGTTTTGGATTTTGGTTCAATGGTGGTCTTCAGTTTACTTTTTGAGAGAGATAATTGAAAACGGTGGATGATTTCATCCAACATTCACTTGACCTTCACAAGTGGCAGTTTTAAATGCATCAATCATTCTATTCTGCTGAAGAAAAAAAAATAGGAAGTTATTTATGGAAATAATCAAATAAGTAAACACAGAAATATGAATTGATGCTTATGTTAATTTTATGCACAACGACCATTTTAATCAGAAAAAATAACAAGAAAATTAAATTAGAAGAAGTGATTTATGGTATACCCATATTAAATGTCATGCTGATACATAAAACTTGAAGTGATCTCTGTTCACAGCGTGTTCTTTATGTTTACCGTGCTAATGCTCGTTGGTGTGTATATAAACCCAAATATACATGTGTATGTTAATGTTATATATATGTATATATACCCCAATATACATGTGTATGTTAATGTTATATATATGAATATATGATTCAAATATATCTATATATACACGTAGATATATAGCACATAACCACACATATTTTAATTATGCGGTGATCATTCAATTGTACATTCACGTATGTTTGTATATTTCTATGATTTTTGTATTTTATTTAACTGAACAGCTACTCTTCTTTCAAATTTTGGATTGCGATTCAATTGAATTTTGTTCACATTAAGTAAAATATGTACTATACATATAAGAAGTGTATAAATCATGCAGGTCAATTAAGTGTAAAAAAAGATGTACTCCAGAATTAGTTTATGTAGTAGTAGATATTACTTTCCATTTTATGCTGGATTTGATCAACCAATATTCTTACCAGGGTAGTCAACAGTACAAATGGTGTCTTTCCTTAGCAAAATAGGGTAGAGTTTATGAGATTAGAGTAGACCTCATTGACCAAAATGTTGTGTGCAACAACTGACGGTTGTATATCTTTGGTAATGGGTTCTTATAACAGAAAATTTAGATATAATTATTAAACGTCATAATCTGTAGAAATTTATTGGAAGGCAAGTTCCCTACAAATGGTGAACAAAAATATTAATGAATGAATGAATAAATAGAGCATAACAAAATATATCCAACTGAAACCATATTTCTAATAGTTCTAATGTTTGTAAAACCCATTCATCTTAATCATGTTCCAAGATTCTCTCCAATCTCAAACACAACACACAAAAATACATGCAGCAAAGGTCATTTCAGAAATGCTTTTTTGCTTATTCCTGGACAACTAGCACAAGGACTGACACTACTTTCTCAAAATTACCACTGTAAGTATGAGAGGCCACAAATTATTCTTATGGTGATAAAAGGAGCCAACCCATGCATGGAAATATGTTTTATAGCATCCACTAGTGCCAGTTATCCCCCCTCCAGATTTAGTTATCAAAAATACCTCCAGATATTGTCAAATGTCCTCAGTTGGAAATTGTCCTGAGTTCGGGGTCACTGGTCTGGCCTACAATGAAAGCTAATAAACATTCACTAAAATAATACCAAAGGTAGAAACTAGCACACCATTTATTACACGAGTAAGCAAATAGCTATTTTGTTTACAGTTGTAATTCTTTATGAATCAAATGTGGATTGTGAAATATTAACTTCACAATTTTGCTTCAGTAGACCTCCATGGCCACACAGTGTATTTCTACCCAGTAGCTCCAGATGTTTGGCTAGCCATGCTTTGCTGCTACCCAAGATAGATTAAAAAAAAAACTATTTTATATTGAGTTCTGTGATGGCATCGTGGCCAGATTTCAATTCCCATTGGTAAGATGAGTTCTGTGTAAATAAAACATTTTAAGGCCACTTACTTGCTCTTGACTGGCCAGCATTGTTTCTTGGTATCCAAACTCAATAAAAATGAAAGACAAATGGACATGAAATAAACTCTTCTCTCTTGGGAACCAGTCAACATTTCTGTTTATTAATAGACATCAATGCATCTCAAAGTTAATTTTTGGTAGCTGTTTTCTGACAAAAAGTCCTGTGCCCATTTATGTTGTTTACTAATCAAGGGATGGCTTCCTAGTTATTAGTTCTTTTGAAAATGTATCCTGAGAAATGGGATAGGTAACAAATTTCTTAACTATAGATTATTCTATTTTCTTCTTTATCCTTCCTTTATTATCATTCATCTTACTTCTATAATAATATTTTATTATTATTATTATTATTATTATTATTATTGTTATTAAAGCTACCCCTTTTGGGGCAGTAAAGGGTTCTTAAAACACTGTCTGTGTAACATAGTAGTGGAGATAATGAATTGCTGGGCCAGTTTGTTTTCGTCCAAACAGAATAAAACAACAAGACAGCAAAAACTCCTCTTTCTTCTTCTTCCTCCACATCTTTTCTGACATGCCCCAGTTGTTTTTGTTGGGAGCAATAGTAATAATACTTGCTTCATAGTTTAGGGTGAGGATGCACATAAATTTTCACATATTAAATGCTTAGAGTACATGCAGGCACAATAATCTTCCAAAAATGTCACTGTCAATGTGCTCTGCCACTGTTAATATGAACCTCATAAAGCAAAACAATAAGGTGCATCTTCAGTTTAAAGGCACAGCAATTGAAGTTGAAAAGTTTAATATTCTGTCCAAATTATATTAGTCGTTTTATGTGATTCTGAATTCTAGACTGACAATCATTTTCTCCTTGGTTTTAGTTACCTCTTCCCATAAGAGTTCCTTTTCCTTGAGATAACTCACATGACTTCATGGAGAATTGACTTCCCATCAGGATGAAGTCTCCCACGTTCTGTCCCTACCATGATGTCTAATAAAGTCTTGGCCCTATCATTTCTCCAGTTTGATACCTCTTAATACACTCTAGGTTCTCCATGAGCTCAATTATCACAGAATATCATTTCCAGATGAGCTGTGGCCTACATGTTTTATTTATGGAAGAGAAATGAAAATTACCGTTTCATTATTTTTCCAGAAATGGTGTGAAAAAATACATATTTGTATGTGTGTGTGCGGGCAGGGGTGTAGAGGGAATAAGAATAATTAAAATGAAAGTTTGATGAAGCCATCAGGAACTCTAGGTCCCGCTACGTGACCATGCACAAACCAATTAACTTCTCGGATCTCAGTTGCCTCATTCATCACTGTATGGGATTGAATCAGCGAGCTACATTTTAAATCCTGAGACAGTAAGCAGTGCGCCTACTGAAAGCCCCACTTTCGCTCCTGTGTGCAGGTGGTTCACGAGATCCTAATTGGAGAAGTTGCTCAGTTTTGTGCTGTGCTGGAATCAGTTGCACCAGAGAGAAGAGGGCACGTAAACAGCGCCGATTTTGCTTATCGTCCTAACAAAATATCCCAAAGTGTGAGGATTCAGAGACTCGAGCCCTGTTGGCAATCAATAAAACATGAATGCAACTTTCAGAATGCATTTCCCTCATCCCCTTCAGGTTCCCTGTAATGAGGAGATAATGAGCTATAGACATGGCCAGGGGTGCCTGGGAGCGCCTTCTAACATCCATGTTGTTAGAGCAACTTTTGTGGCTGAAAGGCAAAACATTTTCAAGGGATATGCTGCCAACTGTGTCATACGCTCAGCTTAATGTCATGATATTTTCGCAGGAATGTAAGGGTAACTACAGGGGTCCCCCTAATGGGTGCTGCTGAATTATTGTGGGAGAAAATACATTTGACTGTTGCTTCATTGATTGTTTATTTTTTAATCAAACCAGGAGAACCGTTTTCCTAGAAAGCCACAGGTCTCAACTTTACAAAGAAAACCCCCGAAGTCACTGTTATGCCTCCGGTATATTTCTGACATTTTTTATTTTCTCTGCCTCTTTGATGGGCTTCTGTGACAGTCTTCTTCCAGTTTCCTTAATATTTACAAGAGCCATGTTATCTTGGGTGTGTCTTGTACTCACAGCATGGCTGAGAAATTGCCACACCGCCCTGATCATTCCAAAATAAACCTTTAAGTCTAGGGGGTGAAAAAATTCATCTGTCTTTCTGACACTAATCAGGTCTGCTTGTCTGGAAATAAATAATTATGGGAGGGATGAGAGAAAAGCTACATAGCCCAGCAGGAAAGGTGACCGTGTTTGTTTAGCACTAATTGTCAATGTTCAGAAAGGAAGATCTGTTGTGTTCAATATTTGTTATTGGTGTTGTTTCAAGAATTTTCTTTAGTGCAATAGAGAAAAGGGACATGCAGGTGAGGGATATTGAAATAACACGTCTGAGAAAGAATCAGAGTTTAGATATGTTACTACAAATAATACTTTTGTTATTGTCTGGCAGAATGAGGTGGGTCATACACACACACATACACACATATTCGCTTTCTCCTTGACTTGCTCACTTACATAGGCACATACCAAGAGATCGTAAAAAACTTATTCTTGCATAATGAAAATCTCTGGCAAGAGCAAGGCAAGACTGTCAAAAATGTCCTACAGTGACTCGAGACAGCAAGGAAAAAGGGCTGGGTAGGGTGTTCATTTGCTGTTAAGAGGGTGGGGACAGAGTGAGAATACATGGAATTTAGTGGTGGTTTGTGTGGTTTGAGTTTTCCACTGAAACTAAAGGAGGAGACTTTCAGACTTGTCTACAAGTTTTGTTTTGTTTTTGTTTTTTGTTTTGTTTTGTTTTTGTTTTGTTTTGTTTTCTAGATGTAGACTCAAGAGGCAGAGGTGGATGTGAGTCTAACAGAGGAGAGAAGCCAGACATCAAAAAATGAGCTCAACCTTCTCTTTTAGACATTCTTGTTTCTTGGGTACAATTTTAAATGGAAAGATTAAAAAAAAAATCTCAGGTGTTAGACACCACGGCTCAAGTTTGGGTTTAACCACTTATGAGTTTGTCCTCATGAAAGGAACTTGTGTTGAAGAATTTTTCTCCTTCGGTACAACAGAGGCAATGTTCTAGCCCATCACCTTTTTGTTACATGTCCGATACAGATGTTTCAGGCAAGGCTTTAGTACTGGGACGTAGCAAGTGATGGGCACCTTCATGGCGTTGCTATTAGACCTTCAGTTATTACCATTTTTGCTATCATCATCTCTCATCACTCCTGTTTTCTTGATTTTTCTCCATAGAATAAAGTTCAGATCAGCTTCTATTCTGGACTTTTGCCCCTAACCCTGAGCTGAGGTTGTTTATATGGTTTTCAAGACAAACTAGTTAGAGTATTCTCATCGTGGGCGATGGTGTGGACCACAGCGTTGTCCAATTCTTGTCCCTTAACTTGTTGACATCAAACTTCCTGTGGTGTGTTTCTTCATAGAAAGAGCACAGCCTGGCATGGAGACTTGAAGGGCAGGGCCTGAGTTGCCCAACACACTTCATCAGTTAGTCTTAAGCAAAACATACTCTTATTTCTCACACAACAATCAGGATTCAAGTTGCAGGATATATTGGCAGGTGGATAAACTTGGTTTTCCAATTTTACCTGGAAGATCACCACTTTTTCATTCAGATTCACCAGGCTCCTCTTGACGTAGGTGTACTTGTTGGTCATTCAGTCTCATTCATTTGCATGTTTATTTGCATTATCTCTACTGGCTACTCTTTTTTTCTAAATGTGTTCTCACAATTATGAGCCTTGAGACTTTCAGCCCCTGAGTTTCTGACTCCTTTTATCCCTACCCTCTCAAGGTTTTATGTTTTTGTCTACATGTCTGAACATCACGATTAGTATTAAATGGATACTTCATAAATAGTTAACTTTCAAGCCTTTCCACTGGGGATTCTGATTCAGTAAATTTTGGGATAAGACTTGTGGAACAATGTTTTAAGAAGAATTCAAGGATATTAAGGAAGCACTGGCCTATTTTCCCTATCTAATTTAGATTATATGAAGTTTATGGGTTTTTCTCATGACTTGACTTGCCAAGTTTTGTGCATAGTAGAACCTCCACAATTGAGTTGGTGTGTTCTTATGCTCACTGGGTCTTACCTGAGTAAAAGAATAAAAATAATCTGAGCAGAAATAGCATATTTTCATATATTTCCTATGCATTCCATTCTTTTCTGCTCATCACTAAATTTTACTATAGTGCATGAGTTCAGGATACATCTTCCCTAAGTTAGAGAAATGGAAACTGAGGCTTGAGGTGAGTGTGGCAAAGGCCTTCATGAACGCAGTTAAAAAGTATCCAAATTCATCTTTATACCCAGGTCTGCCTGACAGCCAAGCCCCTGTGACTTGTGAAGCGGATTGGACATATTTCTCAAGCCGCTGCTGCTTGCCCTAGTTAACATTCTCCTTGAATGACCTACAAGGCCCTTAACTTCTCACTGGCTTAAGTGTCTCTGATGCTCCCAGTTTAAAAATTGCAATACACACATAAATAATTCAAGCAAACAACTTGATATAGGAGAGTGCATTAGGGCTAAAATAACCCTCCCCTTTTCGACTAGTTTAGAAAACCATCATCATTTTCTCGAAATACTCTCTGGGCTTCATGTGGTGCATGGTACATTGAATTTGTTAGCATTTTGCCAACTCTGCCATTCAAAAAAAATCACTCTGAAATCACTGCGAAATCAGCGTAAATGTGGATTTAATTGGCTTTTCCTCACAAATAACCGTCTTCACGCCAACTTTGTTGCTTCCGTGGGAGATGGGCCCATTATGTGTCATCAATGCAAACTTTACATCTATTAAAAACATTTATAGTTAGTATTCAAATTGTGTTTACTGGTAGGGTAAAAGCTGGTCGACAGTGTTATCATTAAACTGACTCTTTTCGTCAGCCAGAGGTTTATCTAGATAGGTAGGCAGGTGGGTAGACTGGTAGAGAAATCAATCTGTATAATTATCTAAAGCCTCTCCTAACATCTCTCCTCCCTCTTTTCAAATGCCCTACACTTAATAGTGGTTGTTGCTGAGCCCTTCAGACCTTCCAATCTCCCACCGGCCGCTGGCCTGACTCACATTAATACCTGTTTCAGGACGCCCCTCCTATCACTGTGTGGCTAACTTCTTGTTATGTATACCTTTGCTAATTGCCACTTAATTAAAGGATCATCCTTGAAATTTTATCTGGGGTAATCTATTTTCCTTTTTTAAAATCTCTCTCTCACTTTTTTAAAGAAATGTTTGGCACATGGTTTCTGTAAAAAGCCAGATAGAAATATTTCAGGATTCATGGCTTTAAGGTCTCTTAAACATCCCTTCTACTTAAAAGCAGTATAGACAATAGGTATAAGCAAAGAGGAGGACCCTGCAAGACTGTCATTCTATTTACAAATACAAGAGACAGGTTGAATTCAGGAAGTGGGTAAGTTGGCTTGTCACCTACTTCATGATACTGATAACAAATTGCCATGGGAATGTTTCTGTTAACTAGTACAAGTTTCTAGACAATATCTATTTGAATAAAAATTCTATGAGGACATGTGTTATAATATACTTATTATTCACTGCACTACTATCGAGTATAATAAACGTTGAATATTTTTTAAAACGTGTTAAATCATCGGAAGCTTAGTTTCATTTAATTATCATATAATGATCCTTCATATCCTACAAAAGAAAGTTCTAAGTCCTGATCATGACACAAACTCCTAATCCAATGAAAGCTTTAGGATGGATCCTACTTTTCCCACTGTCATAGGACTAGGAATATATTTCAGTCATTTATCTATTTATTATTTCAAGTACAAGAGATATCACATCATACACTGTGGAAGTCTAATACCCAAAAATATGTGAGATTTTGATTTTCCGGGTTTTACATGCTGTTTTCCGTGCAGATTTGCGCACTTTCCTTAGTCATTAGGTCTTTGCTGTCAGATTTGCTGACTAATCTCCCATGAGCGCTTCCCAATTAAGGTAAATAATAATTTTAATGCACTCCTGGAACATTCCTTCATACATTGACACACTCCTATCTCATCGAGCTGTGGGCTTTTCTCTAAGGACTCATCTCCTTAAGACCACGTGATTTTAGGTAAAACCTATAAGTAAGCATGGAATTCTTTTTGGCCCATTAAGGCCAAGCACAGTGAATAGAATACAGAAATATTAAGCATAAGTTTCATGGGATAGGTCAATTAAGACATTTACATATTTACTTATGTAGCCCAGAGGAAATCTGAGTTGAATTTAGATCAATTTGAGTAATATATTGAAAAAATATGGCAATTAGATTGATAACAAATCTGTTTATCCATTATTCAAATATCTGTGAGTTAAATTATCAATATTATAACGAACTGTAGGTATATTGTTATCTTCTACTTCTATGTCTTTAAAACAGTACTCAAAATGCAGAGTTCTGACTAAAATAGCAAATGGAAATATGAGGACAGAGAAAGTTTTAAGAATATGAAAATCATATAGTTATACTTTCTAATGAATTAGTGAAACTGACTCGGTATTATGTTCTCCAATGCAGAAAGGAGTATATTGGCTTTTATTTCACTATACTGCTCTCTAAGGATGTCAGAGTGGGTCGAACATTACCCTGGCTCCTTTAGTGGTAGCTCAAGTTTTAGGTTCTAAACTGGCAAGCCATAAATTTTTACAAGTCAAAAAGATCCTTTAGAGAAGCCGTAAAATGATTATACACAATGGCTTTAAAATAACTTGTGTTGAAAAGCTGTCAGTCTGTGCAAAGTCAGAGCCCTACACCCAGGAAATTCATCTCAGCTTTAGAATATAAAATGCCTTTGCAAATAAAATAATGTTTCAGGAAAAGCACAGTTCTTCCTGTGTGTATTGGTGTGTGAGTGAGTGAAAGTGTAAGTGTGTCTGTGTGTCCATTTTAAAGAAAGTGAGGAGGAGTTGGAGATATTGGGAAAATTTCTCTAAATGAGAACTTTGCTTGCATACTCACTAAATTGTAGACAAGCATAAAGAGAAATAAGCGCTTTAAGAATGTGGAAGAGAGGAAATTTTGTCAACTTTCCTTTATCTGTTTTTACTTTTTCCAGAACATATGTTTTGCCATCATTTTATTAGCAAGTGGAGAATGCACCACTGTCCAAATCTGTGGTGTGATTAGCATCGCTGAATGGCAGGCTCTGTGCTACTCGTGTTTATTTTATGTCTTTCCAAACCATCTGCTTCCTGTGCTACATCTTACTCAGATAATGAGACGCCATGACAGCAAAGGTACACATTGCCAATGGAAATCCAGTGGTTCTTGACATTTCAGGTTTGTTTTCTATTTTTCTGAGCATCATAGGCAAAGCTGCATGAGATGGTCACTGCGTATGAAGGAAATACTGGAAATAATTTACGGATTTGTTTGATTCAAGTATATTGAATATTTATTATGCTCCAAATATCAGACAAGAAATGTGGTTTCCCAGATAAAACACTCACTACTCAAAATAGCATAGTGGAGAACATAGATGTGGAAAAATTGCAACGTGAAAAGGATGAAGAATATGTGGAATGAAATTATTGATGTCATTGTGAAGTGGAGGGGAACACATCCATTCCAATAGGGCTTTGCAATCTTGAGTTAAAGTTCGGAGCACTGTACGTGCAAGAGAGAGGACAGCTGCCAGAGTGTATTTCAGACCAAGGAACCTACATTCACTATGGTATCTATAGAAATGTGACAGAATTTGCTTTTGAGAAATTATAATTACGTGGCTTTGGCTGAAATACAGAGTTTTCATAGGTAAACAGAAGAGGATGAGACGTTGTAACTTGGTAACCACAGCTGTTACACGCTGAGCCCTTCGGGATTGCTATATACAGATGTTCCTCGACTTGCGACAACCTCGTGTGCCCACACAACCATTGTTAGTTAAAAATCTAAATTGAAAACACTTTTAACTCACTTATGATACCACGCATTATCGCTTTGCGTCATGGTACACCACTTTGTTTTACCTTTTGGGTTGTGTTGCTGAATGGGGGCTGCTGGGAAGCATGGCTCGCAGCCGTTGGCCTGCGTTGGGAGAGAGTGCTACACTGTGCATCAGGAGCACCGGAAACGATTCAAGTTCAAAAGCTGAAGTACAGCTTTTATTGAATATATATATTGCTTTTGCACCACCATAGAATAAAAAAAAAAATCGTAAGTCAGGAACCATCGGAACTGATCATCCATTCTCTCCTTTCATTTTTCCAATAAATTAATGAGACTGGAACTATTTTACCCTTTTTCTTATTTTTACAGATTCAAAAGCTGAGTTTTATCTCAGTGGATGTTGATTCAGTGAGTGAACCCACGGAATACTCGAATTAGAAAATTCTGGAACACTGAGTAAAGGAAGTATGTATAAAGCTGTGGGCATAGTTTAAGTCATTGGCTTTCAAAGTGTGATATCCAGACTAGCAACGTTAGCAGCAGTTAAGAAGTTTTTAGAAATGTAAAATTTTAGACCTTATCCTGGAATTACTGAATCTGAAATTCTGGGTGTAGAGAATTATTTTTTTTTAACAAGCTCTTAGAGTAACTGAAATTTAAGAACCACAGATTTAGAGAAAGAGTAGTGAAAGGACAGCACCGTGAGGTTGGTGATATAGAGAAAGACACTGTCACCTAAAACCAGAAACAAGAGAACACAATTATAGACATCCGGAAAGAATAAATTACAGTATTTGAAGAGTTGAATAGACAGACACTACCAATTCTTGAAGCCCCGAAGGAGAGTACCTTCTCTTGCTGTCCTGTGGTGTTCGTATTGATGGCTTTCGTGGTAAAGTCCAAGTTACAGTAGAGGCGTGTGAGCTTATGACGAGATCTACACTTACTGGGCTGTCAACACCGTGGGGGTGAAGAGTGACATGCAGAACTATAGGGTTAGATGGAAAAGAGCAACTGCCTATTGGCAAGGTGATGGACAGAAGGACAGAAAGCCGCCTTTCATATTAGAGAATATGAATTTGAACTTACAAATATTATGTCTTACAACCTCTAGATAACAATAAGTAGAGGCTAGAACATAATATTCTAAGCAAGGCTAAGTATTTGGGAATCTAAATCAAAATAAAATGTAAAAAAGCTGTTTGGGAGGAGTGATGAGTCTTATTTATTTTTAATGTTTATTTTATGTTTAGTTTGGAAAGATTGCAGTAATATGTGGGATGAAAGGGAAGGGACGGAGCTGTTGTTACCTTCCAAAAATGTATTTAAAAATGTCAGAAAATCAGAAAAAAAGAAAACTTGAAGAAGCCAAGATGATGTCATGTATCAAAATCTTAAATATCATATTTAAAATGGGAAATGAATGAAATTCCAGCACAGAAAGAACCCTAAGCCCATTCTCCAATTCCTTTCCCAGGTCCCTAAGTGAATGGACCAAGATTCTTTTTATTCTTTTGGGTTTGTTGTTGGTTCTTTATTTTCCTGTTCATTTTAATGCTGCACGTGCTATGAACAGTAGGAGCTGCAGAATAGGTTGTTATACTCAAAGTTTGAAATTTAGAAGATAAAAGGAAGCAAAAGACATGCATGGGGCGTTAGCAGAAAAAACAGACACTGTTAAAAGATAACCTCGTGTGCCATTACAAAGCGAAGCCCAAATATTAACGACTAAAACAACAAAATAAAAGAGAGACGACAGGAAACGGGTGTAGACGTCTCAGAGATGGCAAGGGGACCTTTGGATGAGGAGAAGAGAGCGATGTGGGGGAAGAAACATTTTGAATATCAAAATTATATCCATATGTATATCATTTTCTAAGCTTACATAATCAATAGGTAAGTTAATGCATATTGCAAGTATATATAAATAAAAAAGGAAAAAGAAAAGAATCAAGATTCAATGGAAGAAAATAATTAAGGAAAATTTAAAGGAAAAAAAGAGAAAGCCTAGGAAAATATGGAGAAGAAAATGTAGTCATCATAACAGTAGCAATGTAATGTTTTTAATAATGCAAAGCATAAGGCACATACTTAGTACATGCTGTGTTGAATATCCTCTATGCATCACATCATTTGACTCTGACAAAAATCTACATAGTGAAAGTAAGATTGAACTCACTTAAAATCCGAGCCTTGTGGGATAGTATAAAGACATCATCTATGACTATATTTCAGGTAACTTGTTGAATTTATATCCATATACCGGTATATATTTTCTGACTCTGTTAAACCCTCTATGTTTGTAGAAATGAACACAAATTCATGAAAAAATTTGTCACAGAAACCTTACTAAAATTTTCAAGCAAAATAATATTTCAATAAGCAAATCTTTATTGTCATGTCCAACATAAAGAGGGACAGTCTGTAAAGGTCTTTGTACTGAGGATGGATTCAGAGGGACTTTAGAAGGTGACCACGAGACGTCGTCATTTTGATGGAGGGTGATTGTCAGGAAAGAAAGAACTTCAAGATTTGAAGCATTTATGAAGAAACTTGGTGAGATGAGCCAGGAGAACAGAGGCCAGACCTACTGGGATTCAGAGCTGAGGGAAAGGGTTGACTTGTGAATCTGTGCTGTTATTAAAAGAGAAGAACTACGTTAGTGTTACACTGGAACAAAACCTGAGAAAGTGAGAGGAAGAATACGTAGTGCTGTGTCTGCTGGCAGGCTGTGTCAGATTCATGTCCCTCGATGTTGAAGAATGAAGGAGGCAGGGTGCAGAGATAGTACTTTATTTAGAAAATGAGAAGGACAGAAAAAATAGAAGCTTTTGCAAGTCAGAAGGGAGGACTCAAAAGGGAGGAGCCGTTGTGTTCCTCTGTCTAGGGACCTCAAATATCCCAGCAAGCAGTTTGCTTGTTACAGTTGTGTTGCTAAGGTCTCTACCCTCACGCAGGTGCTGAGATCCTCCACTCTCAAGATCCTTTATCCGACTGTCTTAGCAACTATCTAACACTGAAGCCATAAATAACTCTTCGGAGCTGTTAATGATAGGTCATAACCATGAGGAACTACAGCCAAGTGCTTTTCCCATTAATTTTCTACTGATCTTGCTTTCCAGGAACTCTTCTATTTCTAGGGGGCCCTTTATCCTTAACTGTGCAATGCCCACTATCTCCTGGTGCATAAGGAAAAAAAAAATCACAACTGATACATAACACGATAAAGAAAATAGATATTAATGACTGATTGGATTAGGATGGATTTATTTTGCAGGGCACATCTCTTTTTCTAAGGAAAACAGTCTATTTCCTCTTCGCTTCTAGCTCCTGCCAACCTCCTGGATCTCGTGACAGCCCTGAACCATCCCTGACACGGAATATGCCAGAAAGCCAGTAAAATAGTAAATTCTCCTGGTTCTCGGTGTCCTCCTCTTCAGAACCGGGCTGTCTCTGTGACAGTAAACACGTAAGTATACAAGGAGATATTTTTATTGTTAAAGTTAGCAATTCTGCATGAGGTTCAAGTCTCAATGAATTTCAGGAAGAAAGTCTCCAGCAAAGTGAAGCAAGTTGTGAAGAAGGCACTGTGTTGCGGAGGGATTTTTTAGAAAAATGGAAGGAGACAGAAGAGCTTTTGGTGAACCAAAAGGAATTCCAAAAGGTGAAAAACCCTCCTCACTCTTTTGTCTGCCAATATAGGTATGAGCTGGCTGTCCCCAATCCTGGTTTATCCACTTTTTGAAACTTTTCCACCCAGTTCTCTCACTTTCTTGTCTTGGTAACAATTCACATGTTTCCGTGTGTCTCACAGGACAGCCTAATTTTTTGGTAAGTAGTTTCAGTGTTGCCCCTTGAGGGCTATCTCACAGGATAGCCAGTCCGCGTGATTGTGAGTTCTCTGCTTCCAGAGGGTCCGTGTTCCTCACAGCTCACAACCTCACTCTCTCCTGTCACAAGAGATGTAACTGGAGGCAACAAAATGCAGCCGGAGGATGTAACTACAGAGATGCACTATTTAAACAAAATGATACTTTGGACATAAAAACTGGCACAGAATTCAAACAAGGCTTCCAGTCCTGTTAGAAACAAGCAAGCAAACAAACAAACAAACAAAAAACCTTTGTATTTTAAAATATTTTTGCATTTAGTTGTTACTTAGAGGGAAAATGCCAAAGTTGTGTTTCGAACTGAGGGAAATAAATGAGGGAAAAAGAGATAACCAGAAAAAAAATCTCATTAGAAATAATATACAACATCACATCAAGCCTTCAGATCAAACTTACAAAATCTTGGAGAATGGTATTATCTATGAACTCCATACTTTCCCTAACCAAACATAGACTTCAGCATTTGAATTTTAAGTATTTGACTTATTAGTAGACAGTGTACCTGAGGTAGGGGCATTTAGATTTTGTCTATGAAGTGTAAAACTGCTTAGTACATCGAAATACCTCATGTTGAATTCATATGAAACAATATTACTTTTAAACAGATATACAGATTGGCCTTTAGGAAAGAAATAAGAAACACTAAAAATTCTATTTTTGCAATTGGCTGATTCTGTGACCATGGGTAAGAATGAAGTATGTCATTAGATTCATAAATTTTACTGTGATCATACGCATAACAGAGATATTAGATAGCAATTTCATGAGGACTTGATTGAGATAAAATCATACAAAAATGATATGATGTGTATGAAGAGACTCTGGGCATATACCTGCAGAAAGCGGAATAGTACATTGCAGTGAATTTTATGACCCCACAATTGCCTTGGGAGGATGCGTCAAACATGATTGAAAGGAGGGAAACAAAAAATGAACTACTAAAAATATCTTCGCTTCCCTAAAAATGTTCAAGGAGTGAAAAATCCATATATAGTCAGATTTTTTTTAAAAAATAACAAAATTCTAATGATTGATCAAAAGGAAAATAAAAACATCCAAAGATGAAGACTTCTTATTGTTAGAACTTGACTAGATTGACATTTGGCTATTTCAAGCTATTAAAGTGAGAACCATGGAAATAAGGTCTTCATTACATATCCCAAAGGAGGCTGATGTAGGTAGGTATGACAATGAATTTAACTGGCTGGCTTTGCATCTAAGAACCTCATGGCCAAGGTCAAGGCAAACGATGGGCCATGGGGATTGAGGAACGAACGTGGCAGACAGTTGAAAGGCTGTGTATTTCAATAGCAATCCAGATCATTCAATTGCAGAAACTGGCTGGTACGCATTGTTCTAGGAAGATATCCAGTTCGAGATCAGAACAAATGAAGCATCCAAGTTCCAGTTACTCAAACTGAGAAACACAATCTAAAAGGGAGGCTGACTTTATCTGTAGCTTCTTAAATTTCCAATCTCCAGCAGCACCAACCCTGAAAGCGAGACTCTCTGGTCTCAGATTGGACAATTTGGTCTCATTCTTACTTAGATTTTATGATGACAATATGCTATGACTTCCCAGTTCCTTTTTTATAGTAACTACACCAAAAAACAGTGTTGAGGGAATGTGAGATAAGGAGACTTGAGTTACCAGACGTTACCAGCCCCATTCACTTTGTTCTTTTTGTGTTTGTCAATTTTTGCGTGGGACACAAAGTATTCTTAACATGAAGTCTAATATTATATTTCAGCTGTATTAAAGAAATGCCAAAATAAAGCTGAATCCTTTCAAAAAATCACAGCAAATATCTGGAGAGAAATATCCAAGATAAAATTACTATTTGATCTTTCTCCATGCCAAAAATAATCTACTTTCTTTCATAGTTCTATGTACTTTCTTCTTTCTTCTTTCTTTCTTTTTTTTTCCTCATAGTTTTGGTGCATGTCATCCAGTATTTGACGAGATGGGAAGAAAGCAGTAAGTAAGTAAGTGTGTAAGATACTATCTTGAGGCTGGAGGAATAGCACAACAGTTAGAGCACTTGTCGATCAAGTGCAAGGGCCTGGGTTCAGTTCCAGAGCACCACATAAACCAGGTGTGGTGGTGCATAACTGCAATCTTAGCCCTTGGGAGGCCAAGGCAGGAGGATTGCCGTGAGTCTGAAGCCAGTGTGGGTTTCATAAATGAGTTCAGGGTGAGCTGGACTCCAAAGCAAGAGACACTGCCCCAAAGTGGGAAGGAAGGAAGGAAGGAAGGAAGGAAGGAAGGAAGGAAGGAAGGAGAAGAAGAAGAAGAAGAAGAAGAAGAAGAAGAAGAAGAAGAAGAAGAAGAAGAAGAGAAAGAAAGAAAGAAAGAGGATAGGAAAAAGGGTCATCTGAAGAGCACACATATGAAGAGATACTTTGGAAGAGATGAGGTCCTCACATCATAAGAACAGTCAGGACACAGAGTAAAAATAGTCATGAATTTGAGGCATTTGTGGTCCTATTTTTAATGCAGCAGCTCGGATGCTAGAATGAAGCATGAAGTGCAGGAAATCAATGACTTTTCCCACAATGGTTTGTTTTCACTTACTTTCCCTCTGGGCTATAAGTATCTATTTTTAGTTTAGACCCTGCTGAGGGATCTTCAACCTCAATCCTCAAAAGGTAGCTCTACTGTTGTCACATGTTAGGGTCACCTCTCTGTGAACCCTTAGCAGTCTTTCCTCTTGGAAGTACAAGTCACTAATCTAATTTCTGAGGCTCATGAGAGTGTAGTTTTTCCTAGACCTTCAGCAGTCAGACAGTATCTTTCACTATTCTCTTTAAAAAGGCACACAGCTGGGGGCAGAGGTCAGCACATGTGTGCAGGTGGATGGGAGAACACAGATGTGCCTTTGTAGACTCAGGACCACCGCGTCAGACGTAGATTCAAAACTGGAAGAAGAGAATACAATGAAGCCTCAACAACTAGCTGTAATTCTGTACTAAAATTGTATACGGTTGCCTGGAATAGAAATTTGTATGCCGTTATCTCCTGTCCTTATCTGGCTTCACGAGGGTGCACTCAATTAGTCAGAAATCCACATGAAGACACATTATTAACTCCGTGAAATAATTCTCACCAATCCCATTGGCTAAGCTTGAGCTCCTCCTTCTAATAGAGTCAAAATCAATGGGAAAGTTTCCATAAGGAACTGTCTAGTGGTCTGGATGGTAAGTCTTCTGAGAAACCAGGGAGGAAGCTTCACAATTTTCAATAGAAAAGAGAAGAGGGAAGTTGGTGTCAAGGATAAAAATTACTGAAGAAAGAAAACTGTCCAGGAATGTGTTTCTACTGACCGAAAAAACTAGAAACAGATCATAAAACAACATAAATTGGATGAACTTCAAATCAACAAAAGATATAAAATTCTGTGTAGTATGATAAGCTGATAATAAAATTCAAATACCTGGTGGCTGAGTCAAAATTTGGGATGCAAAACCATAACTACCCATCCTACTCATGGATGTGCTTACCGGTGACACTTTCTGGTCCTGTAACCTTACTATTCTCCCTTTGACCACCCTGCAGAACAGATCACAAAATAATACAAACATTAAAATTTACTGATATCCGAAGTGTTTCTTTATTCACCCAGAAATGTAATAAGTCGTAAGAAAATTGTTCAATGGTTTTCCACAGTCTCCCAGTCCTGGGATGATTGGTAGATACCATCTACTATTCTTTTGGTAGTTTTCTTTATTGGTGGATTTTAGTTTATTCATATAATATACATTAAAAGTATCTTGCAGCCTAGTTCAATTATTCTATTCAACTATTCATTAAGAAGAATTATGAGGGGCATTGGGTGGAATGCTCAGTTAATACAGTAACAAAATTGGCCAAAAAATCACACTGTGAGAATGAGGCATGTGCATTCTGATCCTGTTTAGGACCAGCTCCAATCACCCCAGAGTTATCCATACCTTAGCTACTGCAATGCTTTCGAGGCTAGTCTATATAATTAGATCCAGTGATTCATTTTATGGGTATCATTCCGAAAATGTTAAAAGTGATATATAACAGAGATACAGGCATGATCATGTTGATAGTAGTACAACTAACATGTGGAAGAGGCCAACATATCTATCAAAAGACCAATGGATACAAAATTGTAGGGTTTGTGCATAGCTATGCTCTCCCATAAAGATGTACTTGAGACTTATGGAGGTATATGGATACAACCTGAGATTATCACGCTTAGTGAAGTGAGTCAAACGCAGAAGGTTAGATATCAAATATTTTCCCTAATATGAGGATCCCATTATACAGGCTCCTTATAGAACAAAATGTAGGTGATGGTGGGAGTCGGGAGATGATGAAGGGATCAGGATGGACTAAAGGGGGAGGAGAAGGGGCTATAACGCTGACTCAGTATACACATGCACACAATACCCAAGCTCAATACACACCCTGCGTATCCCATGCATGTACCAGTAAAAATAAGAAACAGAGAACAAAGGAACATTAATGCATCATCCCTTCCCTGAGGAACTCAATACATTTAATTATGTAATAAAATATATCAAAATAAGCTAAAATGGTCTTAGAAACTCAACTGCCAATTGTACTCACACAAAAGATTCTGCAAAAGTGCAAGATTATAAATTACTACATAGAATTAAAGATGGCTTTAGCATAAAGCAGATTTTCTATCTGTAAGCTGAGGATTTTGATTCTACTCCTAAAACATTTAGGGTCTTTTGTAGTTTTGAAAGAGTCTCTGCGACTCCTACGTAATCTTCTCCTACATAGAGCTACCACTTACTTTTTTACACATAGGTGGGCTATCAGGACATCAGTAGAATCCCACCACAGCCTCCAGCCTGTGACAGAACCAGGACACACAAGCTTTTTATGTGTTACAGCAGTAAACATCTCACCCCAACAGTTGACTTATGGCTGCTTTTTAAACAATTGCAACAGATGGTTAACACTTGAATAGAATGTATAATTAGCTTTGCAATCTAACACTTCATTCTTATTTGCTCTTTCTCAAGAAGAAAAGCTATGCCTTATGCCATGGGGTCTAATCTGTTAGTTTAATCAGGAGTGGTGCTATGCAAGTTCCCAGGAGAGACAGGCTGTGGGAGGATTCCTAATCCCAGCCTTTTGGAAACATAAAAAAAAAAAAAAAAGCCCAGAGGAGGTGTAAAGAGAAATCTCAATACTTTTTTGAAAAGGCACGCTTCCTTCTGATTTGATTTCCAGATAAGGGAAAGTTTCCTACCCTCTCCCTATACCCCCTTCACCTTACCTCGAGAAACCCCCAGATTTTTCATCAGGGTTAGTGACTTAACTCACAGCTGTGAATGCTAAATACAATAACTCCTTCAAACACTTAGCTCAGAGCCTGGCAAGGACTAGATTTCCGGATGATGTAATCCCATTACTACAGGTAAATTTAGGCGCTTCAGTTCTCTCTTGTTTTGACCCAGTACCCACCCACTTCACCAATAACCTTTCTCAAGCCCACTTCCAAGTAGGTATCTCCATCCGCGTTTGCTTCCCTACTCTATAGCATCTTCACTGCAAATTCTTTCCCCCTGCCCTCTAAGCCAAGACAGTTCCTGCAGGAGCACCTGTCCCTGACGGCCCAGAAAATCTTCTACCTTTTGATTCTCAAACATCCTCATTTCTCATGGGAACATTTCCCAAATTCTACTACCATTAACTTTTCTTGAGTCAAATGTCTCCTATCTAGTATGAGGCTTCCCTAAATTTCAATGTGTAGAATACAGCCATTGCCACTCTACTTGATTTGTGTGACCTATTTACAGGATTTTTTATATACAGCCATCTAAAGTTTGTCAATGTGCTGTGCTGTTCCAGAGAACAGACCAAAGAGTAGAACACACACACACACACACACACACACACACACACACACACACGCACACACACGCACACACAACTTCTCTCACAGTGCCTGAAACTCATCAATGACCCTTGATCAGGGATGCTACTACAACATTTATTCTGCAAAACGAAGAATGGGCCATCAAAGACCACCCCAAGATTTGGTGATTCCAAGGGTTTGATACTAGGCAGGAAGCAAGTGATTCGTTCCTTGGGAAATTGAAATATTAAGGGAAATCTTAAGGTTCAATCTAGAAGAACTTAAAAAAATTAAGAAAAGCAAATTACACAATAAAAATATATCAGTGTGAATTGGAATGATCTTAGAAACTGAACAGCCAGAGAAGAAAGGGTTGAAATTTAATGTCTGGCAGAGTCTTGTTACAAAAGAAGGACCTGAGGGCATCAGGATTTGAAATGAACCTTCCAGACATCAAATCTTGTCCCATTATTCTGCTTTGCTACATGACTTCCACTGAAGCTAAAAAGGCTTTTCTGGACAAGAACGCCTCATTATTCTTTTGTGCCCTGTCTTGGCAGAGGCAAACACAGTTTCATCACAAAAAGTCTACTTTAAGTGATGCTTAATTTCATTGTGAAAATTTAAATCTGCTCTAGAAATATTTGCTCATTCCACAAACCTTTCATAAGCATTTCATTCTATGTCAGGACCTATTCTAGGCATTGGGGTGCTGTGGAAAAGGAACAGATATTTACCCAGTTATAAATATATGAAGTGAGCTGGAATATCTATCTCTGTCTAAAAACTAGACTTACATAACAATCCTGTGCCAGAACATGCTGATTGTACTTATTTTACTTTGTACAAACACTATATCGGGTTCTCTAGACACTGTGGTATGATGATGAATGAACTAACCCTTTTCTCTGATTTATTAAATACGTAATCAAATCAGAAAATGATAAATGAATAAGACATAATGAAAACCCTTTCCACCATGTCAGTGTCTTAAGATGAATTTAATATGTTACATGTTTTTAATTAATTAAACATTTGTCACCCACTTATCTACAGATTTAAAATTATTCTATTTACTGTTTTACAGCTTATTTAAGATAGATTAATATCTACATCGAATACACAAAGTAGCATTGTGTATTTATTATATATTACACAGATATGTACGTATATATTACATATATTATACATATATGTATAATATATGTGTGTGTGTCATTATGTGCAAGTGTCTATTAATAAAAACTAAGAAAATCTAATTTGGCCATAAGCATCTGCAAAACCCCAGAAATTTTTGTACTACTTAATAATCAACACCAGTCTAAAGGCAAACACACTATAATTTCTATCACCATATAATAATTTTTCCTATTCTTGGATTTTATAAAAATACAGTTATATGGGATGCAATCTTCCCTGATTGCCTGTATAGAATGCATTGTTATGTCTTACTTTAGGTTAAGTACAATATACTGCATGGTTTCCTTATCAAATTTCAGTCATTCGAGATTTACAAAGGCTAAAACAGATGACAATCAGTCATTGGCTGAGTACTATGTACTCAGGTATATTTACTGACATCATGACATTTCAAAAACACATTGAGATTACACTGGGCATATCTCAGTGGTTGGAGTGCTTGCCTAGTGTGCGCAAGGCCCTGGGTCTTGTTCCTGAACACTACATAACACTTCGATGGGCATGGTGGCACACACTACGTCACCCCAAAACCTGGTAGGCTGAGGCAAGTGGATTGATTGCTGTCAGCTGAAGGATTGCCTGGGTTACACAGTGATTTCAGGACCAGCCTGAACTATAGAGCAAGACTGTCTGAAATAAATAAATAGCAAAAATAAAGTTATATTTCAGCAAATAAAAATAGAAATGTTAATAAACTGATAACATGCCATTATGAAGAAAAACATCTCCAAGGGTTTGATTCAGCAAAGTTAAAGTTGGTTATTGTTGTAATCTTTATTGGTGTGAGAGAAACTGTATCACCTTGAAAATTCTTGGAAAATCTAAATATTACTAGAATAAAAATATGCATGCTTCATTTCACCCACCAGAAGCTCTGACAACAAAACATCATTCCAGGCATTAGATTGATCATTTCTGTAAAATTCCCTGTATCTTTTAACTTTTGCAGTTAATAGTACCTACAAGAAGTTAAGGGATTCACTGAAATTTGTATGTAGTGAGGTCAGAAGCAGCGGCAAGACAAATATTGTCGAATTTGGTTCTGACTTCCCTTTGTTCTAAAAACTTTCTCAAAACTTAGTTTTCAAATTTGAAGAAAGAAAACTCATGATTAATGGAAAAGTGTGATTTTCCTTTCTATCTGGCAGGCCCAAAACATAAAGCGAGAAGTTTGAAAAGCTGCTCTGAAAAATCTTCCTAGTTAATTTAGCTTCTGACTAAAATTTGATGGCCATCTTTTCCACATGAAAAGTGCTAAGTGTTTTGACTATTCTCACATTCACTAAAATGTTGTCAGAGTTTTGATCCCAGGGTTAAACACTGGCAAAACTCTTTTCTTTAAATGAATTTACAATAAATCAATAAATAAATGCTCAAACACAGTTGTCAGGGCTTATCTTTCTTTCCCTTCCTCCGAAAGTACCGTATCATGTTGGTAAAAATGCCCCTTCATAACATCAATTTTGATCAACCCTGCTTGTTCATACCTCAGGAACTGTCATCTCACCATCTCACCCTTGCTTCCATGACCTCTAATTCAAAAACCAAATAATCCATAATTTTCCTATTTTTAGTAACTAGATTATGGTCATGTGACAACCTCTCTGGCAAATTAAGAAGTTGCTCAGGACTTGAAACACTTGAGTGAGAGATGCAAAGTGTAGGCACAGTTCAGGATTCACCTTAAAGTGCACGCACTGGCACACTTAGGCTGACATGAACATGAGACAGAGGCAGGACCCTTGGGTCCCCCCTCCCCACGTACTGACAATATAGTCTTACTAAGCTTAATTTTTCTCTTGTCCTAGCTGTTTTAGTCTCAAAAGAAAACTTGATACAATATTTTAGCTCCTAGAGATGAAAAGAACTATACTTTTCCAAATTTATCTTTCTAGTAGGAGATGGATTTGCAGAGCTCCATTGAAATAAAAAAATCACTTGACACACTTTATCATTAATTTCTAGAATATCTTTTGACCTAAAAGTATACATATACTCACTGATATCAACTTATTCATTATTTCCTATTTGTTGTTCATTATTTATATTAGTATAGGGGAAACTTTTAAGATTTATGGTGCAGAATATACAAAGGAAATATATAAGCATATGTAGCTCACTCAAAATAATAAATAATAATACATTGTGAATGTTATTAAAATAGAAGTTTATTATCAGTTATGTGCATCAAGATGGAAGGATCAAATCCTGGCTATAAAAATTCAAATATTTCGCTGTTTGATGCCATGTAATATTGATTTAAATTATGTCACATTAGATCCACATGTAGCATCGCCACCAGAGCTTTAAATATAAAACTTTTCTGTAATGTTTTCTCCCATAACAAAACCAAGCAGTGACTACTAGGCCAACTCTGTGCTAAAATCAGTTTTTTTTTTTAAATCTTAGTGAGTATGTGTACATGCACGTTTAAAATTCACAACTTTTATGTCAAATGAAAACATTATTGTATTTAAATAAACATCTCTTAATGTAAACAGAAGTTATTCCTTCAAGAATAAACTACAGCACAATTCAGCATGTATTAGACTAAATTTCTCTATGTCATGCCCTACAATAAGAAGAAATTCAGGGAAAAGATAATTTTTCTGCCCCAAATTGAAAGCTTTACTGGGTGATACAAAGACACAAAGACACACAGACACCACACAGTATCCAAGAAAAAGAGTAGAGAATTACAGTATGAAAAACAGAAGACAGATCAGTGCCCGAGGCCTAGTTATACCCACGTCTCCACATTACACCCCTAGGTATTGTTTCAATTGCAGTCTTGAGTACATGCTCACTTAATCCCACTATCCTCATACATACTATAGGAATAGAATCACAATTTCTCATTTATAAGCCATCGACATAAATTGAACGGTTTGTTACCTGACACAATATTTTCAACCTAGAGTGAAAGATATAGCAGATGTCCTGCACCTGCCGGCTGCTATTAATAAGTTTAAATGCTTTTTCTCTTGTCTTCTTTTCTGTTACACATCATATTCATTTTTGTCAATTATTTGTTTGTCCAAGATGATAACCAAAATTTACAGAAGGTGAAACATACCAAATATCTCATAGAGAAATACACCATAATATATTTCTATAAACGTTATTATGTCTTCTGGAAATAGATAAAATGTGCCACAATTCAGTGATTATTAAAAATCCCACCACACACAAGAGACTTCACATGAGGTAAGTTTTTAGAGCTGTCAATATTTAACATGATTCAGATTAATGAATATATTAATAATAATTATTTCCCCAAGATGACATCAATCCTGCCTAAGAATGATACAAGCAATTGCAGCTGGGAATCAAATATTTTTCAGGTATGCTAATGTTCTTGCAAGTATTTTATCTTGAGCAACTTAGTTTTCCAAATTGAATTAAAATTCATTAGTTTGAAAAGGCAAAAACTGTTAATAGCTAGCATGTACTAAGAAACGTGGAATCAAGAGACACTCCAATCTCTTCTTTTAGTTAAATGGGATATAAAAGAAAATTAGAGAAATGCACAAAGAAGTACATGAGCATACTTGGAGTTAGAAATGTGCTTCCAATTTCTTCTTAATGTTTGCTGCACAAAACAAGTCAAGTGATTAGGTGAAATTGTCTGGATAAAGTTTAAAATTAATAGAAGATAGATAGAAAGATAGATAGATAGACAATTAGCTTGAACAGAAGGGTGTAAAGCAGCCATTTGGTAGAATTTTATTCTCACTAGCAAAGCTCAAGGCATGTAGGCAAAGAAATGTTAGAAATATTGGAGGTTTTGGTTTGGATCACCCTTTCCTTTAGTTCTCCTGAAATACTTCCACCATTTTCTCCTTTCTTCTTTCAAAATGAAAAGATCTCTGAGTGGAATCTAGGTATCTGTTTGATTTGTGCCCCATTGACACAAGTAAATGCAGAAGGACTTCTTACTGTTCTGGTAACAGTGTACTAAGCTCTCCCCAGCTCACATTTTTGGGGGGCAAGGCTCAATCGCTTGTCTCCTTTACTGGCTATGGGTAGGGGGACCAGTCAATGGTAGTATGTGGTCTCTTTCCCATCCAAGGTCACCAAATCCAAAAGCCTCCCGCAGAAAGATCAGGCCTATGTCTCAGCGTCCGTCTTCCACCTACAGCAATTTTAGGAAGTAGAACTCATTAAATCTGCTAGAATTCACAAATACTTAAAAACTTTTCCCTGGATGAAAAGTTCAGCTTAAGAAACCAGAGACAAAGGCATTGCCTAATCATACTTTCCAATGTGATTTTTAATTTTCTTCCTGTGCAGACTCCTCCAGACTCTCAGTCTGACACCTTTCTTTTGTGCTTGCAAGAATATCAGAACAGTTCCCTTAGTTGCTTTTATTTTCTAATTCATCATTATGTTTCTGTCTCAGAGATTTCATTGACACACCTGTGAAACAGAACATACCAACCACTTTTGTTACTGACTATATAACGAAACTCATGAAATATATATTTTGTAGAAATATATTAACAACATAATATAATAATTATATGTATAAAGCAAATCTATATCTTGAACAATACCACTAATCCTGACATTACTGGCTTCTGTTTTTCAACATCTTGTTTTTAAAAAAGAAGAAAATCCGGTCTTTTATTTCAATACATGTCTCTACACTGATTACCCAATTGTTATGTTTCACTAGACTTAAGGGTTATAGACATTAGGCATTTGAATTGTGAATTTAAATCATGGGCATGTTATAATTTCTTTTGACACTTATAGAAGAACTATACACTCTCATAAGTCTAGGGATATCATTAGAGATAACAAAGGGTTCAGCAGTGAATAGCACCAATAAAAATGAATAGTCATTGTGATTGCTACTAATTCTCTATGAAATTGAATGGACTAAGACAAACTTGGTAGATCAGCACGGCACAGGTTGGGTCACGGATGACTCACATGTAAAACGCAGACTAAAAGATGAGGACCTACCCAGAATGTAAATGGCACCAACCAATGGACTCAAAACGGAAAGAAGGAATTGTCCCCACCCTGGGATCACTGCAGTCTTCCCCACTCCCTTTGGGTCTGGGTTTCAAGTTGTTTGCCTTCTCCTCGCAGACTCGCACCAGCGATTCCACAGTGATCTCCCAAGACTTTGACCTTGGACTTGTGCTGTCTTTGGGTCCCTTCAGCCAGCACTTTCTTCTTGGCTGATCGGCCACCAGTCCTCTAGTTCCCTCTTGCAGATGGTCACTTTGTTCTCTATTTATTTCTGATCTCATAGTTGGCAAATTCTATAAACCTGTGTATTAAATCCTCATGTAATTTACAACTACTTTTTTCTATTAATTTTGTTTTTTAAGAGAATTTTAACTAATGCAGTTCTTTATGAGACTAAAGTTCCTTTTTTCCCCGTTTTAATGATGAGAAAACTGATACTATATAATGTGCAGGGCGTCTTTCAAAATCTGACTGTTAGTAAATAATGTTGGGGTCAGAGCTCATACTGGGCAGATTCCAAAGCTGATATACTTTGTACCATATATTCATTAATATATCAAGTATTTACTTCAATACTACCCAAGAAAGAGTGCAAAACTAAACTAATTGATTGAATGTCAACAGAAAATATCGGCATGATTATAATTTAAATGTTTGTATGTTAAAATTTCAGTGCAGTCTCCTGCGAGTTAAAAACCAAAGCTCACTTCAGATTTAGTCTTCTCTAATGTGAAGCATGATATTGTTATGGTTTGGATCTGTAGCGTTCCCCAAAACTCCCGTGTATGGTGCTGTAGATTACCTATGATTACCACGCGCTGTTGGGAGGCAGAGCCTGGCTAGAAGGGGTAGATGTCCTGGTGGGGTGTGTGCAGATCTCGCCCTTCCTCTGACACTTGGATTTCTTTTTTCTTTTTTCTCCCATTTACATTAATGTGTGTATGTGTGTGTGTGTGTGTGTGTGTGTGTGTGAGAGAGAGAGAGAGAGAGAGAGAGAGAGAGAGAGAGAGAGAGAATGGTTACACTGAGTGTGAGCACCTTATGTACCTATATATTGCGTCAATATCATCATCCCTTGGCCCTGCTGCCTGCACCCACCCCCCAAACTCCCATGATCACACTCATTTGGTGCCATAGAATGCCTGTACCCAGGAACACTTGGTTTTCTGTCCTGCCATGCTAGGAAGAACTTTCCTCTAGTTCTGGCCCTGCCATGTGTTTCCACCCTTATTGGTTTCCCATGAGTCGACTATGACATTCTGAAACTGTGAGCTAAAATAAATCTTTCCTTCCTTAGGTTATAGATGTTGGGTGTTCTATCACAGCTACGAGAACGTAACTACACAAACCTGAAGAAAAATGAAAAACAACAGGGATTGCTGGTGGCTTTTAAATTAGTTCTTCAATACTTGTTAAGTGAATCTCTCATTTTTCTCAGCCAGAATATTAATCAGAATTGCAGATGTTACCTATTCTGTTATTGATGTGAAAGGCTTAATCACACACTGCACAATAAAGTACAATAAAGTACATCAGTAAGTCTCCAGAGGAGATCAGGAAGAAATTGGGCATGTCCGTGTCTGTCAGTCTGACCTTCACAATGTAACAAGATGCCAGAGACAGGAAGTTACTTAGGACTTCCGGAAGTTTGAAACAGTAAAGAGAGAACATTTTGAAAGAATCCTGTCTCCTTCCCAATTTGGATTCTAGATTACATAATGCTTATAGTTTGTAAAGTATTTCACATACATACAGTAAAGCTTAAAAACAGACAACTGAAACATGTGGATATGTAAATAAATGTGTGGGTATATAAATATGAAATAATATGGATACATTAATTTATATAAATACATAATTATATAAATACGTGTATTATATATGCATACATAATTTTCTTATATCAATTTCCTCATATATTTCCCATATTTTGCCATTTAATATTCATATCATCTACATTTATTACAGATCTAAATTTGTCCTTCTAGCCTATTTGACTTGAACACACATCAAACACATTACAGGATTACCATGTTCCTTTGCTTCTTATTAAACTGAATGTGTGTGTGTGTGTGTGCTTGTGTTGTAGGACCTAGCGTGTTGAATCTTGTTTCTTCAATTTAAATTTGTTACTTTCTTTCTTGAAAACTCAGCCTGGCTCTCTTACAGAGAGAGTTCCTCGGACAAGACACAGGCATAAGTGAAGGCTTGCAATATCTATCCTCATATTCCAAATAATAAAACTGAGACTAAGAAAGGTTTTATAACTTGGAGAAGTTACACAGATAGAAAATGGTAGAGGTAGGATTTCAATCCGGCTAAACTGGCTTCAGTGTTCACTGTCACTCCCCCAACTTTACTGCTATGCTGTTTCAGATTTTTGAGTATACAATCTTCCATCTGCATCTTCTTGATATTAAAAGAATGTTGAGGATCCTTAGAAATTGCTCAGTGAAATGTCTTTAGAGAGAATTGCATTTTATGCGGGTCAATTTGAATCTAAATTCGGATTTTGCCATTGACCAAGTATGTGGTGGTTATTAATTAAACTTCAATATTTTTTGCTAGAAAATTGTAACGTTGCTATTATCCACAGCTGGTAATAAATCAAAGAGACAAAAATATAAAACAGAAACATTAACAGATGATAACGATTCTCTGTAAATGTTGGTGTCACCATTTTTTACAATGAAAAAGAAAATAAAATGTGTTCACTCTTCCAAGAAAACCACAACAACTTGAATCACAATCTCCATTTGTGTTAGGAAGAAAACACAATCATCTTCCTTTAATTTGTTCTAGTTAGAGGAAAAGACTTGGTGGGGCAGGTAAGAGATGAAACAAATTCCACTTGCCTTGACTTCCTTGACTTTACAATAGAGGCATCATCACAAAGCCAATTGTGCAAGGGAGGCTGCGTAGAAACTGGCAGAAATGACTTTCAGTGTTATTCTAAGAGGGCATGCGTGAGAAATCCATCTTTAGTGCTATGAGAAGGCCAAATAAATCCTGAAAAAATTATCCCAAGAGTATCATGAGAGACATGAATATTTACAGAATGTTCTTGCAGAGGTCCTAACCCCTTTGTATATTGTGGCTGGTGTATTATAGGGCAAGAAGAAAGGGCACCACTTGAGTGACCACCGGTAAAGATGAAATTCTACAAATTGGATTCTAAGAACTGACTCTATGTTTTTACTGCCATGTTCCCTATGGCATAGACAAACACCTCGAAGTGACTTGTTGCACACGGTCCTCTAGAGCAAAGTGAGAAGACAGTCAGTTCATGTCCACTAGTTAATTATCTGACTTTGGACAATATTTCTGAGTTTCAATTTTTATATTTTCTATGAGAGTAATGATAAAAATCATACCATCCCTCTTTTTAACAAGTCCAGAGAAAGTGTAGTAGTACACCCCTGGAATCCTATCACTACAGTAGACTGAGGTAGGAGATCCATTCCAAACCCATCCTGGGCAATTCCGAGGGATCCTGTCTCAAAAATAAAATAATAAAAATATCATAAACTGGAAAGAGTGTACATATAGGTTAAGCAGAAAACCTGGGTTCAATTCTGTATAAAAAAACAATAAAGAGGATAAATTTGAGGCAGATCTATCTACATGTTGAATCACTCAGGTTACTGGCTATTTTTAGCATGTCTGTCATTGTCTCAAATCGAAATTGTGCTGATGGTAGCTAAACTGATCTTTAATGTGTTGCCTGATGCTGCCAGGCTCTGTTGTTGCCCAAAAGCCATTCACTAAATTACAGTGCAGATAAATGAATGGATGGAGCATCTGGAGTTTCCCTGAGATACCTTGTCTTCTGAGGAATTCCTAAGAACTGACTCATCTGTATAAAGTGCTAGACACATTTTGGAATGTGACTCAATGGAACATTCCATTTTACTTTCTGCCATTTTCTCCATTCTTTTTCCAGATTTATTCGAGCTTAGAAAAGGCCCATTGGTATGAGTTGCAATGTTGTTCACAGAATTTCTTGTCCCTCCTCCTACACTCACAAACTATTTCAGACTTTAAACTACTTTTAGTTTTTACCCTTTTTCTTTACTAGGTCAATGTTAGGCCAAGTTTGAGACTAATTTTCACTTGCAATTGGCCATTGTTTACTGAGCTTGACCAGTTTGTTTTTCAATGTTTTTCCTTTTTGTAATATGATCTAGAGAACATAGAAGTGGTTGTTTATATCTGATGCTATTGATGTATTTCACAATTCAAATTTTTCTTTAATATTTAAATAGGAATGAACACTCCTACTGCCTTGAAATGTGTCATATTTTTATATTCGTTTTTGCCCTTCCAGGCCAGTCCTTGGAGGAATCATAGGCAATAGGACATAGCCTCTGTCATCCAACGGAAACTGTCAGAGCAATCATTCTGGGGCAATTTTAGGAAGCATATAATAAGTTGAATAATCATATTCCTGTGTTCTTCTTCAGCTTGTCTTTCTAGACATATGTTAAATAACTTTTCAATCATTGCCAGAAATCCCAAGGAAGTAAAATTCATTTGTTAACTTAAGAGTGGTTGAGGGACTTTTAATGTCATCTGGTGCAACAACAGATGAATGTGGGGATATTATGTAATAGTCCCAGCATAACATCTATTGGGAAGCAAGTCAGATGTAGGCTGCGTATGATAAAAATAAGTGAATTCATGTTGTAGCCTTGGATTGAATTTAATCTTTGGTCTGGATCGAGCAGAATCTCTTTCATTTTCATTTGAGTCATTCTTGCTCAGCATCTTCACCTATGTGATTAAGACATGTATTCCAAAATTTGTCTAAAATTATTTATGGCAAATATTGTGGATCCATGTGCTATAAATATTTACAAGTATTCCAATAGAAGCTATAAATGTAAGTCAAAACTCTTCAACATTAAGCAGCCTTGGAATCAGGAGATCACTAATATTCACTTTTTTATACTGGTAAATTCATATCTCTAGGTTTTGATTTATTATTTGGAAATGGAAGAAGCTTCTGAAAACTACTTTTTAAAGCCTATAGTCCAGCTAAATGTTTCCAATAATGCTATATATTTTTGAGCTTCACTGGACGTGCATATCACACCCGTATAATCTCCATAGCAGCCTCTTTACCCCGCTCCCCAGAAAAGGCATCATGTGAGTATTGCAGATCAGAAAAATAATGGATCTTCTCCAGAAATCAACAGTTGAGGAACTGTAAATCAAAAAAAAAAAACATTACAGTTAGACCTGTGTGTCTTCAAAGCTCAGTTATTTGTACTACACCATCTTCTTCCTTGTGGCATGTATCAAGATTTGCAAAATCCCTTGATATTGTTTTTATCCTACCCTATCAGAAAATACAGACAACTTCCTGCGTGGCAAAAACCATATGGCAAAATTATTTTAATCTACAACTCAAGAACAAGAATCCACAAGTGAAAAGATTTCAGGTAAGATTCTTTGAAAACTTCCCTAATATTTTGAAAGCAGGGCAAACTCTTGGTTAAATCCTGGCCCTGGGCAGGAGAACTAGTTTCACTTTCTCTTCCTTTAATTTTTAAAATCTCTCCCCAGCCAGAAATCTAGTCTACAAATACCCAACATGATGATGTAATCCCGGAGACTCAGCAGAGACCCAGATTGTTCTATCCCCCTGCATTCTGCTACCTTTCCCGCCCTCACTTTCCCCCCCTGCAGTGAAAAATGACTCATACAAAGGAATCTAAAATAGTAGAAGCAGAAAGAAAGTCTGCTTAACAATTTGCAGTCGTGGCTGGAGCTCGGGGAAATTGAGGGGAGGCCAAGAATGCTTACTTTTCAAGCCATGCCCTGGAATTCGCTTTGGTTTCAGCACAAGAGCGTCCTTTCTGTAAAGGACAGCGACAAGGAGACTGTGAGATCACATTTCTTTTGGTTGATCAGAGCTGGGGCATTGTGAAGGGATCTTCAGTCCCTGAAGAGAAACCTGAAAGAAACTGATTATAAGAAACATGAAATACTGGGGCTTCTTCCTCACTCCCACCTCCTGGCTGTGGCAGCCCCCAGCGCCTGGGTCAGCCTATACAGATACCGGAGTTCCATGGGAGATGTATTCAGTAACAAAAGAACAAGATTGAGCTTGGATAATTCAGGAAAATGAAACCTTGACAAGGTTAAACTTGCCATTTCTGGAAGCAAGCACCCCTTCCAGAATATACACAGAATGCCTGGGGATTTAATCTCTTTGTCCTTCTGAAAAGGCAAGGACTTTGCTTTCACTAAGTCGGATTTTCATTACATCTTTCATTCTTTGCCCTGATCTCAGGGTGAGAGCAAAGAGAAGGAAAAAAAAATTAAAAAAAAGAAAAGAAAAGAAAAGAAAAAGAAGGTGGAAAGCAGTTTTTACTTAACGTTGTGGGGATCCCTTTTGTGTTTAAAACATTATTGTATTGAAAAAATGCCATTCCCTAGACTTAAAGGAAGAAATTGCTGTTGGTGTCTTTCTGACTTACATCACCACCACCTCTTTACCCACTTTTAGTCCTTCGTGCGATCCTAGTGTGTATGGCTTTGTTAAATTCAGTTCTTGCAATGGCTTTATGAAGTAACACTGGGACTTCCTTTAAAAGCATTTCCCCCCAAAGAGCAATTGCTCTCAGACTCACTGAGTTATTCACAGCTCAGATAAAAGAAACTCTCCTGGATAACATATAAAAGGGTGTTGCCAAAAAACCTAGAGTAAAAGATTAACGTGCGCAAGAGGAATAGTGTAACTTAGGAATATTTACCAAAATTACTTGGTGTGATCATTTATGGTCCCAAAGTCTTTCTATGAAAAACTCCTTTTCATAAGCATTTTGTCTGTACTAATCGGATGGAGTTATCACTGGGGCAATGCTGGAGGGTCAGGTGAGATGCTGAACCATTCCTCAGTAATAAGGAATGTGGCTTATAGAGAAATTAAAGAATCTGGGACATTTTAACTGTGCTACCTGTGAGTAATACAAGCATAAGACAGTATTAATAGAAAAAAAGAAATTCTACTGTCTGCTGCATCTGGACATGAACTGAATGGAATACTCCTCAGCAATAAGTAGGAACAAATTGCAGACAAATGCGATGGGTTCAACAGATTGCAAGGAATTCTTGAGTGAAAAATATGCATCTTGAAAATCTGCACGCCATATGACTCCATTTTTATAAGATTCTCCAAATAATAACATTACAGAGGTAAAAGAAGTGACAAAGGATTGCTTGGCGTCAGTGAAGAAGGAGGGGTGTGTCTCTAAAGAGGTAGGACATGGGGTTTCACTGTAGTGAAGAAACAGTTCTGTATCTTGATTGTAAAAATCTATACAAGGGATGAGATCCCATAGGCCTATCTGCACACAAATACATAAAAATAAAACAGGAAAAGGAGAGCCAATGCAGACACACATTGGTGATGTCCGATGAGGGTCTACTTAGTTGCATTGTGCCAATATTAGTTTGCTGGTTTGGGTCATGCACAGCATTATGTGAGATGATATCATGAGGGAAAGCTCAGAGATGCGTACAGGCCCGTTTTCTGAATTATCTTTGCAAATTCTTCTCTGTGTATAATAATATCCAGAGAAAAAAATGGAAATGTGAAATGCTTAGGAAATGCTTCTGTGAGTGCGTTTTGATCTGTTTGCTCACTTATTTAACAAGCAACTTTGGGTTTTGGCCACTTGGTTGTGTATTTCCAGATACACAGGCCAAAGGCATCGCAAGAGCACAGAGTAGCCATAAGATGGCAGTGGGACCAAATGGAAACGCAAAAACAAAGTCAAACCGTGCACTGTAACATAACTTGATGTATAAGTTTCATTGAGAACAGACATATTGTGAACATCTTTTTTTCCTGAGAGATTCTGGAGAATTTGATACAGTTGTGATGTTTTTGTTTGACGTTTAAGATTACCTGGTTATTCATGTGGACACAGTCGTAGAGTTCTTTTGGCCAGAATTCCTGCACTTTACCTCACTGCCCCAATTGACTTGGGAAAAGTGATTGGTGACCCATTGATGCAACAATCATTGGCTAACTAGCCGCCATCTCTAAAGGACTCTCTCCTAATGTCAGAGCAATTATAACTGGAAATGAAAGCTGTTTTGCTGAAACATGTTTTCTCTCAAAATGACATTGTGACAACATTCTTTCATTATCTTCCGATCAAATGAGGAGCTGTATACCTCAGAGACCTCAAGCAGTGACTAACCCATGTCGGTCTGCAGCTCATAGCAATCCTCATGCCTCAGCCATCCAAGTGCTAGGATTAGAGGCATAAGCCACCAGAGCCAGCACATGTGGTGCTGGTGCTGGGGGATAGAGGCCTTGCCCATGTTCGGCAAGCTCTGTGACAACTGAGCTATGTCCCCAGTCTCCTCCTTTTTTTTTTCCCTCTCCCATGATTAAGTACAACCAGAGAAAGTGGCCTTTCACACCTGAACGAAAAGAAACAATAAAAGGGGTATTTAAGGGTGTGAATGTCTTTCAAAGCTCAAGGTTGCCTACACATTTAATCATATTAAGGTTAACTTTTTCTCCGCTTGCCCACATGCATGTAAGAAAAGTGATGTGTAACCTCATATTTTCAAACACTGCTAGGCAAAAAAGAAATAAATTAGAAGTAATTGAAAAGAAGATACCTTCACATACCTTCTCTTACTAGGCTTTGTTTTGGTTCCATCTCAATTTCTACTTGCTTCTTAGCACAAAATGGTTCAAGACTGATTTCCAACCAGCCCGTCCAGACAACATTCATGGTCACCTTTTAGATGAAGAGGCGTAGCTCTTCCTTTAACTATTATCCATCTAGCCTTTTTAGATGAGGTAGTCAATAGTATTTCTTAACAACAACCTGATATAATCATCCACTTAAAAGTGTTCAATAACCCTCAGGTTTTGACAGAGGATAAATAGTTAGGTATCCAGGATAAATAGTTAGGTATCCAGGACTCCATGTGATTTGGCACTACTATCTCTCAAGGTTTAACCATAGCATTCTCTCTCCGTCATAATTTTGTCCTTTTCTTCTCACCTTTTTCTGTCTTCCTTATGAACTCAAATAAACACAGACATTCTATATGCATGAAAGTGTATCTTCTCTTGGATATTTCAATTTTGCCAGGTGCTCACAAAAGCAAATCCACGCATCTGGAACAACAACAACAACAAAATATAAACCTGTAAAAATGTCATTGTTTGTCTTTATAATTCTATTTTATTTTTGTCTTCACAACTTATATCTCTCCTTCATGTCTCCCTTCTGGACATGGGTCAGAATCTCTTCTTAGAGTCCTACAGGTCTTTGTGCATGTTAGTGTACTTTGTTGCAGAAATAGAGACAGTACTTTTAACTTTGTTGTCCGAATATCTGGAGTAAGCACTGGCTCACATGAGAATCCTCAGAGTTGTACGCTCAATAGGTGATTCCTAGTCAGATCAGGAAGACAAAGTCATCTCGATATCACACTGAAGCACAAAATGGTGGTAAATGTTGCCTGGTTTCCAGTGTTAGCATTGACAAGGTGATTGTCAGAGTCATGGAGACACGCACAGAAAAACACGGGGATTTGACAAGAAGAGGTTTTACTGATTAGCAATTTAGCAGTCACTAGTAAATTCTCAGGTGGAACCATGTTTTCCTTTTAAGTGGAGAATTCTTCCATCTATTTATTCATTCATTTTTCAGCATCTACTTACACTTGTTTTATCACTTGGAGCTTACTTCAAGAACCAAATATATATATGGGCTTCTCAATACTCAAAGCTAAGTGAAAATGAAGTTACCATTTTGGGACTCTAGAAATTCAATCATTTATGTTCTATTCTCAGAAAATTATTTCCCATTGGTGGTGTGAAGCGTGTGCCCTTCACCTAGACCTGACAATCTCAAAAAATGTGATTTAAATATAGCAGATGATGTCTTCAGTGTGGTTAGAGTAGGGACATGTTTCTGGGAACTATTTCTTTCTACATCTTTTAACCATAGATTCCATTTTCAATAGTCCTCGACTACATTAGCCCAGGTTATTCTGTGAGGGTGGATGAGATGGGAACTTAGAAGGACAGAAAACATATGTCCAATTCTGGACACACTGAGAAGGACTTAAGTGACTTCTAGGATACTTCTTATTTCTTGGTCTTGGCTGTGTTATCCATATATATTTAGATAACTGTACCAGAAATATTTATATGTTTATTGTAAATAAATGTAATCAATATTGCCTAACGAAAGTTTTCAACAAAGTTGACTTATTTTTTCTCTTTTAGATAAAACATTAAAATATCTATGGACTTTCATGGACATTTGAACTTGTCTTTTTATTTTGTAATTCCTGAAACAGAGCATGCTTCCTTCCCTCTGGTTTGTTGGGAGTACCCTGGTGCCAGTGCCCTGAGAATCCTTTGCCAGTCTTTCTGTGTTGCGTGTGTGTCCCCATCATTCTCCATTTCCACTCACGGCACTTTGTGGGCCAGATGTTTTTCTTTCACGTTTATGTAATAGAAAATATGACACAATAATCAAAGAACAATTGTTCCCCCAATCCAAAGAATATTTGCATGCTGCTTAATTTCAGACATAAGCTTTTTAAAAGTTGGGAGGCTCTAGAACATCATGGAAAAAGTACAGTGTGGACTTAGAGAAGACAATCAATCTTTGTATATAGGCACATCTAAGTCCAAGTTCCCAGACTACTTTTCCAAAGAGCAGATGTGGCGTAGTTGATGGGGAGGGGAGGGACAGAGGCTCATACAGAGAATGCGTGACAGAGACAGAGAAGTGGGCCTGTATGTAAAATGTAAATTTTAATTTTCTTTTCTTTTTTCTTTCTTCTTTCTTTTCTTTTCTTTCTCCCTTTCTCTCTCCTGTTCTCTCTCTCTTTTTCTTTCTTTCTTTCTTTCTTTCTTTCTTTCTTTCTTTCTTTCTTTCTTTTTTTCTTTCTCTCTTTCGAACGTCTGTGCTCTGTATTATGTGCTGGTCCTGAACTCACTATGGAGCCCAGACTGGCCTTGAATTCACAGCCATCTTCCTACCTCAGCTACCCAAGTGCTGAGATTACAGGCATAGGCCACCGTGTCCATTTTACATGGTGCTGGGAAATCAAACCCGGAGTTTTGTGCTTGCTAGACAAGCACTTTAAGTTCTGTGCTCTTCCTGCAATCCTCATTGACTGTAAGTCTGTGTGCATCTTGGGGCTTCATTTTCCATGGCTCTACTTTAAAGGTATTGCAGTAAAACAAAGACTTTTAGGTTTGTTTTATAATCTTGCATAATATATCTATTTGAGATATATCACACACATAAAGATGTATGTAATGATATGTGTGACTGTTAAAGACACATTTATAATTCAAATAAAGTGTAAGATGTCAAATTTACTGGGGATCATTCAGTATCTATGAGCCGATCAATCCCAAACATCCATACACGTGTGCACACACTCAGTCTTTTGTGTTCAATCATATAGCCATATGGTACAGTCTGTCAACAATTTTGAAATCATTTATTGAACATATTTTCTTAAAAGACATAGAAAAAAATCAGATTCAATAAATTAAAATTACATTTTAATAAATGGTATTCATTTCAGAAGATGTTTACAAAATACTTTAATAATGCACTGGTTTATATATCCACTAGCAAAATAGTTCCTTTGATCTCTACCAACAATTAAGAAGTCATCTCTTTACTTCCTAACTTATAATTTGGTGGATTCTTCATAATTACTAATATATTGATTTGTAGGTGAGGAGATAAACTCTCTACATGGTCTTAAAGTGTTAGATTTGTTTGATGAATTCTCATCAATGCATATTTTCCTATTAAGTTTATACTATAAAAATAAGAAATTTTTAATACGGATTTTTTCAAATTTACAGCTACATATTTCATTTTCAGCTATTAAAGCTTAAAAGTATCTTTAAAAATCATTTTTCATCCTATGTGGTTATACGGAGTTTGATTTCTACCTTGCTAAACTAATGGCTATACAAGATGTTATTAAAAGAAACTGCTTGCTGTGTGCAGCTTCATTCCAGGGAGGTTCCTAATCTTCCCTTCCATTTTTTTTTAACAGGTCTCCTGTTTCTTTCAGTGTTAGAGGTGCACTTTCAGCTTAAATTTTCACACCAGTTCTTGATTCTCCTGGGAGCTCTCTTGTCAAAGGTGTCTGCATAAGCAACTTCTCAGTTTCCTCGGTTCTTGGCTCCAATGTCCCTGATCCAATAAGGCCAACCTTCCAGGTTACCTAGCATGCCCTCTCCATCTGCCCTTTCTGTCCAGACCTCTCAAATTCTCTGTTAACTTTGCTGCTTTTCCATAGCTCTAGATGCTTCCTGGCAAAATGGACCAGTTATTTAATATTTTGTTGCTTCTTATTAAACATAGATGTTCATTTTTATTACACATTTGAAACATGTAAAATTATATCTAATTTAAATTAATTTAATAGACATATTCTAAAAGAAAAGTCTATTCACTTCCTAATTTTTCACCAGTGATTCTTTCCTTTTTATGTCAACATTATTGTTATTATTATTTTACTTTGGGTTTCTGTTCTAAATGATTTTTATATTTCTTTAGAGTGTTGGACACAGGTTAACTTGTATTTATTCTCTGAAAAATAGAAATTGTTCCTGCTTTATTTAAAAAGTAAGGCATCCCCCTTTTCCCCTAATTTAAAATTATATTTCTGCAACCACTAAAGGATGATACATACTTGGCTTCAGTTCTTTACTTTTTAAAAATTTTTTATGAACTGGTTTTTTATCTATTTCTATGTGAGCATGATCTTGATCAAATTTCAGTAGTTTATGGGTATGCTTTCTGTTTAAAACTCAAATACATTTCCACTTATTTCTTTCTTTTGCTTAATTTTTCCACTCTACCATATTTTTAACTTGGAGCTTATGTATTTTATTATTTGTATTTCTTGATTCAATGTTGTCTCAGTATCTAAAATATCCATGGTCTTTTCTTTACATACTCATTTTTAAATGCTAATATCAAAGCCAAGTGTTTTTTTGTGATCAGTAATATTTGAAAAATGATTGAATCCATTTAATTCCTAGAACCACATTTTTAGAACAAAAGAAGAAAAGATAACTATTGCTCGACTCACTATGGAACACAGGTTATATTTGAACTCCACCGACCTTACCAAATATTCCATTAATATTGATATTATTGCCATAACTGCCTATTATTATTTTGAAGTTCTTTAGGTTAAGTAGAGAATTATTATCTAACAACAGATTGCTCATCAAAAGACATTTTTAACTTTTTCTTTCCAAGTGTTAAGTGATTAAAGTTTTTGTCTTTAATATTCAGCCATACCTCTAATACAACAACACACGCATGATACTAATGATAGGTGTACTTCAGAAGTTGTCTTTGTAGAAACACAAAGGACAAGGCATTGTCACGTCCAAGGCAGTGCCTGTTCTGCTGCAGGTCTTCTTTTTCTTGCATCACTGGGCAGAAGGATGTGAACTTCATCCTGATTTCAGGGAGTCAGACTTAAAACTATCTAAGATTTTGATTTGTATGATTTATTTTTACTTTTCTTTCTCCGATTCCTCGTACGGAAGCCCCAGAAATACACAAACTCCACTCTCAACTAACAACGCTGACATCACTCCCAGAGTCCAGATGGGTAGATATTATTATTTCAACTGGAGAATCTTAGTAACCACAATTCATTGGATTCAATTCACTTGGCCGCACTCAGCTTTGCTGGTATTTTCATCCAAAAACTCTGGCTAAAGCCCTTGGAACAAATAGAGATGTAGGGAAAACATTTAGCTTTAGTATCCATGTACTTAAAGTCCTATCATGCATTATTTTAAAATAGAATAAAATATAAGAGAAAGTATCAACCAACTTACACTACAGAAATCTTGAGTGTTTAAACAACGTGACTTTTGAAATTTTAATGAGTAGCCTTACTTATTTGGTATGCTTTTTCTTTCTGTCTTTCTGGACTGTCTTCAGTATGTGCTAACAGAGCAAACTCTCTCTTGGAACTCTGTGCCCAATGGATTACTTCTAATTTCTAAAAAAGAAAAAAGAATGCAAATATAGATCAGTTTTCCCTACTCACTCACATAAAATGATAGAATGAATTTCTGTCTTTGGTAATGTAATCCTGAGAAAGGGCCCTGGGGACTAAATTCACTACAATTTTCCTTTTTCCTTTTTTTACACAGACACACACTCACCCATCCACCCTCCCCCACACACAATTTTCTATTTTCTGACAAATGCTTTATTGCCTTTGCATGTGCCATTTCTGCTGCAGGAAATGTCTTTAATCAAGATATTGCCTCCAATCTCCTCCAATCTCCACACCTAATTTCTTCCTCTGCTAGGACTTCTGTGTAAGTCAGAACCCAAAGAGTTCCCATGACGGGGCATCCCATCCAAACCAGATCCAGCAAAAGCAATCATTTCACTTTGTTAGATAAAATTTGTCACCTCCTCCTCTATGCCCAACTTCAACTTGAATTATCTCTCAATTTTAATCCTTACATTGAATGAAAATTATAAGAAACATTGATTTTAGTGATGTGCTCATTTTGTACACAATGTTTTCTTTTTTCTTTTCTTCTTTATTGCACATATATCTTTAACACATTTGAACAAGTGGCACAAAAGAGAGAAGAGGACAGAATGAGAGGAGAAACAGGATGAAAAGAGAGAGATCCACACTTTGACAAATTCCAAAAATGAAGAAAATTCTGTGTTCTGAACTGATAAGATGAAGGGAATGCTATTTATAAAGTATAGTTTCCTATAAAAATAGGCTCATATTGATTTTGATGACTTTTCTTTTTTATATCCCCGGCATCTGGTGAATATTATTGTTCAGTTGAATCTCGGTGTCTCAGTCCCGACAAGCAACCGCAGTTCAGTTCGACTGGGTGAGTGAGGCCTCTCATCAGTCAAAAACTTGGATCATAAATCTCGATGCAACAAACATTTATCACAGGCTTTGTGGAACATTATTTTCCATTTTTTGCTCTACATTTCCTGGGGAGATTCTACAAGGAAATCGGCAGGGAAAATCTGTCAGGGTGTTTATCAGACAATAAAATGCACTTTCATGTTGCGCAACTAGTCGCATCACTCTCCAGTTGTACCACTCCCTCGCACGCTGAGGATTGGCGCAATATGGCTTCCCTTGGAGTACGCCGCTATTCCCTTAAAGTGTAGATCTGTGCACAGAAATGTGTAAACATATTATTTGGGACGTTAACCTCATAGGTACTTCGCTAGCAGGAAAATAGAATACAAAAGATATTAGGCAAGGCATGAATTTTGAGAGAAATTTGCATTTTAGGAGGAAAATGCGCTTCTCTTTTCTCCACTGAACAAGGCTGTAAAATTTGGATCGAATAAGTGTAGCTACTGCCTGAGACTTCTGCAAATAGAGCTTCAGCGAGTTTGAGGAAGAAAATAAAAATTTAAGTTCTACTGAAGCTATTTTTTACTCTTCTTATGGTATCTCCTATCCTAGACACTGGCAGTCTAAACACAAAATATGGGCATGGGCCCAGACTGGGATGGCCAGAGAGGAAGCCTTCTAATTTCCTTGTGGGGGGAAAGGGAGGAGGTCTCCTCATGCCCACTGGCAGTGGAAGAAATTTGCTTATGTATTTCAGTGAAACAGGGTATCTCTCTGTGATCCAGGCTGGTGCTGAAGTCACCACGCATCACAAGGGGACCTCAAAGTCCAGAAAGTCCTTGTGCCTCGGCCTCCTCAAGCTGGGGTCACAGACGTGTGCCACCACGCCCAGCTACTATTTTCATCAGATGTTGACTGCACTACAGAAAGGACCAACCTCCAGTTCCTGGACTGCCCACAGGTGGTATGGAGAACAATTAAAAAAAAAAAAATCTTTAGCAAGGCTTTGAAAATAAAAGTGACTTTTTAAATACTATTATAGTTCAATTTATTTATTTATTTATTTTCCTTTTGGAGACAGGGTCTCACTCTTTAGTCTCGGCTGGTCCTGAACTCACTATGGAACACAGGTTATACTTGAACTCCCCACAATATTCCTGACTCAGCTTCCCAAATTCTGGAATCACATGCACCTCCATGTCCAGTTTACCTGGTGCTCGGGAATGAAACTCAGGGACTTGAGCTTGCTAGGCAAGTGCTTTAACTGCTGAACTATTCCTTAATCTCCTGTAGTTCAATTTCTTTAATAATTATAGAAATGACATTCATTCATTATAATTAAATTTTGATAGTTTGTTTTATCTTAAAATGGTTGGTACACTTTATGCAAATTGTTACACTTATGTGTAAAAATGCCTGTGTTTATTGTATTTCCATTCTAATGCCTATAGGACATGTAATAATATCTTTGCTTTCATTATTGCTACCTATTATTTGTTTGTCTTTCCTGTTACTCAGTCTGGCTAGATGGCTATCATTTTATATGCCTTTTGAAAAAATAGATTTGTTTTCATCCATTTATTCTATTATTTCTGTTATTTTATTGATTTGATTGTCTTTATGACTCCTCTTCCCCCCTCTTGGTTTTAATTGATCTTCTAGTATTTTTCTACTTTATAAATTATTGGTTAGAAAATTTTCCTAGCGATGGCAGTTATCATTATTCCCGGAAGTACTGTTTTGTTCCATGTTGCAGACTTCGGCATGTTGAATTTTCCTTTCTAACTACTTAATTTTGTCATGAGATCTGGTTCCTTTGGGCTGGTTGGACCAAGGACTGCGATCCCTTTCTGAATGAGTCTTCTTGCCTCGCCAGGGGGACCCCTGAATAGACTGACTCCCCCAAACAGCTGCAAACAAATGAGAAAATGAAGGTTGTGAAGGCGATTCAGAGAGGCTTTTTCATGACCTGCTCTGTGAAGTCTTGCTCCACTCCATTCGTTGAGTTCTATCGCAGAGACGTGAACTGTGAGACTTAGGAGAACGGGATGTTGTAAAAAGGCATAAATACTAGTGAGTAGGCATCGCTGGGAGATATCTTAGGAATTGCAGCTGAACACACAGACACAAGTCAGACTAACAATCCACAGACCTAAGGCATCGAGGAAGGGGATAGAGAGGTCCTGGTTGCTGAAAGTAACCTAAGTAGGTAGACTCATCACCTCCCAAGTGCTGACAAAAGCAGTAAACGTTCTGCGGCACATGAGAGTAAAGGCTCCCACAGATAAGGCCTCTGAGATCTCCCTTCTGCTCTCCAACGTTGCCCCTACCCTGTGCAGCAAAGTAACACCGGCTTCACGCTTGGATTGCTTCCAATATCAGGTCAAGTGCGGTCCAGGGCACCCTCTTCCATTTGAAAGAAAAAAACCGTTTTATCCTATTTTTACCTCCTTCCTAACTCTGAGTGTTGTGAATCACAAGAAATAAAATAAAACACACTATACCCCTGGGACACAGGGAGCAGGACAAAGCTACTGACACCCCAGCAACTTTAAGTCACATGCCAACAGGGTCAAGCAGTTTCTGCTGAGTCAGGAATATGGCGCCCCAGAGGCGCGTCCTGGAAGATTGCAGGTGGCGCTGAGCGTGACTCAGCCTTCACGTACCCTTCTCTCAGGTACTGAGTAAGAGCCATTGGAGTGCGCAACCGGTTCTTAAGACTGCCATGGATTTCCTGCCGGTGCAGTCTCATTGCCAAGGTTGGTCTTGTTCCCACTTAAGCAAAAAGACAGACATAAAGAAAAAGTGCACACCTCAAGTGAATCCAAACCAAAGTAAAGATTCCCACAGTGATTAGGTTTTGGGACACTCACAGTCCAGTGGGATTGGTCAATATGTTAACAAATCTTATACTATTATAATAAGAATATTTTAATAATAATCTTTAATAAGAACTAAGAAAACATGATTAAAGTATTATAAAAGTATATGAAAAGTTGGAGTGACGCTCTAGGAAAGACTAGTTTTGTTTAGTAGGCTGCATTCCCGGAGATCTTGAGCTCATGCATTCTGAGCCACAGGTAATTTGGCTAGGATAACATTGAGTATGCTACAAAGGTTAACTTCTTTTCCACATTTTGAACTATTCAGTAAATAAATGATTTAAACCATCATTTGACAAGCGAGTCCTGTAGTGGTGTAAGTTAATTGTGGTTATCCATATTCTTATTCTAAATAAGTAGCTCTGATAAGATTTTAAAAATATATTTAATTAATATCTAAATACAAGGAACTTTCATCATGCTAATTAGGTGTCAATTGTTTCATAAAAATAAAAACAAACATTTGGAATGGTAACTGGAATTGAACTTGCTATGTTTATTTATTAAGCCTTCTTTGCAAACAGATTGATTATTATAGCTGAGAGGAAAAAAAAAAAGACAGACTTTTTAACCAGGAAGTTCCTTTAGCCTGTTTGTACTTGTTGAGCAGGTACTCCCTGTGAGATGTGTCAGATTAAGTATATTTACTGTTTACTGCTAGATATATTTAATGACTTGTTTCTGGAACCGATAACTCAGTGAATGGCTGCTTAGAGAGTGAAGGGCTTTGAAGGAAGTAAAATAAAAGGTAATTAAGCAAAGGAGGTTTAAATCCACTATCAATAAAACACTCATTATGGAAGAGTGATAGCTTACACACCTTTTTCACAGCCTCGAGGTAAAGCAAGCCGTCCATGAGAATCTTTCTGACTTAACTCATTTGAAATTAGCCATTCACTTTGCTGAAAGCTCACAGTAGATTTTTTGGAATACCCACTCAGACATGCCAATTCCTATCTCCTGGCTCATTCACTTGAATAAGAAACCTGATTAATTTAGATTTTTGGGAAAAAAAGACATTTAGTTTTTTTTTTTTTTTTTTACTTATATAAGGGAAGATAATATCTCCTATTACAATGAGTGGGTTTTTTTTCCCTGATTTTCTTCGATATTTGTTAGAACCTGGGTCTTATCTGATTGCACTGTCAACCACACCTAACATAAATGGATCTTATGAACATATTAGCAAGCCTCAATGACCATTTTTCAGACAGTTTTAAGATTCTAAGCCTCTCCACCATCCCTTAGTCACCCAACACTTCCTTGATAGCACAGACACTGCATTGATTTTTTTTTTTTTTGGTTTAATTCTTCAATGACTTATGTGGTCATGTTGCTCACAACTTGTGTCACAGTCATCTAGAAGAAAACATATCTCAGTTATCTATCATTTATGTGAAATTGAGGAAGTTAAAAGAATGTCTTGAAATCAAATTTACCCATCTATATAATGAAGGTGGAACCAGTCTGAATTCATTCTATGAATGAAAGTAAATGATGCTTACGAAGATTTTTTCTAATATCTATGACACAACGATCATACCTAATACACTTATGACACTCTCACCACATTCTAGAACCATTCTGAGCTCTTGCCCAGTGTTTAAATTAAATGTGGTCAGTAACAACTTCATTTTAAAAAAGAGGGAATGTATAGCAGCTGAATGTTTTGCTGAAACTTACATTAAGTTGCCAAATTGGGACTCATACCCCAAAAGCTCTTGCTCTAGAACTCGTTTTACCTCTGCGTGCCCCGCTACCCCCATCCACATCACTCGTAGAGATAACTTACAATGAGTCCTGATATTTTCCTGTCACAGAAACCCCTTTTCTACTCTAATTCATTATACAGTTAATTGTGCACATGGATTCCCCACTAACATAATCGACTTTTTGTTCAAACGCTACATGATTTGGTTTTGGGTAATTTCCTTTTTCTTTTCTAAGAGTCTTAACCAGGGTCATGCACGTGATAGGCATCAGTAAACATGGTGAATGAACTTCCAGGAATCTGCACATGTACTCCATAAGGCTAAACCATGTAGGAATTTGTTCGCCATGCCTCATGTGCAGAAACCAAGGTACGTGTCATGCATTGGACTATAAAAAAAAAAAAAATAAAAAATAAAAAAATAAAAAAACACACACCAGCACGTCACTCAAGGGAGTTATCTCTGTCTTATGATTCTATAGATACAGAAGAACTGGGCTATGCTGAATTGAAACTCCAAAGGCATCCTTCACTGGAGGCGAGAATTACCTCTTTCACTAATTAGCCCTGCGAACTGAGACTTGCAGAGGTTACAATATTGGCTCCCATCTATAAAAAGATGGGCAAAATTTGAACCTATTTCTCTATTTCCTTTCACCCATTTCACATACGGCTATGTGCTATTCAATTCCAACCCTCCAGGGTGAGCCTCAAATTAAGCTTTAATCTGAAACAGTCTTAGAGGACTATTTAATTTACCTAATTATAGCAAATAAGATTTGCCTCCATATTATCTTCTTATGGATCGGAGTTTATTTTGTAGTGCAATTTTTACTCTTTCATTACTCATGAGAGATAATCATGTTTGTCCCATGAAATCTGAGGACCTTCTTTTCATGTATTGATGTGCTAAGGTGAACTTCAGTATAGATATCACACGTTCAGATGCTCAGAGGGAGTGCTGAACACTGAGCCCTCTGTAGACAGCTAAGCATCAACCCAGCTACTGAGCATCATCTATTATTTCAGGCCCTCTCCTTCCCTTTTTCTTACCTATTTCTCCTCTTAATCAAAACGTTAACCTGGTTACTCAAAGTAGACTTGGTAACAGTTGGCGTGAAACACAAAAATAACGCTTCTGGTCTTTTGTTAGGTTCTTAAAATTGCTTAGCAAGACGTTTTACCATTTATCAGTTTCTCCCTCTTTTTATCTAACATTTTCATTTTAAAGACGGACTTATACCTTATTTTGAGTGTAGCCTCATATGACTACCAAGGAAGGATTTATTTCCCTAAATATAAGCACTCCAAATATTATTTTGCAAAAATACTTCATGAAGTGGCCCAAATTAGTAACTGCCTTAAAATGTTTGCAGAGTGTCTTGGGTATATTTAGAGTTGTCTTTTGTGAACCTTATTTTGTAAGTGAGGTTCAATTTCGTTCTCCATTGCTGCCCAGCACCGTGTTAGAATTTCACTCATGATCTTCCACTTAACCTTTAAAAACACACTGGTGAATGTCTATTATTATTGCAGAGATGAAGTTGAGAGAACTTAAATCACCTGTTTGGGCCAGCAATGGCATCATCCATTGCTAGAACCTGATTTCTGGGTTTGAGCATTAATAGAGGGCTCTAGTGAAACCTCCAAGCCGGCTTGTTTTTTTTTTTTTTTTTTTTTTGGTTTTGGTTTTTTTGTTTTTTTGTTTGTTTGTTTTTCTCTCAAGTCTACTCACTGGACAGGACAAAAAGATCAAGGAGGTACTGGTCTCCGGACTAAACTCAGACATTGGCTGAAGGAAAGTGTACAGAAAACAGCTAGTTTCTTTGTGTATCTGATGAGAAAACTCTGATACACATTGTACATTGTCAGAATTCAGACACAGACTGAAACTTCGCGGCACGGAGGCGCAAGTAACCTGCTTAATTTACCTTCTGTTAAGTTCCTCTGCTTCCCAGTATATTTTGCCCATTTTCTGTTGGTCCCTTCTGGAATTCCTTTCACTTTAAGTCCTTATCGTCCTGTCTGTTTCCAGGAGGCCCCATTTGAGACCGTGCCATGAAGAGGCAAGCCGCAAAATTAAATGGAAGTTTATCTTCATCTAATCTGCAAAGCACATACCTACACCTGAGGTGGCCCAATTCAAACGGATCAAAGATGTTCTGATATTTCTCAACCTGGCATAGAATTTTCACGGATAATAAATTCCACCACCTAAAATGGCTCTAATGTGAAGTCGGCATCTCAGAATTAACATTTAAAAACCGAGCTTGAGCTAGATTCTTATTCTTGGAAGTAGAAATAAGTTTTCTGTCTCTTAAACTAATATAGAAAGTTCCCCCTTTGAAGACGTAAAAGGGACATGCATCTGGTTCCCAATTTCTTGTTTCCTTAGGTAACCTCTGCGAAGAGGCACTCAGATGTGTGTCAGCACAGCCCTAGCTGCTCTCTGCTGTGCACCGAAGCCTACAACACCAGAGGAAATGGCCCTGCTGGCCCATTTAAATAAGCATGAAGCCAGCAGCAGTGATGCTTGGCTAATACTGTTACAGGAACAACCACCAAAGCCAGAGAGGCTTTTGAACTCTGAATTTGATGGCAAAATATAGACATAACAGGCACGCAGAGATGGAGCTACAGATACAGGCAGAGAGCAGTTGTGTGTGTGTGTGTGTGTGTGTGTGTGTTTAGCTCTTAGACACCCAGAGCTGAAGGACTGCTCTTACAAGCTCTTTTTTTTTTTTCAGGTTGCATTTTAAAATCCTCTCCAGAACATAATGAAAATAGATCGTTTAAAGAATAGAAAATAACATGATTTTCACACCTATCGGTACCCTAACTGTACGATGCTCCGTATTTCATACAAGTGGGCCAAAGTGAGAAATTGAGAGAGGAGTTTTAGGTTTGGTTCTCTTAAGAAAGAAAAGATTGTGTATGAGGAATCAGATTTGGGTGGGAAAGAATATGAGAACGAATGGGCTGTGACAGAGAACAGGACACATGCACGTCGAATCTTGTAAACCAGCAGGTGCCTCAGACACTCTGATGTGTCTTCACTGGCAAAGAGAGTGAAAAGGTACGGGATAAGCTGCAACGATTGAGGGCCACCTGTACAGCCAAAGCATCCAAATTCCGATTCTGATGTCATTGTAGGCAACCAGTGTGTTCCTGATCAAATCCGCCGCTGTCTCTGTGTTCACTCTATCTTGAAAGCAGGGAGGAAAACACCAACTTCACAAATAAAACGCTACAATCAATTAAATAGCTCGTGAAGAGCCTCTTTCCCCCTCCTTGTTTTTCTTTCTTTGTGGAGAATCAAACTCACTCTTTGCGCAAACTATCATTATAGCTGATGTTAATTATAATTGTAATAAAATTAATAAATTATATTGTTAATGAATGTTCAACAAGACTATAGGAAATATTCAGTGCAAAAAAACAGAGTTAATCAGAGAGGAAATATTATAATTTTACAGCACATATGCTCAAAGATTTCAGAGATGTTAAAATGTTCTCAACAGATTTTGTCTAACTAGTAAATTGGAAAACGGTCTGAGAGATGCAGAGCTCATAAGAAAAATGTTCAGTATGAAGTGACTTCAAGTAAAAAAGTAAAACTAAGTAAGATGAACTTTGATTCCATCCTCAGTAAATGAATGGTAACTGTGACAGGGCTTTCGTGTAACTTTCATGGCATTTTTTAGTCTTTTTACCAATAAGAAAAGATGCCATTATTAAAGTGAAATATTTTCAAGATAAAACAGCATCTAATGTTCTCTTCTTATAGAAGAATTTCGCCTTGTTTGTGCAAACACAAAAATATTTTATGTAGATGGAAAGACGTGTTTCTCAAATTTGAGTCATCCCTTTCTTACAGGAGTGAAAAAACAAAACAAACAAACAAACAAAAAATACCATCCCAGTCACTAAAAATATACCTATGATTCCTAGAAACTTACACAAAGACTGGAGAAAGTGAAGCTGGGTTCAGGAAAATCATTTTCCCCTTCGAATTATCTCTATATAAGCCGTATTTTGCCTTTCGATCCTTATCTGTTTTAGTTGCCAGGTAGTCATGATGTACGCACGCACACACGCACACATACACACAAACACACTCATAAGAGCTTAAGGACTTTGCATGGTGGTATTTTCTTACTTGTAATGCTAATGGGGATAGCGTTTTAGAGTTAAATATTTTTCATGAAATGCTTTAGATGCGTATGTGCCCCACCTACTCCGTTCCCTCAAAAGCAGGACAGAAACCTCCCGGAAGAAGAGGCAGCAAAGAAGAGGGGATGTGAAGATGTGGGCAGATGCCAGCTGGGGATGGGAGGAGCGGCGCCCTTCAGATCAAGGACTCTGCCCCCTTCCCCCCCAGATATCTACCAGCTTCACCCCAGGAGCTTGTAAGATCTCACATTAGAACTCTGATGAGTTTTACATACATGACTACTTTATAAAAACCAAAGCTGTTTTTAAAGATATTTACATCTCTACTGTGGTACCAAAAAATTGCTCATCTGTAACAGACAAAAGCAGTGATGTGAACCATGTAACTCCGCAATCACCCTCAAAGCTAGCTTTAAATACATACATATATATATATATATATATATATATATATATATATATATATATTGCTACTTATTGTAAAGCAATATCGAGTTCATGGCTACTGTGATTCGTCGCACTGATAGCAAAAAAGAAAACCTTAGAGATATTGCCTTTGAGTAACCAGTGACATTTCTATTATTGTTATAATAATAATAGTTAACATTTTTCCAAAGTGTCCGGTCTTATATAAGATTGTTTCTTGCTACAGTTTCAGAAGTGGCAATAAATAAGTTAAACACATGTGTTCTATATAGAGAAATATTGGAGCATCCTCACATGGCCATCGATAGATGACTCAACAAAGAAAATGAAACACCTGTATCACAGCATATTACTATGTGATAAAGGCGGTTACGTTTGAGTCATCTGTGGGAGCCTATATGCACCTCGTGACTATTATGCTAAGGAAAATATATCGACAGAGGAGGTGTACAATCACGTGGTTTCTCTCATGTGAGAAACTTAGGATGTAACTAAGTAGAAGAGCAAACTGAAAGAGTGAGGATAGGATACCGGCAGGGAGGGTGTGTGGAGATGAGGAGCGGAAGTAGGGAAGGGGCAGAGGAGGGGCGGAGCGGGTCAAGGGAAATGGGAGGGGTGGAGGTGCGCCAAGTGTGCGCACCGTCCCCCAAGTTGAATGGGATAGTTGGGTGTTAAAAAAGGATACCAATAAAAATTATAATTTGAGGAAAAGAGAAGTGTGAAATCATCTGTTCCAAGGTCTCATTCTCCAGCCCAGGCAGGACCTGAACTCATGGCAATCCTCCTGTCTCAGACTCCGAGTGCTGGGATTAAAGGCGTGCGCCACCATGCCCGGCTTGTGGGGTGTTGGGGAATTCAGTGTTTGACTTAGTGTTTGCTAGGCAAGCGTTTTAACCGCTGAGCCATTCCTCCAGCCACCAAGGCTTTGTATTTTATCAGCAGTGAGTGCACTCACTGCCGGATCTGCCAGGGATGGAGCATTTGTTTCCTTCTCCTGATGACCATGTCCATCTTACCTTCTGAGAAATATCCACTTGGGTCATTCACACGCTTATTCCATTGTGCTGTTTCTTTTCTTGCTATTGAATTATTTATCTATTATAGATATTAACCTATTATCAGATGGATCCTTTCCAGATGTTGCTGCTTTCTGTGTTGAGGATGTCAGATGTCTTGAAGGGCTCATCTGTGTCAATAAATTACATATATGTTGCATACAAATACGTTTAAATACATTTGCCAATATATTTATAAAATACTAAGTATATTTATGTACAAGAATGTAAAAAGATATATTTCTGATCTTTATTTTTTTAATTTGTGTATTTAATTGAAATATATTTTTTAAGACTAGGAAAACCATTGAAACAGTAACTTTTAGTTGGGAAAAAAATCCTGGGCAATTTTCATGCTAAATCTTTGCCAATTTTTATTGGCAATTATATATAAAAATAAGAAATTAATCATCTCAATGTTTCATTTATTTTAACATAGCAATTATATACATAGATGTATATATATATATATATATATATATATATATATATATATATATATATTTACATATGTTAATGTATGTATGTTTATGTGCATATGGAAATTGAAATACCGTAGGAGGCAATGGATGAAATGTGTCATGTGTCCTAGATCTTGGAATTTGGTGCTCACAGGAGTTCAAGGAATGTATTTTTAGAAAATAAAACTCCTTAGTAGCATGGCATTTAAATAGTTACAACTGGAAAATACTGTTCGATCATTAAACTATATGTTTGTCTCAAGAAAAGATATGAGAAAAAAATAGAGATTTTAAGGGATAGACTTTAGTCTATAAAACATTAGCAGATACATACAAGCAAACAGCAACACCTGGGAAGTGCAGACATTTTGGCCACAGTCGTGTGCCTACTGGTGCTGGCATAAGCATGAAAATGAATGCAGCTCATCACATGCTGTGGTGTCCCCCAGGAGGTGTTGGCAAGAACCAGCACTGCCTAGAAGAGGCCGCTGTTGACAAGGTTTTTCAGTCAGCTCAGTCGTGTGTCAAGGCAGCCATCATGGGCTGGTCGGTTGCACACTCCAGCCCCATGACATGAAGCATTTTGTCGCAGAGGCAGGTATGTGTGCTAGCATAAAAGAAGGATCGGCTGTTTCTCTACACAGACAGTGCAACATTTATTTACCGAGCAGCCTCAGTGCTGTTTATGCTAAAGTCACTGAGGTAAAATGAGTCCCGTCTCCTTGTAATGAGCTGATGGATAGTCAGAAGACAGACTTGGTAAGAAAGTGGCTCTGAGAAAGATACAAAGGGTCTTGAGTCCTAGCGTTTGGTCATCAGGGAATCTTGATAATCATTTTTTTCCCCTCAAAGCCTCAGGTTTACTAAAATGTGGGAAGACACTGGCATGGCCCATTCTCCTTGGCAGAGGCATGCACGTTCTGTCTAAATCTCTGCTTCTGATAGAGTTTCAGGCTGGGTGGTAAATAGCACCATTTAGAAAGAAGCACTGCCTTCTCTGCTTCATTAGTCAGAAAAGCTGAAATCATTATTTATCAGCTAAAAAAAAAGCTGATTTTCCCAGGACATCTGACTGCATAATGCATTGATTTTTCTCTATGTTAACTTATCCAAAAATATGTGGCATCCTAAGCCAGACACACATGATGGCTTGAAACTTCATTTGTTCTTGAGGTTAGATTTCTGAGAACATATTTTTTTTTTAACCTGGGTGTTTCCCAACTGTGGAGTAAAATAAGTAGAGAAACAGCAGTCCAAAATAGAAAGTAATCAAGGAAAAAAAAAGAAAAGAAATAGAAAAGAAAATATTAGATCGAATGTAGAAATGATACATGATATAAAATATTACTTCAACATCTGGCCACCTCTTAATTATCAAATGATACGATAATAACCTGTCCTCTCTTGTATGGCTGCTTTGTATGAAAATGAAAGATCATCCTCCTTTCCAGTTGATGTGCATACTCAGTGTGACAATCTCAAATAAAGGCACTTTACGGATTATAATGCAAATTCATATTTGTTGTTATCATGCTACCTGACATAGTATGGCCACGCATATGATTTTGAATAAATTAACTAATTTACTAGAGGTTTAAAACAAATAGTTCTTTCATTTCTTACTTTCCAGCAGCCATTTTAAGTTTGAATTACAGACCAAAGAACACTTAATTTACTGATTAGTCTCTTGGGCTGGAAAGAAATGGTTACTTATATATTATAGGATTACAAACTCAACATAGCAAATGTCAGGATAAGCATATTTAGTATTTTGTAAATCATTATGTTAAATTTTATACAAAAAGAAATTTACAAATAAATCTTGTAACTGAAAGTCATAGAATAATTTTGGCAGAAAAATCTACCCATTGCCTTCTTTACACATATCGGAAAGGAGGCGGAAGTGCATGTGACTTCAGTTTTATGAAGTACTTGAATGCAAAGTTAGAATATGAGATTCCTGAGCAAAGAATGTTCCAGGTGAAATGAAAAGATCCGAGTAAGCGTCATCTCCTCTTTTGTATCTAACAAATTGAGAGGGGAAATGTGAGTGCAAACAATAATCTCACTTTATTTCATTTTTAATGTTATCTATGCATATTCCTCAAACGATGTAGTCTGTTAGTAGTAGCTATAAGCCATATTGAGAGTTCATCTCCAAGCATGCTGAGAGGCATTTTTGCATGCATTATGCTTTTTTATGTTTCATTACAGCCCAGTGACATAGCCACTATTATTGGCTTATTCCACCTAATTAAATAATAAAAATTATAATCCAAAGCTTTTAAAATAACATGCCCAGGATATTGTGATGAAACGCAAAACCCGAGGAAGTTGATTCCAGCACCTAATGCACCTAAATTGTTGTGCCTTTGTAAGGACATGGCATTCTATCCCATCATATACTTTTAATCAGTGGCTTCTGACTTAGAAATGAATTCAAATATAGGATTGTGTTGTTGCTAAGGTGTGTTCAGCCGATACAGGGCTAGTCAAAGGAAACAGAGTTGGACACTCGATCCTAGCATGTTGTGAAAGAAGCTCTGTTTGCAAAGCAACTATCACAGGGCCCAGGGATGTAAAAGTGTACATGTGCAGCCATGATCATGGCCTCAATGAGCCTATGTGGCAGAGACCACAGCATGTTACAAAACTGAAATCATGGGTTGAACAGGAAGCTTTCTGAGTTAATTTTAATGTCCAGGACCTTAATTTATCCTTTCAGAGAAACTGTGTATGGCTCACTGGGGCTTCAGAAATTGTAGTGGAAGATGCTCTGGTGGCTCTTAATACTAAAAGTTCTAAGAGCACTCAAGAAAACTATCAATTCAAAAAAAAATATGAGCAAGTTTTTGACTTATAAGGTCTCTCTGCCCCACTTCTCAGGGTCGATGAAATGGCTCTTGAAAACTAGAAAAATTAAAGAAGGTACACAGTGACCCCGGGACTCCTGATCCCAGCGCCGCCTCTCATCTGGGAAAAGCTAGAGCACGGGAGAGCAAGATGCAGAGCGGAGGAGAGGTGTCCAGCTCCTACGTCACCATAGGCGATGATGTTTCTCTATTTTAGACATTCTTTACCTTGGCACATCGACTTCAATGATTTTCTGAACATGTTTTTTGTTGTTGTTTGTGGGAGTGTTTGTTTTAAATATCCTTTTCAATGAATATATAAGCAGTTGGAGGTATAGCGCAGCGTTTAAAGCTTGTACCAGGCAAGCACAAGGTCCTGGGTTTGAGTCTTCTGCATCACCTGGGCACAGAGGTGCATGCCTGCAATCCGAGAATTCCACTCAGAAGGATGAAGCAGACGGATTGCTGTAAGATTGAGCCCAGCATGGGATACATACAGAGTTTAAGACCAGTCTGGACTGCAGAGAGAGAGATCTTGTCACAAACAAAACAAAACAAACAAACCCGAAGAAATGAACCCATTTTTTTGTGCATGTGTGTGTGTTCCTGTGTGTGCTATGGTCCCACATATGTGTGCAACTATAAAAGTACCCATTGTGTTTTTCATAGTTATGTTCCCTCTTAGGGAACTTCCAAAAATTCTCCCATCTACAATGGGAGCTCTTTCTGTTATGGCTCTATTTGGATTCTCAGTCTTCTTCAACTACCCAAAACTCTCCTCCAAATTATCCCACTTCTCACACTCTTGACTTGAAAGTGGTCTTTTCTTTAGATTAGTATTTATAAAAAAGTCACAAAAAAGAGAATAGTTTCTTAGTGGGCAGCATGAAATTAGAAGATTGGCAGATAAGACCTAGTTTTAATATCTTCAAAGATGAGCCTCAGAGTGTCCCCTGCACAACTGAGTGCACAAAGTCTCCAAGCCAAGAGCACATAGATAAGCAATGATTGCACAGACGCGAGCTCTGACTAATATGTGCAGAATCCTCTATTACTTTAGCAAACTGATTTTGTGTAATTAGTCTGTCTGCAATGCCTGGTGTATAAATTAAGCATCTAATTTATCCTGACTGGCCTGCAGATCGCTTGATCCGTGCATTCTGCTTCTGTGGCTCTTTACTGAATGCCAAGTGCAGTGAAGGACCCCCTGGCAACAGGAAATGAGAGGAAGTGGAAACTCTCTTGGAGGTCACAGGCAATTTTAAACTTACTCATCACTGACATCTGGGCGGAGTGTGCGCCACTCCTCCCAATGACAGCTATCTTCAGGGTGGCCATAATTGATGCCTCTAGTGGCAGGTTACTTTGGATCACGTCTGGTAAATAATAAATAACTACAACTCAAGCTGTGAAGTCAGGCTTACTAAATGAAATCAAATTAAAAGTAAATTACGCTTCCTTCCCCGTTCGACACCATTTCTCATAATCCACTTATCAATACAAATGCAGTCCGTACAGCTGTAAGAGATAACTTACACGGCTATTCAATCCTGGTAAAAACAAACTCCTGTAGCCATAATCATTCCTCAAGAGCATTTAATTTGTTGGCGCTTGCATTATTGCTATCAAAACAAAATCTTGCAGTTTTATTGGAATACATAAATCTCTCTGATTTAAGGATACTTTATTTCCTCTTTTTTCCTCAGATGAATTTGAAATGGTGCAGAGTTAAATTTTTATAGAGTGATTTCCGAGGAGAAAGGCTGACATAATGTTCAGCACGGGACAGTTTGTTCTGCTGACAATTCACAAAGTTTGAAGGGAATGTTAAACGCACTGGGAAGTTTTTTTTTTTTTTTTTCAGAATGTGTTCTTTCTTTTCCACTGGTGGACACACACACACACCAGAGAAGGTGTGTGCTCAGTTTTGTACGTCAGAAGACACTTTCAGCACCAATGTGTGACTTCTCCTCTCTGTACTGAAATAATACCCAGAAGCATGAAAGCATGAGGTCGCCAGGTAGGACCTTTCCGGCCATCATCTTGTGATTTTCTTTCTATGAAGCAGGGTTTACTGTGTCTTTAGAAATGAGCCATTGCTACTATATTGTGTAGTGAATTTATCAGAAGTTCTCTGTTTTGCCCCACCTCTGGCAGAAGAAATGTGATTCAAAGGGGCGTATGTGGGGCTCCATGAATCCTCCAGATAATGAGGCCTTTATTAGAACTTACATGTTCATGTTGTTATGATCCGATTCATACCAATGAAAAGTTTAGTGCCCCTTTTCAAAGAAGTTTTAAAATAAAAGATATACCGTGTTTAAATTTATGCCAACTACATGTCCACTTAGTGAATTTTAAAACTATATTTCTTTTTAATCCCAAATTAGTTTTCCTAGTGTGAATTTACAATACATAATGTTTGCATTCAATGTTAGGAGTTCAAGCCCATATATACCTCATTTTAGTCATCTTTACTACCCTCTCCCCTTCCTGCTCTCCAGTCCCTTCCTTCTCCCGAGTCCTCCCCCCAACCCTCCCCAAAGTCTGTCTCCTTGTTTGTTTCCTAACATCTTTTATTTGCAGACAGCACAAGAAGTAAGTTTTTAAATCTGTGTAGATAGGAGCTAAGTTTCATAGAAGTAAATGTGCGTCACCCCCCCCCCCCCAACACACACACACACACACACACACCCCGGCTGGCAAAAGAGTTCCTAATTTCCATCTCATTTCCTCCCTTTTACTTATCGCAATGAAGTTACTGTCTATTAAAAAAAAAAGTAAATGCTAGGACTGTATAAACATACTGTGGAAACTGGTGCCACCAAACGAGGGCAGAATGGGAATTCCCCAAAAGGCTGATGCAAGTATTCCATTTGATCTAGCCCTACCTCGTCTGGAAATCTTTCCAAAAGAGCTAAAAGCAGCATATAACAGACATACATGTATACCCATGTTCACAGCAGCACAAGTAACACTAGGTAAAATGTGAAAGACACCGACGTATTCATCAACAGACCAATGGATACAAAGATTGTAGTACATGTACACAATGGAGTAGCGCTCTTCCATAAAGAGATAGATTTGAGGCTTTTGTTGGTAAATGGATGTAACTTGAGACCATCATGCTCAGTGAAGTGAATCAGATGTAGAGGGGCACCAACTGGTTCCTCTCATATGGAAATCCCAGATTACAGTCATTTTATAGGGCCAAATGAGGGTGATAGTGGAGCTTATGGGGACAGTGGAAAGTGTGGGAGAGCCAAAATGGGGGAGAAGGAGAAATTGTAATTTGGATGTTATATATAAGTGCACAAAATACTGAAGTACATTGTACATTATATATATATATATATATATATATATATATATATATATAAAGTATTATATATAAGTATCATATATATTGCATTATATATATTGTAAGTATATATATAGCAAGTCTTAGATATGTATTACTATATATACATATATATGTTATATATGCACATGTATATATATGCATGTGCACACATACACACACACACACACACACACACACACATATATATATATATATATATATATATATATATATATATATATATATATATATATACATGCATACATATATGCATATATATATCATGATAATATGGAAAAAATAACAAAATAAAAATTTCCCTGAAGGAAAAAATATGGATAGTTCTTTTCCAAGGAAAAGTTTCTACATAAAATTGCTTTCAAAACTAATCGAAGTATAAAAAAAGTTGAAGTTGCCTTCCTATGAATTTTATTTTCTCATTTATGCTTACTCATAAAATATAATTTGGAAAATCTTTTGTACATTGCTGAGTGTGATGACCAAAATTGAAGCTGAAAGTCAAGACCATTAACAGAAAAATGTTCTACTCAAAAGTCATGCAATTTTTTAATAATAAACTGAAGACTAATGTTCTAGATTCTTAAAACTAATCTTGGAGATCTGTTTGGTCTTTTGTTTACTTGTTTGTTCATCATTGTGTCAGACTCTGGACTGTGGTTGGGAATCAGGGACGCTACATGAAAACACACATGGTACTTTGGGTCTGGTCTAGTCTGGAAGTCAAACCTTAGACAGGTAAGTACTTAAGATATAAGAGAGATTAATTGTAAAGAATGCTAGTAACAAAGTGACCAAAGAAACAAGATGAAGAATAAAATAATTTAATTTTGCAAACATAAGGAAATAAAAATGAATTTTTGAATAACAAAAATGAATCTATAATAATGAGGTAGGCCCCATTGAAAGCCTTTTCTGACTTTCCTGAAACAATTTAGGAAGACTCTTCCCAATTGTTTCACTCGCGTAATTTTATCACTACCACTTTGCTTTGAAGTAATCTGCCTTCTTCTTTTTTATATCATGAGCTTCTTAATGGTAAGTAATTGTATTTTGCCCGTGGTTAGATCTTGCACAGTGAATAGAAAATATTCTTTTGTTTATTCAGGAAAAAAGAAAACTAAGGAAAGAAAGGTGAGAGGAGAAAGCCACCTGAAGTAGCCACTTTTTGAGGTGCTCAATGCACTCCATGGCCAAACTCATTTTGGCACAGCTGTGGTGGGTAGGAGGTTTCACACAACCAGCATCTCTACTCAAGGGTCCTGTGGTTTTCTCCAAGGTTGTCCAACCATTCACCTGGTGGCCTGACCTTGTAGGTTGATGAATCTCACATAGTATCTCTGCAGTGGCCCTAAAGCTAAGCTATAAAATTTAGTACATAAATGTCCCATGTATGATTATTTGAAAGTACATTTTTGTGGAACATTCTGCGTGGGTTTGTAAAACAAACTGGCGAGAGCCAGAACTAACAGAGTCAAAAGTGAACAAATTAAAATCATAAGATTACCTTAGGAAAGTGAGTCGTGGCTCTGGCAATCCTTTAGAACCTGTAGAGAGGCAGGAGAGCTACGTACTGTACATTACAATGTACAAGAAGCTTCCATAGGAAAGCAGCACTGTCCGGGGTGAAGCAATTAATGGTATCGTGTGTACTGCCAAGTGTTTGCAATTATTTCCGTCCCTAATTTAGAGAGTTGGAGAGAGCAAGTGTCACCTCTGGTGGGGGAACCTACCTCATCATCTGATAACTTACTTGGCTTTCTACTTACTCTCTGAATGATATTTTTAACCACATAACCTTTCTCCTTGTAAAATCTGAGAAGAACAATTATCCAAGTGTAGACTGTTTTAAAGTCCCAAGGAGCTGTATATACTAGTATAATTATGAAGATAATAATATCAGATACATGTTTTCAGAAATGAGTTTTATATATGAAGACAGACAGACAACTGCTCACAGCTCATTGGGTTGCTCTCTTTTTTCATTTGAATAATAATTTAGATGTTGACATTTTAAAAAATGAACAAACAACATTAAAATATTCAATCTATTGTTTCAACCTACACAGTTTTAATTTATAGAGTGAAATATTTCCATTCAGACCTCTTCTTAAATTTGCTATCCCAAATTTTAAATTACTTAGCAAGATTAAGAAAGATATCAGAAGAATATCTATTTTTTAGAGACACTTAGACTGTGTACAATCAAAAGTGTTTAGTAGTCACGCTCTTCATCGAGATTCCTAAAAACAATTTAACATCTTTTCTCACTTTCAAAAATATGCTGAGTACTGATGTCAGATTACCGGGCATTGATTCTTAACAAAGAAAAATAGCCGTTTCTACAAATATTGCCTTTTTATCAAGCAGTTGTCTAAGAAATATTAAATACAATACATTACAAATTACATTTTTAAAAAATTAAAGGGATGTATGTTATGTAGTGCTTTTTATTTTAATAAAAATGATCTTAATGATTTAATCAAATTATATCATCTAATACAGATTTTCTCTAACGTGTGAATTGATTATTTGGTATATTTTGCTTTGAACCTCATTTTGTTGTTGGCTCAACTTTAATTAAAAGCACATTCCATACCTCTCCAGTGCCATGTCAAAGATCAAGATGAACGCTGTCTTTGTCTTTAAAAGGCTGTAACAACCAAATCTAACACAGTAGTATAACCTGTGTGTTGCAAATCACAGGAAGTCGCTTCTTGTAGTAGCTATAACAGGGGGAAAGAAGTGGCACTCCAGTCACAATTAAACCAGGTTTTCATGCACAGCTTCACATTAAGCAGAACCTGTGTAAAATTCTGCAGAGAAAGCAAAACAGAAGTGACTCCAAAATGTGCTGATTTGGCTACAAAACAGTGGGATCAATTTTTGCATGTACAACAGTTTCAGTTGGTTAAGAACTTTAACTTGAAACTCCTCCACAACTATTATCTTGTGGCAAATCTACCAAGGAAGAAATGTGGGAATCTGTGAAATGTAGCTAAGCTGTGTTCCACCAAGAGTACTTAACCTTCCCGTGACTCGAATTTCTCATCTAGAGAGAAAAGAAAAAGCCCTAATGCGATGATGGTCAGGATTTGATGAGATGCATCACGCGACACACTTAGCAGTGAGCTCTGCAGAGGGCAAGTGCTCAACGAATGATCGCAGTGATTACGGAAAGTAAGATTTAAGAATAAATAAGGACGAGCCTGCAATCTGTGGTTCCATTTAGAAGGCACTGGACTTTGCAAATTTCTTTCTGTCCAGTCTATGGGAAGTAAAAAACGAACGAAAAGTTCTATGTGAAAATGTTCCATTCTTCTAAGTCACTACTCAGTTCTTTTGGAAAAAAAAGCAAAAGAAAGACACAAAAATAATAATAAAGCCTGTTAGAGGTTGTTATTTGGTGACATTGTGCAGAGAAGTTATATTTTATCTTTTAATCTGACAATATGTGTGCCCATCTGTCTGATTTGATAAATGAACATTGAGCTTTTTAAAAAATTATTTTTTAGAATTCATTGCTATTGAGCTATTCCAGAATAACTCCATATTTAGAAGCACAGTATAATACGTTTTTTTGTTACATGGATCTTTAATTATTTAGACACTTGATTAAAGTATGATAATAGCTCAGGATTCTTTCTTATATTGATGGTAGACTTAACATCATAGCTCCCTTGTTAAAACTTTGAGATGCTAAAGGTATGAAACTTGTCACATTTAACCTTTGTATTGCCAGGGCCAGAATATAACGTAACATCACATATCATAACATAACATAACATAACATATCAAAACATAACATAACATAATGAGACGCTAAAATATAATATGAGATGCCCAATATTATTTCTCAGGATGAGAGAACATGTCAGATACACTAAGACAACCCCATGAACTTTGTATAGTACTTTTTACTAATTAAATCAGAGGAAATGCTGGAAAATTAATAGATATCAGTAAGCCAAAGTGAAAATATAAAACGTTTTCCAAGGGAAGTATGCTACTATTTTTATCAGAGTACTAACAAATATCATAGCATTGGTAACATGAAAATAGGGTATTAAAAATAAAACTTCTAAACTATCAAGAGAGGCTTGCTAATCTAATGATCTCTAAATCTATGGTCTTGATAAAGGGTAAGAAGTCTTTGTATTTTAGTGCCACAGTATATGCCTCTAGGGTTTAAAAAAAAAAGTTAAATTGCAACCTTTTGAAACATATTTTGTGATCTGTCAGCTAAACTACAGCTCAAATTCAGTAGTAAAACTTCTGAACAGCTGTAAGGCAATCAATGCAATGAGAGTCACTAAATAAACATATGCTAAATGAATAAATCAACAAACCAACAATAAATAACTACTAGATAGGTGTTTAATAGTTAAGTTTTTCTAGAAGAGAACTTTGTAATCCTGAAAAGCCCAGAAAAATGTAATCATTTGTTCAAGGTCCCCCCGAAATTTGTGTTCTGACATTTAAATTCTAAGGCTATGACTCTTTCAAAATGATACTCTTGAACCTTTTAAGAGTTGTTCATTGCTGAATATTCGTCAACATTATTGGCATTAAAACTACATCTGAAGTACGAGAATCAGACTGAAATTTTGAATAATGGGGCTGCCCTAGTAATCACGAAGCAAAATTCTCCTTACAATCGATCAGATGTTTCCATTAACAAAAATCAGTGCAAAGGCACTGCTCCCCTGGGGTGGCATTTGCTGCAATCATTTGATGCTTTAACAGGACAACTTGCATTTGATGACTTTGTAATCCCCTGCTCCCTTCATTCTTTTACGGCTTTTGATATGTTCCCAAAATTGTTACCAAATAGTTAACCCTTCACCATGCATTGGAAAAGGTTATCCATGTTTTTTTTTTAAGTTGTTGGTATGTATTTATAAAAAAAAAAGTCTTACAAATCACATTGCATATAATTTGGTCTTTTTGATTTTATAGGTAAAGTGAGTGAAAAAAAATCTGTGTATATTCAAGTGAAAAAACCCAAAGATAATGAATCATACTATCACAAATTTGCTATCTTATAATCACACTTGGCTGGTTTTTAGAGATAGACTCAAGGATGTTTTCCAAGGAAAATGTTTTTCTTTACAGATAGCATATTGCAGTGATTTTATATAGGCTGGTAAAAGGATTGATTGTAATACAGGAACAATGTGCTAATTTCTACTGCCATATGGTTCAAAGGCTAATTGATTTTCATGTGACTGTCTGGCTAACAAGTACAACTAACGTTTTTGAATCCTCAAGTGTCAATATTCATATAAGATAACCCATTAGCATAAGTAACTCGAATCAATTTCTGTAAATACAAATCTCTCATCTTTAGCTATGGAAAGTAAGAGAAATGATATCTGTTGTGTTCACTTCTCAACCTTTTCTCTTCTGTTTTTTTTTTTTTTTCCTCTCTCCAAGCTACATATAAGTAAATCCTCACTCAGGAGGTAGACTTATTTTCCATGGTTAGATTATTGCTAATAGCTAGTGTGTCTCTGCCATTACTAAAATTTATTAACAGCCGATCGCACTCTATGTGTCAAGTTACTTGGCCTTTGCTAAATGTCAATTTTATTTAGACCCATAAGAAAATAGAATATGCAATTCAAGCGACATAAAGTTGACATAAACACAATCTGCTATCCCGAAGATGCCTCCCTTTCCTCAATTCAGCTATGCAGCTACCCTTTCTCAGTTCCGACCTTTTCCATTCTGGGCCAGGTTTACCTCCTCAAATGTTGCATATAGAACAGGCATGCATAATTAGAAGAGTTATAAAAATAACATGTCATAATTATCACAGTGTGCCAAATGCTATTTGTAAGAGTTTATATGGTGACTTCTTTAGAAATTCATGATAAGCCTGTGAAGTCGGTTCTGTAATTCACACATATGCAGGTGAAATGATTGGAGTTAACAGAGATTTAGTGAGCTGGCAGCTAATGGGCAGCAGTATGAGACTCCCTCAGGGGCCGAGGTAGTGGCACTAAGAAGGCGGTAGATAGTAAAGGACCTGCTATGCAAGGATTTCAATATTTAACCCATACGTTGTTGATATGCAAGTGATTCTTTTTCATTTACCAAATTTAAAATAAATAATCGACCTGCAGCGAGATTCAGAGTATTATGCACATAGGTCATGGGTATCTCTATCTTTGTCCAGTTGAATTGTTAAAATATCAAAAGCTGGTAGCTACAGACAACAGAAAGTTTTTCTCCTGACCAGGAGGCTAAGAAGCACTGTGTATTCACACTGCAGAAAAGGGAAGATTACGGTGCCTGCTTTGGTCCCTTACGAAGAGCATTCTGTGCTCATAAAAAGCTCCCCTCCTGACAGCCACCATTTCAAAATACCATGATTTGGCCTGTAATTCAACTTATGTATTTTAGGGGACCATGGTATGTCAAGGATCACATGCATGTTCTGATGTTCTTCCTTTGTGTAAAATGCATTCATTTTATTTCTCTTCTACTGAAGCTAGTCCCAGCACCCATTCAAAAGTCTGAAGTCCAAAGTTCATGTAAATGTCATCTAAACCAGACATAGATAAGATTTAAGGACTGATTAATTCTGAGGCAACTTGCTCTCCAGTTTTGCGCCTGCAAAATCAACTATGTTATGTGTTTCCAAAATATGTACATGAGTCAAGCAGAGGACAGACATGCCAAACCTCTTGCCTCAGCCTTCGAGAGTGCTGGAATTGCAGGTGTGTGCATCACATCTGCCTCGACATTCCTTTTCTTTTTTTTTCCTATTTATTTATTTATTCATTTTGAGATATGTTTTCATTTTGTAGTCCACAGTGGTGATGAATTCAGTAAGTAGCCGAGGCTGGCCTCAAATTGACACAATCGTCCTGTGTCAGCCTGCTTGCCAAGTTAGGGGATTATAGGTGTGGACCACCATGCTCGCTTTGTATGGTACGGGGGAATTTAACTCAGGCCTTGTACTTGCTAGGCAAGCTCTCTATGCTCGTTTCCCAGCCCATAATTGTATTTTTTTTCTCTTCTTTCTTTCTATATATATATATATATATATATATATATATATATATATATATATATGCACATGTATATATTTGGAGCTGCAGCTTAGTTCAAATACCTGGCCCGTCCGTGCGCACTGGATCTGATTCTTACCTAGTCACACTACAGTGACAGATTTACTCTCTTTCTCCCCTTCACATTCCCATATCAGCATTGCCAGAGGCTGCTTAGTTCTTCAAAGCTCTGGTAGGTGTTGTCACTATGGCTTTGGGTGATCCTACACACACAAGGCCATATGCCTGAGTCCTACCTCTGCACCTACCTCTGCACAGGCTTGGGGCCTGGATGCTGTGCCAATGAATCCCTGGGGTAGAATCCCACCCCCGTAGTTTTATTGTTCTCAGAACAGCTCCTCTGGTGGCCTCTTTTGGTATTGCTCCACTCACAGGACCTCTGCGGAGCCTTTGTGTTCACAATAATTGCATTCTGGGCCTGGGTTGTAAGGTAGATACTTGATGCTATCTGAGATACGTTTGGGATAAGTATTACATTGTTAGGACAATAATTCCTGTCTAACTAATGTCATCACATGATTATTTGTCCACATTGTTCAAAATCTTTAAATTCCACTACCATTTGGTCAACAAACTTCCATCCTTAAATTATGTGTTTTCTTTGTACGCTTGACTTTGAGCAATTAAGAGAACTTCTTCAAGGTTTTGTTTAGAAATTGTCCCCATAAATATCTTTCATTATTCTCGAGTTCAACTAAACAGTAGAACATGAAAGCATCATTGCTAACAACTTTATCACTTTGCAGAAAAGATGGTGTTTCTTTCATTATTCAATAACAGGCTCCTCATTTTCTTATTTCCATTTATTAGCCACAGCTCCATCAATCCTCTTTTTAGGATCAATGAGACATTCCCTAATAGAGTTCTTACTTCTTCTAGAGACCTGTTCTTTCATGTCTCAGCTCTCACCAGAGCATTCTTAACCATTTGTTCACATATGTAGACCAACATTCAACTCAGAACATACCACAACAGTCTGCCTATTCCCAGTTACACGATTGCTTCCACATCTTCAGGTATTTGTTGCAGAAACACCTACTTTTCTGTGCCAAATGGTTTTTGATTGTGTGTGTGTGTGTGTGTGTGTGTGTGTGTGTGCACGTGCGTGCGCGCACAAACATCAGAAATTTATCATACTTTCTAAGGCTGAAAAGTCTAAGATACAAAAGGAACTGTCACCTTACATTTTTGTTGTGAAGACTCACTTTCTGATTCACAGATGGCCATCTTTTCACTGAGTGCTTGCATGGTGGAAGTAGTAAAGGAATTCTCTTCCAAGGGCATTAATCTCATTTACCTCACGCATGATCTAAATGCCTCTCAAAGGCCCCAAATTTAATACCTCCTCTTAAGGTAGGGTTTTTAAAATAAGAATTTTGTGGAGAAATACATATTTACACCAGGCAGCTCAGAGTTAAATAAAAATTATCTGTTCGATTGAACAACTATAATTCTCTGGATTCCCAATATACATTGAATCAGATTTTTGGCTCTTTATCTGAAGCGGTGTCAGTGAACTTTCTGTCTGTCATTGAGGGGAAGTACCTGACATCCAGAACTTAACAGAGGAGAGGTTTATTTTGGGTCATGGTCTCACAGGTTTCCATTCATGATCACATGACTCCACCTGAGAAGCTGTACCGCAGAAGAGCCAGGAAAGTGAAAGCTTCTCAAGTCAAGCAAAAATGGAAGAAGAAGGAAAAAAATGGGGTGGGGGTGGTCAGCAAAAGAAATTATATTTCAAGGGCATGCCGTCCCATCCTTCCAAGTGGTACACCTGCTCCGTTGAGGCCACGACTTTTATTAGTTCATTCGGCTCAAAATTCATCGACAATTAATCTGTTAGTGAATTTTGTTTTCCCACAAGCCAGTCATTTTAATCCTCCACCTCTAAATGTGTGAGAATTGTAGGGGAAATTTTATATGAAATTCTGCCGGAAGTAGAAAAATGATAGACCCGACCTACTAAAAATGGAACAGTGCAACTACTACTCTATCAAACAAAACAAAGAAAACAAGAAGGCTAGTAAAAATTATTAGCATGGTAGATCTCATGTTTAACATTCTTAACACACACACACACACGCACACGCACACGCACACGACCCCAAAAAGCTTTGCAAAGTGTTCGATATATCTGTCACCTTCATTGTAGTGATGGTATCAGGGGTGCTTGCATATTTCCAAACTCATCAAATTGTGCACATTACATACGTGCTGTTCTTTGTATATCAATTACAGCTCAATAAAGCTGTTAAAAATGAGAAATGATTAACAGGAAAAATGAATATGAAATTGAGAACATCTGCTGAACTGGTAACAGAAATTATCCCGAATGGAATGAGACAGAAAAAAAAAAAACATAGAGTTAAGGTGTATGAAAGTATGGAAAATTCAACTTTTAAAAAAAAACGTTCGATTGCTGTACTATTTGAGACGCTGTGGTTCACAGAAGACAAGACTTATATGAATCAATTGACACGAGATTTTGTGTAGCTCCTTCTTTCTGGGAAAGATTTTTTTTTAAAGTATTTTAGTGTCTCAAGATTATTCATAATTAGATATGATGTTTGAAAACCAAAGTTGTTTCATAAATGATGGACTATTATTAGAGATTATAGAGGATGGAGAAGGGAAGCATGAACCACACTAATACTATGTGTTATATAAAATACCTGACTTTTCCATTAATAATTATTTGTATGTCTATGTTATAATATCAGTATAGTAATAAAAGTTACATTTAATCCATTTTAATAATTATATTTGTACATTCATTTAAAAATTTAAAGATAGAGAGTTCAACACTTAAGCTCAGGTCACAAATGTTACATTTTGTCCCTAAATACTAGAGAGAATTCCAACTTTGTGGTAAAAAGCCAAATTCATTGCTTAGAAGTTTACTATTGACTCTTAGATCTGCAAAAAGACCCGAATTATACAGCAAGTATACCAATCTAGTGCAGAATCATGTTAATTGACTTCACAGAGAAGTGAAATTATGCAATTGAAAGGAGACGGACCAATGAGCTCTGGAAATTCCTTTTTGGAACACGGTAGCTACACAAGTCGCACTAGCATCATCTGCACTAAAATTAATGAGCGCTTCACCATTTCCTCATTCTTCATCAAAACCTCACTTCCCAAGTCACTAAAGTTGAACTTCTCAGAAAATGCAACAGAAACACTGTTCCAATTCCTCATCTCCTTCAATTCTCAGTAGGACTTGATGCTACACTCCACCTCCTCCTGGAAAACCACGAATACTGCTTTAAATTGTACTCACGGGAAGATAAATGTTTTGGTAATAAAACATACCCAATTGCTTTTACAATGTCTTGGTGGTGCTTTTTCTATCCTTTTTCTACTTTATTACTTCTGACCCCATAAAGCTTTTTAATGTCCTTGAGCTTTAGTTTTTCTCTCAAGAATATAAATGACAAGTGTGTTTTCATTATATATTTCTCAGAGAATAAATCACATGTTATGAAGTGTGTGTTTTATACATGCAAAATAGATAATAATCATTTGGTAAACATAAACTGATTGTTAGGAATGATTATTAAAGGGAGGATTTGAGCATCTTTTAATACGAAGGAGAAGGCTAAAAGGTGGCATCTAAGGGGTCTGCATGAGAGAACACATCAGCCAAGTTACCACATGAGTGAGAAGTAACACAATGCTAGGTACGCTATAGACCATTAGAAAAAAATGCATATTCTTTCATCAAAATACCCATCAACAGACCAATGGATACACAAACTGTGATATCTATACACAATGGAATACTATGCATCTATAAAGTCCAACAGCGTGGAGGCTTTTGCAGGCAAATGGAAGAAACTAGAGAACATCATGCTTGGTGAAGTGAGTCAGAAGCAGAAGGTGAAACATCGAATGGTCTCTCTGATATGAGAGACCCAGATCACAAGTCCTATGGAACTTAAAACAAACAAACAAATAAAACCCAAAGTGAAACAGGGGGGTAGGGTTGGGAGGGAGATAGGGAAGGGTAGGTAGGGGGAGGGACAAAAGGAGAGTGGGAGAGTCCTTGTCACCTTGACAAGATACGTAGGTGCACAAAATGCTAAACTTCGTTGTAAACCTCCAATTTTGCACTTATACATATCAATACAATGGGGAAAATTTTAAAAAAGAAAAAAATGTATATTCTTAGAGAAAGTAAAATCTGAAATATGCTTCATTGACTTTTGTCTTCACATAGGCAGAGATAATGAGGCAGTATCTTAGAGAGTGTTTTCTATGTCTCCTATCATTGGTTGAACATAAAGGCATAGCCTGAAAAGACACATCTCCTCTGATGCCCCAACTACTTACATTTTGTTAAATGAAGAACTTAATGTTTTTAAGGGTTACATTCATATTTTTCCATCAATTTGCTTTTTGGCAGATTGGCTGTCAGCTGAGTGTAATGTACAGGTGTAAATATATTTCATTAAGGAATAGAAGATTCATAATTTTTAGCTCTGGTTATCACAGCAAATCGCTCTAAATGAAAGCTAGATGTATTTATAGGTATATAATAGATATAATTCTAAAGAGTTTGTGATGTTATACTGGATACATGCCTGCTTGGGAATATTTGCTGACTCTGATAGATCTGTTCCAACTTTTATAATCTATGAACCTAGTTTAATTCAGGTATTTATTACTTCTCACTTGTTTGCTGACATTTCCCAAATGTTCCAGTTTCATCATTAGTGACATGACTTTTCCATTAAGGCAGTGCTTCCGAGTTTTGAAAATACTGCTTTTCCTGAGTGCCCCCTTGATCCCCCATAGATGGCCTAATTAACACACTCTCAGGATCTTTGTACAAAATGATATAGTGTTTACATGTAGCCTATACTCATTGCAAATATTTTAGATGGTTTCTAGATGGCTTATAATACCTACTGTGTTGTAAAGTTCATTGTTCTACTGCATTTCTTGTGTGTTATACTATAGTAGTAGGATGTCATACTCAACTCACAATTAAAAAAAAATATTTCTTGTCCTTGGTTGGTTGAAGAATACAGACCCAATTGTTATGGAAGACTTACTGTACACACTTGCCTACATCTTCATTACATGCTTTATGAATTTAAACAATAACTTACCATTGGATGCTATTTTTAACCAAACTGCCACAGAAACCCCACATTCTAGAACCATTTTGTCCAATTAGACATCCACCTGTCACGTGGTTATAAAGCTTTTAGAAAGTGGCTCCTCCAGCCAGGCAGAAAGGTGATGTGAGCACAGGATATGTGTCAGGTACAACTTGGTACCAAAAAAAAACTTCTTAATTATTTTGCAATGTCGACATGACAAAATGTTAATATTTTAAATATCACGAATTGAACAATCTATAATATTAAAAATGTAACTCACCTATTTATTTTAATGCTCTCTATTGTGTGGATATACAAAGCTACCTATGTGGCTCACTTGATGTTTATGTAGGGTTGTGATTTCTCTAGATCAAAAGCAATAATGTGTCTGCAGCAAAGGCATCTCGTTTTGCTTCTCGCCGTGGATCCTTGTTTTTTGACTTTTTCTCTCCACATTGTACATTCACTGGGTGCCTACTCATTATCATTTTTCTCATTATTGGGAATATAAAAAGGATCAAGATGGATAGCTTCTGTCCCTCTTGCAGATTACATTTTCATGAGCTGTATGGAAAATAATGCATGGAAACATATACAAACCTAATAATTTCAAATTGAGCCAAATGCAAAGGAAATGGCATATTACATAATTTCTTGGTGTGGGATTTACTGCAAAATGTCACCAAGGAGAATTTCTACTAATGGACCATGTTTCAATAATGATAAGAAGAGGGAAGCTGTCAAAACCTATATTTGTAGGTAATATCTACTCTATATATGATAACAAGTTTTCTATGTTTATATATGAAAATAATCAGCTTTAAAAGAACTGCATGTTGTGATTGGTTGAGTGCTGGGATTGATTAATCTACCAGGACCCAAAAGAGACTAAGGCATGCACTGTGCTAATCATTTCCCATGGCAGGCCTGTAAAATGCATATCATACAAAAATATTTTCAAAATACTACTTACATAGTTTTAAATAAGCTATTGAGTGAGGCTCTGATCCACAGCATAGTCTTTTTTGAGTAAAGATAAGGTCAATTTAGTAATTGAGTTTGTATAATGGAATAAAGGGAGCTTGTTAATTCTCAGTAGCCTAAAAGTAACTATGTATGCAGAACCTTTAATAAGGTGTTTTTTGATTATTATCCTATGCACGGATGGGAGTTTGTTAATTACATTTTTTATTTATTCAAAATTAGGCCAATTCTCTTTTTGTTTGTTTATGTCTGGGTGTCTGGCTGAAGCTTGAAACATCTGTGAAGGCAGGTGTTCTGCTTCTGCCTTCCAGAGGTTGTAAAATGAGGATAGAAGAACCAGACCAACAGATGGCATAACATAAAAGAAAACCTAAAAGCAGTGTACACAGGTGAAGTAGTGTGTTCTAGGTGCCATGTGCTCTGGTAGACGTGCTCCCCAGTGACTTTTCATATCTCAAACAACTGCCAAATTATTCTCAGTGCCAAATTCCAATGACATTGATTTTCTTTATGACATGGCAAATTATGGGTGCTAACCAAACAGGAACTCCCCCAGTAAATCATAAAACTTTCTAGTAAATTAGTTCTATCTTTGCCAGAAAATTAAAGAAAGATGTCATAGAATATATTTGATGTTTCTTTGCATGTTCTGAAACATAGCCATGATATATATAGGGATTTTTTCTAACTTGTCATGCTAATTTCAACATACCTTCTTTTTATAAATAATCCCTTTTTGCTTTGAGATCTTCCTTTGTTACAAGTTGCTACATTTATGTTTTATTACACAGATGAACAAACAATTAGCAACATTAGAAAAAAACTTTAAAAATTAGCAAGACTTTACTTAACACCTGTGTGTGAGAACCCACTCTAGACAAGGAGGGTTTAAGGATACTAGAAATAGAGACCAAAAGAATGAGATGAGGGTGTCCGATGCTCTAGGAAGGATAAAATCAATTATAACATAAAGTATAGAAATACTACAAAAAAAAAAGTACAAACAGGGTTGGAAGAATAGCACAGCAGTTAGACAGCTTGCCTAGTAAGCACCAGGCCCAGAGTTCAATTCTCCAGCACCATATAAGCTGGACATGGTAGTGCATTCCTGTAATCCAAGCACTGGGAGGGTGAGGCAGGAGGATTGCGTTGAGTTAGAGGTCACCCTGGGCTACATAGTGAGCTCAGGACCAGCCTGGACCAAAGAGTAGGACCCTGTCTCAAAAAAATTACTGGCAAAATATCATGAAAATATTGTTCCTGGTACTTTCAGAGACATGATTAACAGTTACTTCTACTAAAGAGATGTATTTGTATTACCGTGTGTAAGTCACCAAGAAGACTGACTGATGCATTGATAAATCAAAGATTCTTTAAAATGGAATCTACTGTAACACAAAACATAGCAGCAAGGACAAATCGATTCTTTGTGTTGTGCGTGAGATTGCTGAAGAAGATGTTCGGTGGACCGTGTGGAAAACAACTGAAAGATAACCTGAGCTGGCTTGTCACTTGAGGTCATTGGTCCTGTTTTACTGTTTAGCAGGCACTTCTAGTAGCTGTAGCCTCTAAAAAACATTGATGACATCATATGATTATTTTCCTTAAGAAAATTTTAGGAGCTATTAGTAGTTGTCCAATATTGACAAAATCATGAGACCCATATGTCATTACACCCAAAAATAACTAAGAAGAGGCCCACTTCAACAAGAAGTGGTATCTATTCAAATGTCAGGCCCTTCTTATCCAAAGTCTGGCTCCTTTCTGTCTCTTGAAGGCATACACAACCAAAAAAGGACCAAACAGCTTCTTAAAGCTCCTACTCTAGAAAACTGCTCCTAGCTTTTGATACTTTGATTGTCTTACTAGACTTTAGCATACATGCGCCCAGGACAACCTCTGATTTGGCTCAGAGGTTGTTGACTCTTCTTTACAAATTGAGACTTCTTCATTCAAAGTTTCATCTTTTCATACTCAAGTTTCCACATACTGAATTGTTTATAAGTCAAGTAATTTTCAAGCTCTGTAGAGACCGACTTCTTTGCACATCCCACAGACCTCTCTCCGGGATCTGATGTCAGTTAATGAGAGATTCTTGCAATGTGGGAATCTAAGCCAAAACTCCCCTTTGAAGCTCTTGGACCCAGAGACACCTTGCATGGTCCTGACTGGCACCACCCAGACAAATAAGTAAATCATCCTTCTTTCTTCTAGAAATTTCCTGAACTTCTTCCTGTTCTTCTTCCTAGGGAGTTAACCAATAGGTCAGAGGTGTATGCATTTACCCCTTTTGTAATTATGTCCAAATTTCTGCTCAATAAAGCTGAAGAATTATAGCCTCGTGTGGTCATGTCTTTTTTCTTGATCGACCCAAACACTTCCAATATCTCTATATTCAAACCTTCTAATACAGCACCCAAACCAGCCAGTCATTGGGCTTCAAACTGCCAAAATTCATTCACTATTACACGCCAGTGACCTATCTTTTATTATTTAGTTTTATTTAGTCTTCTTCCTCCTTTTTTTCCTTGGGTGACGAATGAAGGCAACATCTCCATTATTGACCAACTTTCTCAGCCTCTTTTTACTATTATTAGTTTTAAATTTCGAGATAGCATTGAGCTAATTCACAATGCTGCCCAGGCTGTGCTCAAACTCCCACTCCCCGAGCCTTAACCTCCCAGAGTGTTAGGAGTACACATGTGCACCACCACGCCTGACAGAAATTTCTTCTCTTACATGACTTTGGAGAGTAATAACAGTATGATCAGACAACAGAAAGAGCAGCAAGAAAAGTGCACAGCACAATTTATTTAGCTAAGTATCCCTTTAATTTTTGCCCATTTTATATTATATCTTTTTGGATGTTAGATATCTTATAGTTAATATTGCTTATTTGTATCACAATACATGTGTGTTTGTATGAATATGTAAATGTGACATATATATGTATATTTACTAAACAATTGTTAAAATTAATACACTAGGAAAGAAATTAGGCATTAACTGAGCATAATTGTCATAAAAAATGAGTACATGACCAGCCTGGACTACTGAACCAGGCCAAGAATTTTTCCCAAGCCACACAACAAAAGTAACGTTCCAATTCCATGGCTTTCAAAGTCTAAACATTATCCTTTCTGTACATTGTCTTTCTCAGAGCAGGTTTAGCTCCCAAACCTAATAATCACACTCAAAAAAATTAACACACAATCTCTAGTATGGGGAGAAAAGGCCAGCATCCGTAAGGATAATCACTTTAAGTCCCTTTGTCCTTGATCTGTTTGTTATTATGCGTTCTCTACCCCTTTTCATCCCAGCTTGTTTCAAATATTTCAAATATTCCACCTCAAGGTCTATCTAACTATTCCTCTATGTTGCATTCTAGATTCCTAGTCCCTCATGACCAGTCTGTGGTTATTTCTTTTCCTACACTTAGATCAAAATCACTCTTAAGCCTTTGCATGAAACCAACTTATGTCTTAAAAGCTGCAAAAATAAGATGGTAGAGAGAAGGAAGGAAAGAAGGAAGAAAGAGCTTGCAAATTATTACTTAACACAAAAACCCGCCACCATTTGTGGCTTTAGTATTAATTTATTTTTAATTTTTTGATACAACACAAATTGTGATGATTATATTGCCATAGGTTAAAAAAACAGAACCTCTACAGTTGGTTTTTTAATTGACATAATTTAATGAATAATATTCCTTGTTGTGTTACAGAGAGAGAGTAAAAGTATTTTCTTCTGCTGAAATATTGTGAGTGTCTCTTAGATTCCTAGATTGTACAAGACAATACCTCAGATATAGATCGGACAAGGGGATTTTTTTTATCATATAAAGACACACATGCATGTATAAGCAGAAACCCACCCCTAATTGTACTTGATTTAGGAAAGCCCACATAGACATGTTTAATGTTTTTCAACTCATTTGCTAGGAATAAGGAATATTTGGAAACCAAAGGATAGAACTTGTTTCATAAATTTTTAGAAAGAGTAGAAATAGAGTCTCTATTCAGATGACCCACCATATTTTAAACTCAAGTGACGAGGCTCCAATATGAACAAGTGTGTAGTTAATAAAGCAGTGGTAGGCACTGGAGCCTGAAATTATGGGTCACTTTTGATTAAGTGTTGCTCTCAGGAAATATGCCGTGGCTTTCAGTGGTATAGTCTCTGATATCATACGCAAGAATTTAAATGCCAGTGCTTATTAAAAGTAGCCTGAGTGATAGCTAAGGATCACTCTGGGGATGAACCATTTAAAATATGAAAAAATTCCTACAATTCTCCTTAAAAGTAATTAAATCTGCACCAACTGGCAGAGTGATTGAATTTAATGTTTTATGTTTTTGTATATTTGTGAGGGGTAGGGTGATTTAGGACAAAAGATCACCTAATTTGGATTTGAACTGATCTGAATTGCATATTAACTGTGATTTGGTGCCGACAACAAACTCTAAACCTTTATGTTTTCATTCTAAAATACAGAAGTTAAAACACAGACCTCCAAGGATAGCTGTGAGTATTAAGTATGATAATTTATGTAAAATAATTGAGCCTTCTTCCTGGAATGCATAAAATGTTAAGAACAAGTTCTTCTCTGGAGTAATGAGAACTTCTATCCCTGCAATGAGGGGAGTGTCCAACAAATAATAGCCACTATGTTATTAGTGACATTGTTTAATATTATATTTACTTTGTTAATTTTTCTACCATAATGATTCTTCTGCTTGGTTCAGATTCAAGAAATGTGTTAAGAACTCTTTTTATAAATGCTTTTATCATGTCCCAGAGAGAAATTGCTTTTGGCCGTGATCCATTTACTTTTTACACATTTTTATTGATTTTTATATTGAAAGTCTCCTTTCAATATATTTAAACCATAATTCTTATTTATGGGTCCCAAGACCCAAACATCTTGTAATAAGTTGCTTATTAAAGGGTGACATGATTTTTTATTAGAAAATCAGGATCAATGAATCATATTTTGTCCTTAGTAGAGGTTAAATGAACATATCATGTAAAAATCAGGTTTATACTGTACTATGAAGCTTATATTCTCTGCAGCAAACTAGATTTTTTAAACCCTCAATTATTTGTGTATGCTGGAAAAGTATATTGATTTAAAACTAGGGCTGACAGTATGCCTGGTCATAATACTGGTGGTAATAAATACTACAGCTTCTTCTGCAAAAAAAAAGAATAAAAGGACATGTCAGGCATAAATAGGAAGTCCTGCTAGATATGTGAAGGCCAAGTTTGCAGACAGGGACTCTTATCCTCAAGTGGAACACAGCTCTGGGAACATCTTAGAAATGGGAGCTCTTACATATTCAAAAACTGCAATGTATGTTTTTAGTCACTCATTCAATCATAAAATGTTCATCGAGTGTCTACTATGTCCCAAATATCATCTTTGATGTTGTGAACAGGGCCCCATTTTTCATAAAATATATAGTCCAAAATGAAATACATATATATTAAGAAATTGAATCATAAACTGTGACCCAAGCATTGGAAAGAAAAAAAAAAAAAAAAAACAAGTGAGCTCAGGTACGTTACTGATGGAATGGCATGACTGACAGTAGGCAGAAATTATTAAATTCGTGTCTGTTTAACGAACAGATTCAAAATGAAGTGGTTTTCATTTACAAAGATAGACTGAGGAAGGGAAATCTTTCTTATCCCCTCTTCCTGTTTGTTTGATTTTTGCCCCTTGGTATCCTGTGCTTGAAGTTATCTAACTAAAAAAAGTTTAAGACACTTTGACATTGTCTTTAAATTGTCTTCATATGCATTAGTGCAATGAATATTGTAGATTTAAAAAAAACAAACTAAAGAACAGACTCCCGAGGTCATGGAGGAGCCAACATTGTCATAGGTTTTTATCTATTAGATTAAGGTAGATTTGAGGTGCTCACAGTTCACAGAAGGAGAAGCGCCTTTAGTCAGGCAAACAATATAATTGAAATTTGCAAGACTAGTTCATTGATAAGTTTGACCGATAACGCCCAATGCGTACGTCAGTGTAATAATTTACAGGAGTGTACCTTGGTTAAAGACCGCATTCATGGGCTTAATAGAAAAATCCACCATTTGGATTCAGAGTATTTGGTACGATGTGTCATGAGAGTGAGCAGCTACAGTAGCAGAGCTACAACATGTCTTCATTATGTAGGACCACCGTCAGTTATGGAGGCAAGTGTGCAGTTGAGACACAAAAAATTTAAACTTACACTGGAGGAATGACTCAGCAGTTAAATCGAGGCAAGCGTTAAGTACTCGAGTTCCATTACCCAGCACCACATAAACCAGGTATGATGGAGCTCTCCTGTAGCCTGTAATCCCAGCACTTGGGAGGCTGAGACAGGAGGATTGCTCTGAGTACAAGGCCAGCCTGGGCTCCATCAAGTTCAGGACTAGCCTGGGCTACAGAGCGAGACTTCATCTCAAAAAGAAAATAATAATAATAAAATTGACCACCCACACAAAAAATAAGTTTACAGTTAGCAAATGTGGATTCATATCAACTCTTGCATTATCATGAAAGTCACCATGTGCATTTGGACAAGTTACTTAATAGTTATGAAAACCAGTACACTCATTGTAAAATAAAAATAACTCACATAGATCAATTTATAATTTATTAAGGGGCATTTATGCAATTTTTAAGATGCCTTCACTATTGTAAGAAAAATAAAATATTTAGATGTAAGTAAACTCTATACTATATTAAAATATGTGTGTGAATGCTGAAAATATGAAGTTATTATTAAATTATTATTATTGAAAACTCTGGTAAGGTAAAGTTCTTGTCATTAAGGCAATGTCAATGGTCATGCCATTTAAATAAACTTTACTATAAATTTTAATTCATTATTATTATTAATTATTTTTAAGTGTATTTTAACGTTGATTATAATTGCAATATTGTACAGCAGATATTTAGATCAAATTCATCTTACTTGAGTGAAGCTTTATTCACATTTTCTGTGTCACTGAGATTTTCAGAGGAGTGGTGTTGGAACTGTAGATGCTTTGGGGACATATAAACTTTGCAAAAAATTTAAGCCTCTAAATTCATCAAGATGGGGCAATTTTCTGCTTGTTTGTATCTTGTTTAATTTGTTCCATCCATGTTTTGTATTTTTTTTTTTTTGGTAATTTGTTTTCTAAATTTTCTACTTTGCATAAAGAGATCATTCATTTTATCTTTTAGGTTTTTTCATTTGTTTATTAGCTCTAGCAGATATTTGGAGGATACTTTATGATTCTCTCTGTATATGATTATGCCTGTAAACACAGATGATTTCACTTCTTCCTTCTGCAAGTTGGATCCCTTTTTTCTCATTCATTTGCTTAATTATCCTAGTTAGGATTCCCAGCATTATGTTGAATAGAAGTTGCAAGAGTGGGCACCCTTAGCGTGTTCCTAATCTTAGGAGAATCTCTTTTTCAGTTTTTTCACATTTGAGCTGTGTGAACATCATTTTTATTAAGTTGAGAAAATTTTATTTTGTTCATAATATGTTGGATTCCTTTCGTGAATGGTGTTGGATTCTGTCAAGACTTTTTAAAAACATTTATTGATACATACATGTGAATTTTTCTTTATTCTACTAATTAGCTTTCAAACATTGCATTCCAGAGATAATTTCCCCTTAAATATGGCCTATGATGCTTTAAAACTTCCGGTAAATTCTGCTTACTAGCATTTCCTTGAGGAAGTTTCCATCTATAGTTGTCAGAACTCTTGGTTTATGATTTTTTGTTCTTTTTGTTATTACTGTTGTTTTGATTCTGGTGCCATCTTACAGAACTGGAAGTAGAGTGCTCACGATAACTGTGCACAAGACCAAAAGAAAACCTCTAAAACGACTGTGTGTGAGACAGCTGTAAGTCCCAGCAGCTACTCAGACACAATGGCTGAAGCTAGAAAACAAGGAAATTCAAGGTGTGACACCAAACCGAGATGGAAGGTACAGGACATGGAGATCAAGGATAGAAAACCAATCTGAAGTCCAAGGTCAGGAAACACATGGGGGAAGAGTTGGTGCAGATCTCTACTGGACACTGGTATTCAGCAGCAAGGAGGCAACTTCAGCTCTTCCAGAAAAGCACACCCTGACTTCTACCTTCATTTATTTTTTAGTTTAAGTTACCAACCTATTGGTTTGTGCCATACATATCCAAGGTGAGTTTTCCTACCTTAGCTTGTCGTCCTAAGGTTCATTCATTCATTCACAGACATGTGCCAAGTTCTCTCCTACTAATGAGCTAGGTGTTTCCTAATCTGTTCCACTTGACAGGACATGATTCATGGACATGATGGCATTGGTTTTTTTCTTTATTGAGCAGAGTGTCAGTGCATATAAGTTTCCTGCTCCTACCTAGGGAAATAGTCAATAGAATACTTCTGCATCTCCATATTGGCTAGTTATTGGACCATATTTTTTTTCAAAAATTTAACTCAATGATCAGCTCCCAGTAGAACTAAGTAGATATTCAAAACTTAGAGTAACTGTAGTTAAAAAAAGATCAGAGTCTCAACACCTGTGCTTTTCAATTTGTCGTAATATTTTGGCCTTTGGATATGTAAAAAGAACCTGTTTAATCTTTTTAAAATCGAGCCGAATTTGCAGATCTTTGCAGAAAAAATTAATAGAATAACCAGGAAGGTCAATGAGATCCAGATGAAAAATGAGAAATCACAAAATAGTAAAGATTCTCTATAAGCTAATATCATGAGTGAGGACACTCTCAGTTTTTAAAAATTTTTATTTATTACCTATTATAAATGTGTTTTCTTCTATCTTCACTTTTTAAAGTTTTCTTAGATACTTATCTCCTTCCCATGACACATTAATCTCCCTTTCAAAGATCTCTGCACTCGAAGTACGAACTTAGTGGTAAACCTACCATGTTCCACACTGCCATAAGGCTCCAAAGCAAAGCCTGTGAGGAGCAATTGGCAACTGGTCCTTCGGTGGCCACCTTTGCTGTTCTGATACATTTTCTGTCATTTGAATCATCACCTATGTAATCTATTATTACCTTTCCCTCCTAGCCTGTTTGAACTTTTGTCGGCCTCTCCTCTTAGGGACAACTTTGCTCACATAAACTCCAAAATTCATTTTTCTTTACATTTTTTAAGTCTAAAGTATTTCACTACTTTCATTCTTGCTTGGATTGCTGCAACGGAAGATCTTGCTACTGTTTGTTCTTTTCCTGTTGTCCTTGACACAGCTAATGATGTCTTTCTCCAGGGTAGAGTCCAAGGAGAGTTTGGTCAAAAATATACTAATGATCTTGCCCTTTGCTACTTCTCCCCTTGTGCCTGCTGCTGAGCTACTATTTCACCTTAGAGTTAGACATGTTGACCCAAATGAATGGCCTTGGGTAAAACATTTCCATCTTGCTTCAAACTAATAACTTGTCGGATTAATATCCTTGACCCAAATTTTCTCTTGGATAACTTTACATTGTCCTTGAGAGCTCAGGACTGCATAAACACTTCTGGAAAGTATTTTTTTGTTTCTGTAATAAGTTAGGCTCTCTGCACCTCTACCAGTTCTTAGTACTTACTCATAATCATCAATGAAAATTTTAATTTTGGGGGCTGGAGGAATGGCTCAGTGGTTAAAGCGCTTGAGCAAGCGCTAAGCCAAGCTCTAAGTACCCGAGTTTGATTCCCCATCACCACATAAGCTGGGTGCGGTGGCACACGCCTGTAATCCCAGCACTCAGGAGGCTGAGACAGGAGGATTGTCATGAGTCCAAGGCCAGCCTAGGCTCTGAAGTGAATTCAGGACCACCCTGGACCACAGAGCGAGACCCTGTCTCAAAAAGAAAAAAAAAAGAAAATTTTAATTTTTAGCTCACATCTCTGTACCTTCTACTGGAATGAAAGTTTCTTGAGCTCAAAATTTATTTCACACATCCAGATATTTCTACAACTTATCTTTTATATTCTTAGTCTCTTTTCTTTCTCATTTGGGTAATAAACATAATTGTGTTTGCTCTTTGCAATACTGTGGCTTATAAGGACCAATCTAAGGCAGCAGACATGAAATCTGTTTACTAACCATAGGTACTGCACTCTATGAAGAGGAAAATGTTCTTGTTCTTAGCATGTAATAGACAATCAGTGAATATACTTCTAAAAAGAAGCATTTTCATTTTTCATGATTTTTATCATGCAAAAAATAAAGTTTAAAGAGATAGATTTTTTTAACATGATCTTGATATCCCCATAATTTTGTGTACACCAAAATGCATGACATTCTACAGATATGGAATACAGCACAATGAGGATTTTATAAAAAATATCTTTGAAGTCGGTTGTGCAGTATTAAGGCTTCTCTTGTCAGAAATATCCACCTTAAAAGGTTTGCATTTATTGGAAATATGGGAAAAGTCTTATTAGCTTTTATTTTTATTTGTCCCCCATTATACTTATATATATAAGTGCAATACATAAAGTTTACATTGATCTTGAGTATTTTGTGTACATACATATCATGGCAAAAAGTTTGTATTGAACAATGCATGTTGGAACCTAAGCAACATGTTATAAAAGAGAGCTCACTTCTATATAGTAATTCACACCCTATGAAGTCCTAGGTGTGAAGATTACATCTAACATTCATGTATTTTCTATTCCATAAAACTATGAGGGAAAAGAGACTGTGAGGATGTGAGATTTAGAGAACCCCAAATTGTCATTGTTGTTTTATGTGCAAACCATAAGGGGCTTCTGGTGCTGCTCTGAAGTGGTCCCCTGCATTCTAAGAGTGATGGGGGAAACTAGCAGCTTCGCAGAATTACTTGACCTGATAAAAATGACACCATGACTTAGTGGATCTCAGGAATGCAGGTCTACACGCAGATAGAGTTTAGTATTGTTAAGGCTTCGACAACATTTGAATTATCACTCTAAAAAATCAAATGATTCTAGCATGAGTAATTGCTTCGCAAATCATGATAGATAATAATCCCAGCACTTGTGCTGTTGTTGGCTTCGAGGCCCATGTGGACTACAGAGTAAGCCCGTCTCAAAAAAATGGCTTCATTTAATTTTAATACCACACAAAATTTTATATGCATTTATTTCATGATGAAATTGTTCGTGAGTGAAATCTCTTGTTAGAGATCTTTGTGCCCACATTTCTTCTCTCATATAGACTGTGATTATTTGGGCCGACTTTTGAGGTGCGACTTGATTCAAGCAGGTAATTCATATGTCACCTCAAAGCCATGAGGAAGAAAATAGATCCCAGATGGACTGTACGTTTGATGTCCCTGTTTTGCATGGACATTGTTCCTGTCAGGAGCTGCCTGGGGGGATTCTAGTAATGGACCATGCTTCTGTCATTCTTTACTTTCACCTTCCCTAACTTGCTATCTAACTGCCTTCTAGAACGTTTCAATCTATGAACATTACATCTTAAAAAGCATTGCAGTTTAAGCACCCTTAATTCATAGAGAAACTTCTTTAACAAGATAAAGATCCAATTGCTATTTTCATAAAGAACCATCTCAAAACCAAGGTTTATGCTTCGTTTGAACTGTTTTCCAATCACAATGGAGAGAGGTGAAAATTTCTCATTTCAATCGCTTAAAAACATGGCTTTTGATTAATGAAATACCTTATGACTTTTAATTGGGTTAGATGTTCCTAGCTTATCTTATGTGGATAATAATATTTAAATATTTTCGGTAATTTTCCTTTAACAGGATTTTAAACCTAATGTTTCTGCCTTGCTTTAGGACAACATCTTTTAATTGCTGTAAATTATCAGTGATGTCTGTAGCATTTTCAGGGAACATAGATTGATTTCAATTAACTTTCTCACACTTTTGCATAAAAGCCGTCTTTTTCAATTTGCCTAATTGGATCACACAACCTCTTAGAGCTGAGGAATGACAGTCATTAAAAGGTTGAGAATGGAGGCACCATCAAGGTTATTTCCTGCCTAGTGGCTCCTTTGGGACTTTCAGTAGTGCTTGATCAAGTAAGACCCCTGGGTTCGAATGTGGGCTAGGTAATTTCTAGCTGGAACAGAGGACACCTCCAATAGAATCCATGGAAATCCCCAGGGATAAATTTTAACTGTGAAGGAATAGCCAAAGAAAACATCTTGGCTTTTCAAACTCTGCCCCAATTAAAACAATGTTCTCTTCCCAGAGTCATCTGCTGGCACATATGGTAAAGCGAAAGGCTCAGAATGCCTGCCTTCGTGTGTATTGCATGGGGGATCTAGGAATATGGGGTAACTTTTATGTACAATGTGCCTATGGTTTTTGTTGAATAATATAAGATCTAAGAAGATAAGACTGGTAACTTTATGAAGCTTAGATGAAAAATATTAAAGAAACAGGCAGGAAGAACAATGATGGAAGCTAACATTTGTTGGCAAATATAATAAATCCAACAAATTCAACTACAAAAAATAGCAACAACATAAAAGTTTAACTGAGTACATAAAATTAACTGAAAAATCAGTTTATAAATGGAAAAGTTAAAGAATAATGCATTTAGGATAAAGAGATCCTAATTAAACTCTAAGATCTACATAATGACAAAAATAACACTGTACAGCTATTTTAAAAATCAATGGTATGAGTAAAATTCAGTATTTTAAAGAAATCAATTCTTCTTAAATTAATTTAAAATTCAACACAATTCAATCAGTATAGACAAATGGATTAATTCCAAGCATATGAGTATAATAAGAAAGATCAACAATATAAAATATTTTTCACATAATAAAAGAAATATGTACAGCACACATTAATTTATAATATAGTAGACATACGTTTAATAGTACATATATGTGCATCTCAGCCCTTATGTGAAATGTAAAGTCATCATGAAGTTCTTTGTAAGCAAAAATCAAAATAGTGGTAATATAACTGTAAATAGTATCCCATAATTATAAGTCTAAAATATTTATAAAAATTTCCTAAATTCATGTAACAAAGACTGTTGATGGCTATGTCCTAATTCAAAAAATTCTTTTTCTAAAATATAACACACTCAATAAATTAAGGTGAAATTTAGTAGGAAGTTCAGGAAACGTTTCTGCCTTTGCTGTCGTTAACACGTAAGAAGGCGTGTAAGCTAACTCAAAACTGAAAGGCCAAGGTTTACAAGACAAGAAATAGAGAAGTTGGTTTAACTTCTGTTTTGATGGACTCAGAAATTCCTTTTACAGAAAGCATCCCTCATCTTTGCACTAAATTACATAATTTCATATTAATGGCTTCTTGCGGATCATTAGTTCAAGCCTTTTTGTAAATCCAAGAAGCTGTGCGTGTGTTTGTTAGACCTGCCTGGACGAAATACCATTGGCTGGCCGGCTTCCAGAGCAGCTTACGCATAAGGAAGCTGGAAGCTCAAGATCAAAGCAAGCACAGTGATTCTTCTGAGGAATCTCCTAGGTTTGCAGATGGTGCCGTCTTACTGCAGTTACGTTGGGTTGGTTAGACCCACGTTAATAGACTCACGTTAGCTTCGCTGCTGCCTTTCACGACTCTATTTCTAACTGGAGTCATATTAGAAGACACTGACTCTTAGCGGGTGAGAGATTCAAAATTTAATTTCAAATCTAAATGATGGACACTTCAAACCATAATGGACTGCGAACTCTCTGAAGAACCATCAATCAGGTACTATATAATCCCATTATAGTATATCTGTATAATAAATACTATATAGCCAGATAACTAAATCATTTCGATTTGAAAAAAATTTCAAAAATGTATTCGACAAGAAAAATGGTATACAGAATTAAGATTTTTCCAATATGTTAAAAGACAGTCAGAAGGATAGACGCAGACATGCACATACAAATGCCAATATATTCTAAGATTGTCACAAAAAAGTGGACTTAGAACCATTGCTAGTATCACTGTAGAGGAAACCATGTGTGTTTTATGACCTAGCAATAGGGAGATTTTGTACTGTGTGTGTGTGTGTGTGTGTGTGTGTGTGTGTGTGTGTGCATGCATGTGTGTGTGTGCGTGTGCGTGTGTGTGTGTGTGTATGTGTGTGTGTGCGCACACACACATTTAGAGGAGATTTAGCCCAGGGCCTTTACCCTAAGCGTTATCCTCAGACCTTAATAAAAATTTTTTTTATTCTGAGACAGAGTTTCTCTAAGTGCCTAAGTCATAGTTGAAATTTGTCATTCTTCCTCAGTCTATGAGAGTCCTAGAATTACAATATCCTACTATACCTGACACTTATTATTGTTTTTAACATGAATTCCTTCTTTTGAAAAAGAGAAACAAACAAAAATGAATGATTCTGACTTGTAGTCTTTCAATAATGCTGAATCTTTGAAGTAAGAAAATGAAGGTAGAAATAAAATACTAAGTGAATTTGTGAAAATCAGCAACCATGGTACGCAAGCACTTCTTCCTAAAGACCCACGCAATAGTATTGTTAACGTGCCATTCTTCTGGTATTTCAAGTAATTAAATCTCCCCCACTAAGGTCATGCTCAGGTAATACCGAACTCCATAGTAATATACATTTTATTATATTGAACCGCCAATGTGTTCCTCCACTTGTGAGGCTATATTCCGCTAGACTACACGACAGACACTTAATACGAGAGGAATACTAAATTGCCCATCTCTCCACGGCAGTGTCATCTGTCCCCATCAGAATGCACTGCAGCTCTCTTCCAGGGCTTTGAAAACTTTCTGGTATTGTTGCTAAGTTTCTGCTGTCTTTTTGATGTCGGCAGACATTTAATTTAATTATCAGGGTTGAGTGAACTTTTTGCGGCTGAATGATAGCTAACTTCTCTGTGGAACTCAAGCAGTCCACAAACAAATTAGTTCTCCAGATGTGGAGACTTATAAATAACAACCCAGGTGCCGCCGGTGGGTGTAAAGGGAAGACAGGCATTGTGAAGATTAACTGAATGGTTTTTGAAATAGTGGGGAGGGAGTTTGGTTGCGGAAAACACTTTGATTTTGAAATTTTCTCCTTTTCTCTCTCTCTTTTGCTATATAGATAGATAGATAGATAGATAGATAGATAGATAGATAGATGATCTAAAATGGTTACATTCAGCTTGTGTGTTTGGTGCACATATATATCGTGTTAACATTACAATCCCTTCCAGATGTGTTTTTAACCTCCGACTCCAGTTCTCACCCACCCAACTATCATATGCAACTGGTTTTTTAAAATGCATGATTCTGTGTGTATCTTATTAGAAAAACTATGCAATATTTAACTTTCTGAGTTAGATTCACCTTGCTAAACATGATGGTCTCAAGTTGTGTCCATTTATCTACACAGCCTCAAATATTACAGGATTACCTTTGACATTTTTTATATCTTTACTATAATCCTCTGACTTGTCACCTGTAGCTGAACTCAACTTATGTCTGTGCCAGTATCCTGAGTCTAGCCGTCCCAGGTGAACCCTAGGAATAGTTCCTTAACCACCTTCCTTCATTATTTCGATTCACTAAAACCTTGCTAATACATAGAATTTATAGTTAGTACAACCAAATTGTCTCTTCCTCAAAATTATCCTAAAGCAAGCTAACGGTTAAAGAAGCAGACTCCACCTGCTCCCGTAGCTGTGACAGGCTTTCCACAATGTGGTTTATGTTCCTTGACTATATCCAGCTCCAAGAATCTTTTTTTTTTCCTTATATTCCAGCAATTCAGAAAGGTTCCTATTGTCAACAAATATATGTGCTTTTTAAACAGATCCCAGCAGATGTTCACTTCAATGTATATATCTAATAAACTTCCTTCTGGATTGTGCCAACTTTTAATTTCAAAGTTTTGCTACAAGCAAAATTAAACATTTTAATTACCTTTCCTCAAAAGAGATTGCTATGTCCTGTTTCCATTCCATAGTGAGTTCAGGACCAGTCTGGATTGCAGAGTGAGAACCTGTCTCAAAAACAGCAACAAAACAAACAAGCAATCCAAGAACTATCTGTAGCATTTTACCAAATGTATCACCCTTCTGGAAAGAACCTTTTGTGAGAGAGACATTTTTCTTGAATTTTTGCCATTATATTATTAGCAATCTTTCTAATATAAACCTCCCTTTTCCATGTGGAGTTCATACTAATGAGGATAACATTAAAGCTTGGAATACAAGAAAACAAAACAAAAAAATTAGACGATTGTTTTTTTTGTTAAATTTTAGATAAAGTGATTCTAGTAGTTTCTTGATTGAATCTGATTTGATATGTAGATCAGAAAAGTTTCTCTCTCTCTCTCTCTCTCTCTCTCTCTCTCTCTCTCTCTCGTAAGTTAACAATTGGCCACATATGTATTGATGATTCAAGCATTTCAATAAAGAGATTCAATTGCTACTAAGCCCGCATGCTATGAAGGAGCCAACACTTGGCTGGAGGCAGAGGAATTTCCTGCTGCAATATTTAATGCCATTGCTCTGTTATTTAACATGTTAAGTAGCAACGTAACACGACATAATCATCGCAGATTAGTGTTGTTCTACTCTGCCTTATGAGACAGTAGTACCCCCTTGCCTAGTTTCATTTTCTGCAGTTTCACTTGACTATAATCAATCTTGGACCAAAAATCATGAATGGGAAATTTCAAACATAAGTAACTTGTAATTTTTATATTAATATTTTCTTGAGTGGCCTAATGATACCTTACTCTTTTGCTAACAACATGGGAACCCTTCCTCTGAAATTTATAGAGTAAACTCTACTATTCATTCAGTAGTCAGTAACCTTCCACTTATCAGATTACCACAGTACTGCACGCTTTGTTCATGTAACCTTAGTCAACTTAAGATCAACAGTAGAGTGAGTAGCAGTTCAAAAGCCAACAGGAAGTAGTAAAGTGAAAAGATAAAAGTGTTCCATGTGAAGGAAAGAGAAAATACACCCTGAAGTGAAGGAAAAAGAGACCCTTGCTAGTTGCTAGTGTTGCTGTCATGTTTCCGACTGAAAAGGTATGGCGACAAGTGTGTAATAAGTATTGAGTTAAGATGGAAAATGAGTTAAATTGGTAAGTGTATTCATGCAAAAAATAGTTTATTAATGATGGTGAGGTCAGGGAACATCCGCATATGAATTGTGATAGAAACTTAAAGTGAATTTTTTAATTTAAAAATCAGTAAATGATACATTACCTTTTATTTTCCTCTAAGCACGTCTCCTCTCATTTGTAAGGGCTGAGGGAGAGACTTGGCCGTAATCCTTGCCACTGTCTGCAACAGTTCTGGAAGTTCTCTCTCATGAGTGCACTTACGTGTGCTATCTTGGCTACCTTGGTATTCTGAATCGACTAAATACATTAACTTTCCATGGCCATTTTGACTTTGGGAAAAGCTAACCATTGCAATTTTGGATTTAGAGAACAAGTTGGGTAAGGACACAGCATACAGTTTTTACAAACGCCTTGGTGTAAGATGGCACTCAATAGCAGCATTCATTGCAATTTTGATGCTACCCCATAAAGACACTAGTAAAAGAAGATTTCTAGAACTGCTTCCAAGAGTACTAGAGGTTGTAGGATAAAAAACATCTCTTTACTTTGCTGATGGAAATGTAAGTTAGTATAATGACTGTGGGGGATGGTATGCAGATTCCTCACAAAGCTGAAGATATCCCATTTAATCCAGGGATACCTCTTCTGGATGGCTTTCCAAAAGAATTAAATGCAAAATGTAACGGAGATGCATGCCTAACCATGGTTATAGCCGCACAACTAACAATAGCTAAAATGTGGCAGATGCCAAAATACCATCAATGGACAAATGGATACAAAAATGGTGGTAAATTTACATAATGGAGTACTAATCTTTCATAAAGACTGATAGATAGATTTGAAGATTTTGTAGGTAAATGGTCACAACCTGAGACTATCATGCTCAGTGAAACAGATAAATGCAGACTGTTAAGTATTTTATGTTTTCTCTAATATGAGAAACTCAAAATACAGTCATTCTGTAGATGCAAATGGGTGTGATAGCAAGAGTTAGGATATATGGGGAGGGTACAAGGGGGTCAAAATTGGGAAAAAGAAGAGGTTGTACTGCTTATGTGATGTACATATATATGTAATACCCCAGATCATTGTAACTGTTATATAAAACACATCTATATTAATAAAAAGGGAAAAAGAAATAAACTGAAAGATTTAAAATAAATGCAATAAACAGGTTCGATGAATAGAATAATAAAATCAACCTCAAATTATCTTCTTGGATGGCTCTGAAAAAATATTTTCTTTCTTCATTATGCCCAAAGTTAAAACACAAACACTGAACATAGGCTATTATGTTATTATCATCACCATCTACATCATTTTAGTGGAGTGGTATTTTACAGTAATTAATTAGAAAAAATAAACAAAATAAACAACAAAATTTTCATCAAAAAATGGTTTCCTCTGGATATCTCAATCAAACCTACCAATCATTCACAAAACACAGAAAAAGACAGTAAGGATACTGAGAAAGTATAGATACTCAGTCACCTGAGGAATTGTCAGAAAAAGTGTATTGTTTATCTTCTTGCTAGTGTATTGTTCCTCTTCTGTTTATGTTGTATAGGTGAGGATGAAATGCCTAACCTATTCAACATAAAAGAAACTTTTTTCAGCTCATATTTTTGGAGGTTTCAGTCCGTGGTTGGTTGGTCAAAGAAGACACGTCATGGTAGAAAGGCCCAGTTGAGGAGAACTTCTCACTTCACGGCACGTAGGAAGCAGAGACATTTGAAAAGAAGACACAGACTTTAAAGGCACACCTGCAGGGAGCTACTTCTATCAACTAGGCCCCTTCCTCTTAATAACCAATTTCTCCACTGAACTCATCAATGGACTCGTCCATTGGTTAAGTTAATGCCTCAACACCAGAAGCACTGGGACCACTTCATTCTTCCACCACAACAGACCGGAAATATGTTCATCTTCCAAAAGAGAGGGATCCCCAGACTCTGAAAAACATTGAAGACGGAGAAGGACATAGAAATCTCTATTTTGGGTAGAATATCAGATAAAAGCAAGTGTCCAAAAGTTAGCACCACTAGCACTTTTGATCAGAGCTGTCTTTTTTGTAGAGTGATGTCTAGCACATTTTAGAATGTTCAGCAACAGCCCTGTCTCCACCAACTAGTTGCCAATAGCCCTCACATCTCAGGCTGGGCTACTCATTGTCCAGTAATTCAGTACAGAGTAAAATCTTTACCGGTGCCCACTAAATTCTTTTATATTTCCTCTCTAATCTGGAAGCCATGTGCACCATTATGTTGATTCTTGCATGAAATGCAGGATTTCTATCACACTAACATTGGGTTCCCTATATGTGACTCTCCTCTGTTTGTGTCTTTAAAAATATTTCATAAAAAACTGGTATTCATTTAATTCATTTGTAAAGTTAAGTCTTGACAACAGGAAATTATCGATTCAGAGCAGAATGTACTCTGTGTAATACTTAACAAAGTAATATTAATATAATTAGCAATAAAAATGAGATGTGGATAAAAATTTTCAGAGAGCTAATAGTTTAATTTGCATTAAAAGGAATCAATCCCTACTGCCTTAAATATGTAGGGAAAGTAATGAATCTAACCTCTTAATGATTTTAATTATTTTTGCCCTTAGTTTCACAGGGATCTTTTTAATAAATTCTACCACTTAACATAGAAAAAATAAATCTAGAAATTCTTCCAACACTTCCAAAGATTCTTTTAATAAAAATATCTTCAAGCAAATGAAAAGCTTTTATTTAATAGATGAATTCTCCCTGAAATAGTTTTCTAAAATCTAATTATCTTTACATTTATCAATGTATCTTTTATATTTTCTTCCACTTTTTCTCTGATAATCTCAATAAAATTTATCTTTTTATTTCATCTATTCCTCCATATATCCAACATATTCCTCCACATATCTGATCCTTTTATTAATTGTTTTGCTTGTATATAAAAAGAGAAATTTCACAGTTATATGAACAACAATTTCTGAGTTATTCTATATATTGCTGTCTTTTTTCTCTATAGATACTATATGAAATATTAAATGAACACAAATAATTGTAGCAATGCAAAATAATTATGTTTTATATAGAAAAGAAAAAAATCATAGGTTTCTATGACCTATTGAGGATATGAAGATCAAGAATTTTTAAATGAATTTTTAAAAGAATTTAAATAATTTTTTGTTAAACATGAAAATAATTTTTAAAATAGAGATAGAGGTATTATTACTCAGTAGAATAAAAATCAGCAAAGAAGATATAGATTTAAATATTTCAAAAATTACAAACTGACATAACTCTCTTAGGCGTAGAAACATTCCATATAAGCAATATAAAGTATAGAATAAAATGGTTTAAGACATGTAAATAGATTTTTAATGTACACATTTTATATATGTTTGATCCCGCATCAGGGTGATTTGAGGAAGTCTTTCAACCTAAAAAAGAATAGGCGTGGAAAGGAGAATCGCCACTTGGAGTCTCTCCTGTCTCAGGGATGACATTTGCAACCATCAATGGCTTCTATCAATTAGGCTGTGAGTGATGAGTAGGAAGAGTCATCTGAGAACTTTTTTTTAACTCTATACCAAAGAGGATTTTAAAACTTAAGAACTGACAATAATACTAAACACACTGTCTTCTTTCTCAGGCTGAGCTCCCTGAGGTTAATCTAACAGGCAGACCTCAAAATAAACAGAAAGTGATTATCTTCCATTCTCTTCGTTGTCACAGGAGCAAGCCTATCTTTGAAACTGTTTTTCCTGTTGATATTAAATGGGTTTTCTTTGATGGAAGTTCTGGTTTCCATTCTCTTTGTCCATATCTTTGCAAAGCTCACTGACAATGGGAGTGAATAAAAATCAATGTAATTTAGACTATATAAACATTGAGGAATAATACTAAAAAGAAAAAAAGCAATAATTTCTCGAAAAACATTCCCCCCCCCATTTTATTGATATGTATAAGTGCCAAATTTAAGGTTTACAATGAAGTTGAGCATTTTGTGCACATAAGTATCTTGTCAAGGTGACAAGGACTTTCCCGCTCTCCTTTAGTCCCACCCTTACCCACCTATCCCTCCATCGCCACCCTACCACCCTGGTTCACTTTGTTTTTCACTTTAAGTTCCATAAGAGTTGTGATCTGGATTTCTCATATCAGAGAGACCATTCGATGTTTCACTTTCTGCTTCTGACTCATTTCACTAAGCATGAAGTTCTCAAGTTTCTTCCATTTTCCTGCAAAAGCCTCCAAGCCGTTGGACTATATAGATACATAGTATTCCATTGTGCATAAATACCACAGTTTGTGTATCCATTGGTCTGTTGATGGGTATTTTGGTGAATTCCATATTTTACCTATTGTTAGTTGCGCTGCTATGAACATGGGTATACATATCTCTGTTATGTGTTGTTTTTACCTCTTTTGAAACTGATTCCAGGGGGTGTGTCCCTGGATCGATGGGGATATTTATTTCTAGTCTTTTGAGAGATCTCCATACTGCGTTCCAAAGGGGTTGTACGAATTTACATTCCCACCGGCAGTGCAGGAGGATTGCTTTCTCTCCACAGCCTCGCCAGCACTGATTGCTACTTGACTTGATGATATAGGCCCTTCTCTCTGGAGGGAGATGGTATCTTAGCATTGTTTTGTTTTGCATTTCCCTTATGACTAGGGATGTTGAACATCTTTTCATGTATCTATTGGCCATTTGGACTTCTTTGTGAGTGAACTGCCTCTTCATTTCATTTGCCAACTTTTCAATAGGATTCTTTATTTTGGTAGGCTTACTTTTCTTCAACTCCCTGAATGCTCTAGTTATCAGCTTCCTATCTGAGATGTTGGTGACGAATGTTGGTTCTCTTTTTCCAGTGTTGATAGTTTCCTTTGCTGTGCAGAAACTTTTTAATTTAACAAGACCCCATTTGTTAATAATGGGGACAACGTATTTTGCTTTTGTTGCCTTGCCTACTTTCACCACTCTTATTCAACACAGTCCTTGAAATACTGGCCATAGCAATTAGGCTAGAAAATGAAATAAAGGGAACCTGCACTGAAAAGGAGGAAGTCAAACTTTCCTTATTTGCAGATGATGTGATTCTCTACATGAAAGATCCTAAAAACCCCACTACAAAACTCCTGAAAATAATAAAAAAAAAATTTAGCCAAGTCACAGGCTAGAAAATTAACACTAAAAAAAATCAATAGCTTACATTACATTGAAGAAAGAAGTTATAGAAGACATTAGAAAATGAAAAGACATTCCCTGCTCTTGGATAGGCAAAATAAATATAGTCAAAATGCCTGTACTACCTAGAATGATATATAGATTCAATGTAATTACTATTAAAATACCTACATGTTTCTTCAAAGAACTTGAAACAACAGTTCTTAAATTCATTTGGAACCAAAAGAGACCAAGAATAGCTAAAGCAATCCTGAGCAACAAGATCAAGGCAGGAAGCATTAGAGTTCCAGGCATCAGGCAATAGTTGTAAAAACAATTTAGTACTGGCACAAAAATAGACAGATACACCAGTAGAACAGAATTGAAGATGCAGAGACAAACCCAAATACCCTCAATCACTTAATCTTCAACAAAGAGGCCAGATGCATACAATGGAAAAAGGACAGCCTGTTCAACAAATGGTGCTGGGAAAAATGGACATTCACATGCAGAAGAATGCATATAGCTACTCACCTGTCACCATGCACCAAAATCAAATCAAAGTTGATCAAAGACCTAGACATTAAAAGTGAGACACTGAGCCTCCTAGAAGGCAAATTAAGCAAATACCTAAAGACATAGGGGTATGCAAAAACTTCCTTGGCAAGACACCAAGAGCAAAAGAAATTATCCCCATTATTAACAAATGGCATCTTCTGAAATTAAAAAAAAAAAACTTCTGCACAGCAAAAGAAACTATCAACATTGGAAAAAGTGAACCAACAGACTGGGAAAAAATATTCACCACCAACAACTCAGATAGGAAGCTCATAACTAGAATATACAGGGAGCTGAAGAAATGTAAGCCAACCAAAATAAAGGATCCTATTGAAAAGTGGGTAAATGAAATGAAGAGACAGTTTACTCATGAAGAAGTACAAGGGGCTAATAGATACATGAAAAGATGTTCAGCATCTCTAGCCATAAGAGAGATGACAAGATGCATATGTGCATAAAAGGCTCAACTCCATTGTAAACCTTAAACTTTGCACGTATACATATCAATAAAATGGGGAAAATATATAAATATAACTAATTTAGAATAGAAAAAAAGAGATGCAAATCAAAACAACTCTAAGATACCATCTCACTCCAGAGAGAATGGCCTATATCAACAAGTCAAATACTAGTCAGTGCTGGGGAGGCTGTGGGGGGAAAAAGGAACCCTCCTACACTGCTGGTGGGAGTGTAAATTCATACAACCACTTTGGAAAGCAGTATGGAGATCTCTCAAAAGACTAGAAATAAATATCCCCTTCAATCCTGTGACACCCTTCCTGGGAATATATACAAAAGAGGCCAAAACAACACATAACAGAGATATATGTATACCCATGTTCATAGCAGCACAACTAACGATAGGTAAAATATGGAATTCACCAAAATACCCATCAATGGACCAAGGGATACACAAACTGTGGTATTCATACACAACGGAATACTATGCATCTATAAAGTCCAACAGCGTGGAGGCTTTTGCAAAATGGGGGAAAAACTTGAACCTAGGAAAAAAAAAAGAAAGAAAAAAATCAATAGTTTTTCTCTACACTAACAATGAACTTATTGAGCAAGAACTCAGAAAAACAGTTTCATTCTCAATAGCTCAGCAAAAAATTAAATACCTAGGAGTATACCTGACCAAGGAAGTGAAGGACCTATATAAAGAAAATTACACTACATTGAAGAAAGAAGTTATAGGCGACATTAGAAAATGTAAAGACATCCCCCGCTCTTGGATAGGCAAAATAAATAGAGTCAAAATGACTATACGACCTAAACTGATATATATATATATATATATATATATATATATATATATATATATATTCAATGCATTTCCTATCAAAATACCTCCAACAGTTCTTTAATTCATATGGAACCAAAAGAGACCAAGAATAGCCAAAGCAATCCTGAGCTACAAGACCAAGGCAGGAGGCCTAACAACAGTAGACATCAGGCTGTACTATAAAGTAATAGTTTTGAAAACAATTTGGCACTGGCACAAAAACAGACAGATAGACCACTGGAACTGAATTGAAGATGCAGAGACAAACCCAAATACCCTCAATTACTTAATCTTCAACAAAGAAGCCAAATTCATAAAATGGAAAAAGGACAGCCTGTTCAGCAAATTGTGCTGGGAAAACTGGTCGTCCATATGTAGAAGAATGAATTCAGTCACACACCCATCACCATGCACCAAAATCAAATCAAAGTGGATCAAAGACCTAGACATTAAAAGTGAAACACTGAACCTCCTAGAAGACAAATTAGGCAAATATCTAAATATTCGAATTAGGCAAATATCAAATATCATAGGGGTAGGAACATGTGTGTTTTAAGCAGAAGGAAAACTGTTGAAATCAAAATTTGGTTGGTACATTACAGGCAAGAAAATAGTGTAGCAATTCATTGACAAATATGGTGTTAGAACTCCACTGTTTAATGAAATCATATTGTTGGTAGATTCAGTGTGAAAGACGTGAAGATAGAGTGTAATAAAATAAAAACGGTAAATAAATGAAAACTGTAAATGCAACTGGAAGTGTTAGAAAATGGTAAGATTTAGGGATTCTGAGCATGGCAGAGAAGGAAAAACAGAATAGAAGAGGATTTTTTGGAAATAAAGCAAATTGCTGTGTTGAAAATTCTGAGTCCATAGCACTATATGATCATTGAAAAATATCCAGGGCAAAGTAGTTTCAAAACATTTGAAAAATAAATTTTTAATATTTTGTGTTCTTTAGAGAGAAAAGAATATTTTAAATTTTGCTTTCTTTTAGCTATTCAGGCTCTTGCGTTTTAGCAAGAAAACTTTTACGCGTAAAATACGTTGCTGATGAAGTCTGAGCAATAAATAGAGTTTCTTTCTTGAGGGTTAATGCAGTGTTAAAATGAGAAAAAGTGTAAATAAAAATGAGAAGTTCTTTCACTCAGAGAAAGAACACAGAGGCATAAGTGTGAAGAGAAAATTCAATCTAACTCATAAATGGTCAGTCGGGCAAAAACTTGAATATTGCTCTAATATCAGATAGCGTCTCAATTCTGTTTCCAGTGATTTAAAGGATCATTTGACTCGATCTGATATCTATATTGCATATTGAGCATTAATGGAGTTTTTAAAAATAAATATAAAGTAAACCCCCTCAAACAAACCAACAAATGAAGATCAATTTACACAGTGCTGGAAATGTCATTGGATGGAATTCAGAAAATAAAATTCCTAACAGAATTTCTTAGCACTTCACTCCAACCAATTTACCTATTTTCTCGGGATTATATTTTCTCCAACATAAAATATATCTGAATTAATTTCTTTCAAGCTCCAGTTTCTTAAAAAGAGAAGTGGAATGTTTCAATTATGAATAATATTACACAGTCATCCTCTTAATGAATAAATATAAAGATTTTTGACTTTTCATAGTATACCATTCCCCACCAAAAATGGTCAGGAGACATTTTTTTTCCCAGTGAATATATACAAACACCCAACAGATACATAAAAAAGACCAAATTATTAATGATTAAGGAAATGAACATAAAAATGACAGTGACATCACCTTATATTTTTACTATGAATTTCACAAGAGTGTGAGGGAGCTGGAATTCTGCCACATTTTTAGGGAGCTGCTATAAAAATTGGTAAAAAAAAATACTTTAAAAAAGTAAAAAAAAAGGATAGCCAGCAATCACACTTTGAGAAAAAAAAACAAATAAAACAGACAAACAAAAAAAAACACACAAAACAAACAAACAAACAAAAAAACAGGACCTTTGAACATACTTGCACTCTTATGTTCAATGCAGATTTATTCACATAACCAAAACAGAAACAAAGTATCACTGGCAGATACATGGATAAAGAAGGTGTGGTGTGCACGTGCTCCTCCTTATTATTTAACTCTATACAAAGAGAGAGATTTGATCATGTGTGCCCATATGAGGGGACAATGAGGACATTCTGATTAAAAAAAAAAGCCAGGCCCAGAAGCCCAAGTGCTGTCTGATAATGCGGATGGTGACCCTAACGGCCATGGAACTGAGCATTAGGATGAAATGTTCGTCTTCCCTCTTTGCCTCTCATCTCTCGGTCTCTGTTTCTGCTTCTCTTTTCCCTAATGTATTGTAGCCATGTGTAAGGCTATGTGAACCGGTCCATAATGAATAAATCTGAAAAGACAGCTTATCATTCTGAGTGCAGCTTTCTCTCAGGCCATTGCATTTATGCAGAGAGTGAATGCCTTTTTTAAATCACCGGCCAGCTCCTGAGTCTGGGGGCTGAACAGCTGCCCCGAACATCTTCTCCCTAGGATCTGTGTAAGGACGCCACCCCTTCCTTCTTCTCAGCGACAACTCTTTAATAACATAGAGCTTTCTCTAGGCTAGCTCAGCAAATTCTACTCATTTAAAAAACATCAATCTCCTGGCTAGATTTACCTTCCCTTCAAAGACTGTAATTTGATTGTTTTCATGCTGGGCGATGATAGATGGGATGTTCAGGGGGATCCTGTGATTCCAGTCCAAGTGGAAGATGCTAATGGTCTGGTCTTTGTCTGATCTGAGAAAACTATTAATTAGCCCGCGTTTCTTTTAAAAGCCAAAAAATCATGTTTTCTTGTCTTGAATTAATGAGAACTTTATAAAGAGTAAAGAGAGGTGACATCCGTATGTAGGCTTGGTATGCAGGGCTGAAATGTTATCAGGCAGTGTAGTATGATGCCCAAACCACGAACTAATGATGTGGCATCAAATAAATGTAGGTGCTGTCTTAGCAGACACAGGTGTAAGCTTGCTGTGGGACCTGCAACAAGGCACTCAGCCTCTTTCCACCCAAAATCTACAGTAAAATGTAAGAGGCAATCGTAGTTCTTGCCTCATATGGTCTTGATGATCAGATTAGGAAATGTGTTTATAGCATTCTGAGCTTTTCCGGACATAGAGGGATCCTTATGTGATACGAGAAAGCATCTGTTCATTCATTCTGTGGGTTCCACTACTCTGCACATGAACTTAGGAAGGATTTCAAGACTTAGGACACATAGACACATGCCGGGGTTTGCTGCTTCCACGAGGCACTGGGTGTCATGGTTACCTGTTTCCCATTCAGCTGGCTGTCCATGCTGAGCCAAGGACTTACTGCTCAGAGACAGCTATGTGCCTGATGTAAAGCAAAAGAAATCGTGCAGCTTGCAGATCTTACAGAATCATTGATTCATAGCACGAATTCTAATAAATAACTTCTGATGACAGACAAACTCTCTACATACGTCATATCTGTTTTACCCAGGTTCAACCAATATCCATTATGCCATCATCTATACCTCTCAACTCCATCAAATCTTCCACATGCCTACAGCCTGCTATTAAAGCTCATTTTCTGCTGTGGACTTATTTTTACTCTCAACTACTATTTCTCTATTGCATGAATTATTACTTGTGTTAATTGCATTCGTTCTATTATAATGCAATCACAGTTTTGACAAGGTTGACTAACTATGTCGGTTTTCAAAGTCAAGAGCAAATCTCTCCTCTCCCTGAGTCATGTATGCTAGCACTTGGATTAGGATAGGCACTAACTACATAACAGTTTAAAATGCCAAGGTTGAAATAAACTTGGCTATAAAAAATCCTAATTTCCCTATGGCTTTGGATTTTAATCCAATCCACTGTTTTCCTTTTATACCTTTTGTGCTTCTTATACTGTGAAGGGGAAAAAAAAGACCCTGAGAATGCATTTTGCCTTTTATTTGAAGAGGAAATCAATAGTCTATGTATGCAAATGGTCTTGTCCAATAATTCTAGGGATGTGATTCATCAGAACTGATAAAAACTTTTCTTGACATAAGAACTGAAATCATTGACTTCTCAAATAGATTTTATGTTAACTATGTGAGGCTCAAGTACTTTTGGGTCAAATACTATTGTGAAGGTTGGAGAATTTACCTGTTAACACCATCCTGCAGTAATGTCTTTGTCAAAAAAAACTTGTATAATGACTTATTTTTAGAACTACCTACTAAACATACTCACGATACAATGAAGAAGAAAGCGAGAGTCAGAAAGTTATTTAACCATGATAACCTTTCCTAAACTCTTTATTCCCAGCATGATTTAGACAGGACCTGGCCAGCAGAGAACATAAAACCATCCCATCTTGTCATGTCAATTTCTTCCAGTGAGCTGATTGTGTCAGCCCACATGTCCGGTACCTCAAACGTCAAAAATGAATTCTTGGCCATCCTTACATGGAATGTCAAATATATATAAGAGAATGCAGCATTGTTCAATTAACAAGTCATGCGTAGCTTCAGAGTCAGTGTGACTTTAAGGGAAAGGTAGGCACACACATACAAAGTTTTAGAATAAAAAGCAAAATTCTGCTATTGGGTTATGTCCTCTCTTTACCGGTCATACCACTTTGCTCATAAATCTTTGGATAATTGGCTCTGCTGTGTCCTAACTCCGAGAAGCCAGGCTCTCAGCAGAGATGCTTTAAACAGTGTGACCTCCCTGAGGATATTTTTCTGAGTTTTGTTCTTATATTTTCTCTAAAACTTTCCAGCCTGAAAATAATTATAAGACCTGATGGCTACTCAGAAAACGTGAACATGAATTGCTCATCATGAGGCTGTGTTAAAGGGAAAGTCCTTTTGATTGCAAGATAAAATAGCCACAAACTGATGAGTACCAAATATACATCTCACATTCAGACTTTGTTCCAGAGCTGGCTCCAGGAATCTAAGCATGAGTTACAGAAGTCACTGCAGTCCCTCCAAGGCTGTAAATCTGACACATGGGCATGAGTCAATCTAAAACACCTTCTCCCTGTGCCACTACCAGGCATCAGACATCGCTGGCTCTCCCCTTTAATAATTATTGAAATCAATTCTTTCTGTTATGGCCAGACATGTTAATGTTGATATTGATTTATTCCTTATTAATCTCTCTCTTTCTTTCTGTGCTAAATCTAAATACCCAAGTTAGTCACTTTGTCTTTCATTCACTTTTTGCTTTTTGGCAGTCTTCTTTTAAGGATATATAGATATAGATATAGATATAGATATAGATATATATAAAATCTGTCATCTTTTCTTTCCTTCCTTGCCTTCTTTACTTCTCCTTTCTTCTGCATTCCTTTTTTAGTTTTCCTTTGGATGTAAAACTTAAAAAGGAATCTTCTCATTTTCATTTTCATTGCGGAGAAATTTAGGTAGTGTGAAATTAACCATTTTATAGTTAACATTTGGTGAGATTTACCACATGTACAGTGTCATGACATCTTCACTCTTTCTAGGTCTATAGAGTTTAATCACTTCAAGATGTGTCATTACATATTGTCTTGGACTGATCAAAATACCTCCGAGCAGTTATTAGTTCTCTCCTTCTCCAAAAGCTCAGAAAACATCAACCTACCTCCTTTCTTCCTGGATTTCTATGCTCTGGGTATTGGATCGCATTACATGTGACCTCTTACATAGGGTTCTTTGAGAATAATGTTTTTAAACATCAGCTATACTGTAGGATGTATCTGTACATTGTTTCTTTCTGCAGCTACATAATAACCCAATGTATGCATATGTTATATCATGTCTGTTCATGAGCACTGGAATTATTTCCTCCTTTACGTTACTATATATAGTGCTGTACACACATATAGGAGTAGAATTATTGTGTTCTGTGCCAATGTTGTGTTACCAAGGAACCGCCATATTGTTTTTCACAGCAGCTGAACCATTTTCAATCCCAATAACAAGCTACAAAGGTTATGATGTCATCACATCTTCCCTATACTTACTGTTCTCTCCTTTGTTTTCAAGCGTAGCCCTTCCAGTGCCCGTCGAGTGTCACCTCACTGTGCTCTGGATTTGCATTTCTTAGTAACTGGTGCTATTGAGCATCTGTTCATAGAGTTTGCTGTTTTTGTCACCGGCCCTTGGGATCTCCTCTTGCCTGACTCTCTGCATATTTTTTTTTTATCTTTTTCTAATTGTATACTCCTCCTCAGGCCACATCTTTTGTGCTTTGGTATATATGCCTCTAAATATTTTTGTAATAACAGACCACCTATTTTTCATCAGGTAGCTCTTCACTCTTTTAGCCTAATCTCAGATATTAGTTTCTGTTACAAGTCTGCCTGCAGGTTTGTATCGATTCTCTTCCTACGTCCTGTATTTCTTTCTGCTTAATTATATCACCTTATGTGTGCTGTCCTGCTTGCTTCGTTAACTCTTTTTCTACTCCTTACCTTTGTTAGATTTTAAACTTCTAAAGGGAATAATTATTGGCTTTCCATTAGGTAGCAACTCTTGCTCAATGTGTGATGCTTTGTCGAATGCTCACAGCATGCCCAAATAAAGGTCTCACGCAGAATCCCTTCCTCTTCCCATACTCACCACATACTCATTTTCCTTCTCTTCTCTCTCTCTCTTTCTTCTTTCTCTCTCTCCTTCTTTATTTGTCATTATCACTTACCATCCACTTATGAAATCATGTTGCTCTCATTGGCTGTCTTTCCCCAAAACTTCCTCCCTTTTCCCCTCAGAGCTCTCTCTCTCTCTCTCTCTCTCTCTCTCTCTCTCTCTCTCGCTCTCTCTCTCTCTCGCTCTCGCTCTCTTTGTGTCTTTTGGTCTTGCAACTGTTCAAATTCCTCTTAAGATTTTTCCTTCGAGAAAAATTTAAAAGACTGTACCCAAACTGAGAAGAATTACACAGTATTCTTTCCTGCCAGGGAAATGAATCAATGGCTAGACACTTGACACACTGAAATAAACAATAATCAAATAATATCCAGGTTTTCAAAGTATTCCACAGCGTTAGGAGGTACAGCATGAGTGTGAATGGCTATCATTATCTCCTCCCCTTTGCCAGACTGTTCTCTGTAAGTGTAAAATAAAGATAGCATTTTCCCAAAGGCAGTATTTGTTGCCATTAACTGACTAATAAGGTTAAAACCCTGATTCATTCTCCTTTGACCTCTGTTAACCTCATGCCCACTGATTTGTGGAAACTTCTAAAGAAAATGAAAGGAAACATGTACTTTTCAAAAGCAGGATTAAAAGTTTATTACATCAATGATATCAAAGAGCTTTTGAAAAATAGTTTGGTATAAGAAGTCAATCATTTAGGTTGTGGGATTCTTACGATGCTTGCTTAGTACACAGTAAGTCGCACTTGTAGTATTTATAAGGCAAAGGGTAAAAGAGAGTGTATAAGCACTAACGTGGAAATAGTCCATGCAGACTGCGGGAGCATCGCGCTCACGATGCCTCCCTTTGGGGCACCAGGGCGCTTGCCCACAGCAGTAGCAATAGGAAGCGGTGAGGGAAGAGTCCTTCCAAAGCATACTGCTCCATCGGGTTCCTTTACAGACCCAGTGCAGAGACTGCTTTTGGCTTTTTCTCCCAACAAATAAGTCACTTGGTTCGTGGACTGGCTAGTCCTTCGTCACCCGCCATTAGGAACAGTAGAAGGGAACAAGAAGCAAAATCATGCACCATGTTTTTGCCCCTCATTCAGAATATGTCAGGTGGGTTTATTTTTGAATGACAGGTTCTTAGAAAATGATCCTATCCTCTTGGTGACTAGCAACTTCAGAAAAGTGTAAGCTCCAATGAAGGTCAATCCTTTCTTTCAGTCATGCCATTGCCACCTAAGGCAGGACACAGGCACATGCCACACACTTCCTTCATGCAGCCATTGCTACTGGTTGTGCCAATTTCGGCATCCCCTGTAAATCCCCTGGTAAGTCTGTTGGTAGGGATCCCTCTCTCTGAAAGAGACTCAGGAATGTGCTTTAGAATGCACATACTGTCAGACTTCCAGTACCACACATGTCAAGGAGATTTCAAATAAAATTTTGAAGTTTCATTTCTTAAACAAAGGTCGGGGTTCTGCAAAGGACTGTGAGTATTTAAAATGATAAGTACAAGTTAGCAGAGAAAAACACGATTACCAGTGTTTTAGGCTGTGGACTCCTTGCCTGGCTCACTGCTACACACAATACAGACACTAAGAAAATCAACACAGAGCATATAGTTTATATTCTAGGGGCACAATTCACCGAACTACACAGAAAGTATAAAAGGCACTTTACTACCCAAATGCATGTTCTTCAGAAAGTCACCACGAGTGTCCTTTCACTGTGGAGAAGATTTCTTTCCCTGTATCATTTAAAGTCATTTTTGGGAAACGCGACTGGCTCCTACATTTAATGTTGAAAAGAAGACTTGTGCACAATTCTCTAAAATACACAAAGCTTTCTCTTTCGCATGGCTATGCAAACTTCATTTGTGGGAAAAAAATTAATGTTGCAATTTTTGGATCCAGTTAAAAGCAACTAGATGCAAAACTAGGTGGCAGTGAATATTCCTTTTATTTGACTGTTAACAATACAAACTGCACACTGTGTCTAAATGTTTAATATAAATATCAACACTGAATTCATTTGCAGATCAACAGCTGCTCAAACAAAAGCAGCACATCTAATGGATTTCATAGTTACAGCCCCCAGTCAGAATGGAGTTCCCATTCACCACTCACAGCTTACTCAATCGTGCCTGTGCGCTGGCCTTTCCGACGAAGTGATTATCTACTTCGAATCATCTTCTAAGAAGCAATCAAAACGAAGTTACTTAACTCATGTTTCCAGACCAAATAAGTGCAGGGCAATTAATTTTATTATCCAAACAAAATCCAGTTGGTACAATCAACAGGGCATCATGCTTCGCATGACACTAGGCTACGTGTGCCCATTTCAGTCAAGCATATGCAAACATACTCCAATGGCATCTAAACTTTCCACGTCTGTTCTATGCACACCTAAAATATTTCTTTTATGAGCAGTTGTAAATCCTGGGAGGATCCCATTTGCACATCTACTTTTGTGTGCAGTAAAGAACGAAGTGAAATAAACTGATATATAATTTGCAAGTGGATTATTGAGTCTTAGCTGAGGATGCTGATATATGGAAGTAAATCACTTAATATATGCATGTGGAAACCATGTGGCCCAGTTAAACTGGACAGTATGTAATTATTCTCCATATACAAAGGAAACTTAGGAAACCAATGACAATTTAGATTCTTTGTTAGAAAAAATACTTGGCAAACAATGGAGCTCCAAAAAGAAGAGAAAGCACCCCTCAAGAACACTACCACAAGAAGGGTAATTATGAATTCTTGTAGTATTAATTAAATTACAAGAATGGCAAGATAGAAATAGAGGTGATGGTCAGATAGGAAAAGGGTGAACATCTGAAAAGGGGGTGGACATAGACACTCACTAATTTCCCAAACTCCATGGTTATAATGTGTTACAGAGTTTAGAATTCATATATTTACAAAACAAGGTCATATGAACTTATGTTAATGTTTTACCAAAAAAAATGGAGACATAAGAGTAGAAATTAAAAAAAAAAGTTTGAAAGCTTCTAGAATATTTTTCACAAGTAAGTGGGGCTAATTAAATTGCTTTCATGATCTGTCTAAATTTGAAATTGTATAAGCAATGAAGAATTAGGTTTTAGCCACGAAACTAAATAAAATAAATAAGGTATTAAAAATCAGTCATAGAGTGCATTGGTCAAAAGTGACAAATTCGTCATAAATGTGATTGAATGAACCTATACTCATTTAGTTTCATGTGACATGTTTCTTGGTGAGTTTTGGGTTGTGAATCTTTTCACGTCTTTGTCAAAGAAAGAGATGAAGTTAGATCCTCATAAAAAAAGTGTTACATTTTAGCTCTTTTGTATCTACTGAGTACTTTTGAAATACTAAGATTTCATATGTTAGAAATGACTGATCTTTGCTTGGATTTCACCTAAATCTTATCTTTTTTCAGAATGCGGTTGATGCTCTATTAGTTTTGAGGTTCTTTTTTGTTGTTGTTGTTTATTTTTTATTTTGTTTTGTTTTGTTTTGCCAAAACCAATTTCTTATTTACTCTTCTTTTATCCTTGAGATTTATTTGAGATAAGGGCAAATTCTTTTCTTTATTGTAGCAAATACTAAATACTAACGGAAATGATTATTCTTAGTAATAAATATATAGAATTTTGTGACACATTTTTCTCATCGGCAAAAATAAATTTCAAATCTACTGAAGTTGTTTCATTCCTTGCTTTGTGTTACATTGATTAGCTAACTATTATAAACACTTTTATTACTGTCCTACCTTCTTGGTGCTCTAGTTTCATATTTGCTCTTAATCCACCTTTTATAATGCTGACAGAATAACTCACCTGGGGTATTATTACCAATTTTTGAGGTTGTGCCCCTGGCCAGCCTTGAACTCATTATGTAGCCGAGGCTGTCCTTGAACTTGTGATCCTGTTTCCTCAGGAGTTCTGGGACTACAGACATGCACCACCATACCTTCTGTGTACTGTGTTTTTAACAAAGACTTTCCAAATTATAAATTTTAATGGCTCTCCATGTTAACTCTCAAAGATCCAGCCAGGATTTTTGTTGTTATTGATTTGCTTTGTTTTAAATAAAATCTATCTCTTTATATTACTTAGACTCAAATTGCATCAACTTCAAAACGTGGAGATAATACAAACTATCATTTATTGCGCACTTCATCTGTCCTTGCAAGTGTATCAAATGCGTCCCAGATATAATATCACATAATTTTCACAGCAGCATGGGGATGTGAAGAGGAAACCTGAGATTCAGGGAGACACCCTGCAAGTTATCTGTAAATGCCAGTGTTGAAAATGACGCATGTGTAGGACAGCAAAGAAAAACAAGCAGTATGTGGATTCATAGCAAAAGGGAGCGGTTGCTGAAGGTACTAGACCCAAATGTTTTATTCCCTCATTTATTGACAAAGGACTTCTGGCGAATTGCTGCTGTTTGAAAATAATTAATGCCAGACCACGCCTGCATATGCAGCTTAAATACCATTTTCAGTCTCATTCAAACTGAACTCTGCCAAATATCCTAGAGCATAGGCATCGGATTGTTGGCTACCTCTCCATTGTTAAAATCTAGATGGTCTGTTCTGTTCTCCCGGGCTTGGTCCTCACCCAATAAACACATGCTATGTTATTGACAAAAACTAGCAAAACTGCACAAACTAGCATAAGTCAATGCACATAAATATTCAGAGTAAATATCTGTTACTGTCTTTGTATACCTTATTGTGTCTACTTAGAAACTTGTCTAAGCTACAAAAAGAAAAGGATAAGATGCATTTATGTCCATCATCCATTTATCCTCTAACTTAATCACATGGTTTATGCCATTTTTCTAGAGCTTGGAGTTAGTTCTAGTGGTAAGACAGACTTCCTGTCTTCAAATAATCCACGATCTATGTCAATGATTATGAAATTGTCCTCTTTGGAATAATAAAGATTCCACAAAACGCCTAGGCATTTATTTATCTGTGGGCTTTTCACTTATAAATACTGATCCATTTACATATATACAAAATGAAAATAAAAGTGAAGGTTGATTGAATTATATTTTCAGGATAGAATATTCTCTTGTCATGAATAACACAAAATTTTCAAAATAGAGTATATTTTATGCCTTAGTGTGAAATTAGGGAATATAATTTGTATGTACAACATATCTACATATATGTATGAAATGTTATCAGGCAAGAAACATGAGCACAGATGAAATTTGTGAGTGAGAGAAAACATTTAAAACTATTAGGAGCGTCATTTTCTGTGATGCAGCAATGGATCATTTTTAAAAAATTAAATTTCAAAAGAAATTACATATTTATTTTCCAATAGAAACACGCTTAAAAATAATGTGTATCAGCCTCCTTGATATTGTCCACCTTTGCCTGTCCTTAACAGGTAGACATACAAATGTTTTAGTTAGATGTGCAGCCTGGTATGTATTTTTTATTCCATTATTTTATTTATTTACTTATTTGTTTATTTATTTATTTTAAAGGGAGTCTCACTCTGGCTCTGTAGACCAGGCTAGTCCTGAACTCGTTATGAAGCCGAGGCTAACCTTGAACTCCCTGCAATCCTCCTGCCACAGCTTCCCATGTACAGGGATTCTAGGCCTGGCCAGGGCCACCATCTGGCTATGTGGCGCTGGAGAATTCAACTCTGGGCCTTGTGCTTGCTAGGACAGGTGTGCGATTCCTCCAGCCCTTCATTCCCTTATTTTAGAATCGCTGAGGACTCCTCAAATGGGATGCGAGCAGCATTTAGGACAGTGTATTAGAAACATAACAGAAACCATGAAGGGATGAGGGACGAGCATTGGCCTGCTCAGAAAGAAGGAGGAGAATCTGTTTTCCTGCTTCACTGTGAAGTCGGTGCTGCTGATCAACTCAGGGCGCACATGACAACGGGCTTAAACCGAACCCAGAGTTGCCTGATTAGCAGGGGCATTTCTTTGGGGCATTGATTCTGCAATCAATACCGAGGGGAATTTATTGGGAGCAATCTAGCATTCACTTCCTCTTGTCAGCCCCAAGTGTTGAACCGTGAATAGACATGATTTCAAAGATTTCCATAAGGTGGTGAAGGAGCTGGCTTTCTGTTAAGTAATAAAGGAAGTAATCATGTACCTAAGGAGACAATCAGTGGAAAGACGATGCGCTGGCCCAGGAAATATGGAGTTCCACTGACACTCTTAATTGAATACAGAACGCTTCAGGTTTGTGTTGCCTTATATAATCTCAATCATAGGAACTGCAGCTTTCCAAAGGCTCGTGAATCCACTGGGAAGCAGTACAAGGAAAGGGAGGGTAGGATGTTTATGGTAGAGTAGTTCAAGTGACTTCACTATCTTAAATTTGTGACATAACTCACTGTTCTGGTAGTGCATGTCGAGTGGCTCCTTTTTCCTGATAATTTTTATACAGAATCTGATATTTCTACATTTTGAAGAAATATTTGTTTATAATCTCATAAAGATGATGTTTCTTCTTTCACGACAAAATTAATAGTATTAACCTTCTGTCCGAGTTTTATAAGAATTAATTCTTTCCAGTCCCACCACAATTCTGCGACGAACACATAACCACAGAAAATTGACATTCAGAGAGATGACCTGGATATCTGAAACCCTTCATATGAGAGTCAAGAACACCTGCAGGTAAGATATGATACCATTTGTCTCAAAGTTCAATAAGTTTTCAACCATACCACACTTCCAGAGACAGGTTAAATGTATGCTCCAAGAATAATTTATTACAAAGTGAACTCCCATACACTAATTAAATAAGTTCTTATGCATCAAAAAATGTTATTTAAGTGAGATTTTAATATAATTCTTAAAGTTCACCAAATAATTACTGCCTTGTAGACTCAAGCCAGTTGTCAACCAAACCCTAAGAAGAATTGCATCTCTAAGAAATAATTTATGTGGTTTTCTGGTAAGATCCTATACCACAAAACCATTCTTAAATTCAAGGTTTTGTTGATAATATTGCTTCCTTTGCAGGAAAGAATACCATTGCTTCAATTGTAGAAATAACAAAATAAAGTAAACCCAATTAAAAGATTATTTAGACAATATTAGAATGTGATAATGCTTTGAACTCAGTATCACAAATTTGAAATTTAGCTTTACCACTACTAAGGTTTCCTAAGAGAATTAATTTAAACTCCCTGAGTTCAGTTTCCTCATCTGAAAATTAACAATAATTAGGGTCAACATGCAAACTTGAAAAAAAAAAAACATACAGCAGAATAAATGGCTCATGACTCACTGCAAATGCAAAACTTTTAATAAAATAATTGGAACAAATGTAATTAGAAATCCAGGAGCTTTTCCCTGGATATGTTTTTCTAATTTTCCCTCACTCAACACATTTTTTTGTTGTCGTTGAATGCCTACATTTACCAACTGTGTCAGTCTACTGGGGCTCATATAATAAAATACCATAGACTCTGTAGGTTGAAAACAGAAGTTTGTTTTCTAGAGTTTTAGATGCTCAAGGATAAAAAGCCAAGGTGGTAGTAAACTTGGTCTGTCATGAGGTCTTTCTCCAAATATAGTTACATTTTAAGTTATTGGAAATTAGAAACTTAATAAATGTTTTTTGTGGGGTCAGGGAGATAGGAATGATACAAAGAAACCCATAATGGCAAATTTTTAGATAAGGAATCTACGAAAACCATGTTCAAAATGAAGCACCTCCTGTATTCACAGATTTTCAGTCCGGTGCAGGTATACAAAAATTTAAAGACTAAGTTAATACAATGAGTTACTTAGGGGGAATCACAAGATAAGTGAACGCAAAGTTTGGCTATCTTACCAGATTTTTGAGCATTAATAAAAATAACTTCAAGGTTTCTTCTCAACTGATAACTCTATTAGCTAACTTTCCGAGTATTGGAACCAAATAGCGGACATCTGCAACTTATAGAGGAAATGGCTTATTTGGCTCATGGTTTTGGGTGTTTTGGCTGATGGCTGCGTAATTCCAGGCAGGAATCTAATTAAGGAGGGCAACGTGGAGCGAAGCTGCTGACATGGTGAATACCAGGGCGCGGAACACAGAATAAGAGCTCCCTTAAGATATATAACTTCCAAAGACAGATCTTCAGCCACCCACTTCCTCCAACAAGGCCCTATCTCTTTTGAGTATATTCAACTGTGGACATATATTTACCAATCCAGTGAAGACGACAGTACAGCCATGATCCAATCACCTCTTGAGGAGTCTCTTAAGTCACTCAGCTTGACAATCAAGAACAAGTGGTACAATAACAGGCACAGAACAAGCCAGTCTTGCAAAGGTCGAAAAGATGAACTGGATTTCACCCTCGAATAGCACTGTGGCTGCAGCCAGAGAGTTGAGAATATTCATTGAAGGAATTTACATGAGGCAAAAGGATGGAGAAAAGAGAAAAGACAAGAGTATGCTGAGGTAAATAAATATGATGCCATCATAATAGCCCCTTCAATCTATGTCAAAGCTTTTGGTTATATCCTGAGTGTGCTGAGAACCTTATAAAATGTAGTAGAGAGAAGGAAACCCTTTGCAAGTTTGTGTTTTGAGAAGATTTATGATATGGATAATGGGCTAGTAAGAGACAACAATGAAATTAAATCATGAATAATAAATCTATTCCAATATATCCATTAAGGTGGCCTGTAATATGGAAATTTGAAAGGATGTTAAAACACAAATTGATAACTTTGTTGCTCAATTCAAGCTTGGATAAATGAGTACGTGGGAGTCTAAGGTGGCTGCCAAGCCCTTGCTTTGAGTGCTTCAATGGGCAGAAGCTTATCGTTTGGAAGAAGAAAATAGACCGGGTAGCAAGATTGAAAGAGAAAGTGCTACATAAGTTGCTTTTCAGATGATCATATTGTGGAGTGTTCAAAATCTGTGGTCAGGCCTCTCCTTCTGCTAGCATATACTTTACTACAGTAACTTAAGCCAAACTCATCTCTTTTATTTTTAATATAAAATGAATTTTACATCATGGGTCAACATTTTTTATATTTATGAGACAAGACAAATAATTTCTTGATTTTTTTCCACTTTGTGGGACATTAGGTATTCTAAGATGTATCTGGGTTGATTTGTGTGGCCTTTTCCCATTGTTTCCTGGCTAGATTTATAGATACCTGCTCCTCTTGGTTTAAAATATGTTATGGGCAATGTGCTTCACAAATTGTGTAAGTTTATATTGGAGAAAAGAGGAAGCCCATTAAAGTTTATGTATAAAAATCTCATTTCTTGTTGAGAAAGCACTTGGACAAACTTCAAAACCACTGATTCGGAAACACTAAAACAGGAAAAAAATGAAGGAAAATTCAAATAAGAATATCATCACGGGGCTGGGAGCAGTGATCAGAGTGTTTACCTAGGGAGTGTGAGGCCCTGGGTTCAACCATCCAGCGCCACATATTAGTTGGGCACAGTGACTTACATCTGTAATCCCAGCACTCAGGATGCAGAGGTAGGAGGATTTCCATGAGTTTTAGGACAGCCTGGCTACATATAGAGTTCAGGAACAGCCTGGGATACAGAATAAGAACTTATCTCCCAAAAAAGTCATCAACAGCATAACTACTTGATATTTTAATGAAAATTTTAAGTTATTCAGATTTTTTAAGAGATCAATACATGCTCAACAAACACTTTGACAAGGTGAACAATATATATCATTAATACATGTAGAAATACAAATCAAATTCACAGAGAGATGTCACTTCACACCGTTAACAAAGGTATATTTATTAAAAAGAAAAAAGAATGGCCAGACGTGGGAGAATTAGAGTCCTGACACATTGCTCATAGAAATAGAAAATAAGTAAATCAGTGTTTGCATAAAATGTTACATTGTTCCTCAAGAAGTTAAGAATGAGCTTAAAATATATGTTAATGATTCCCTTACTGGGTATATACTCAAAATAAACTATGTTTACGGCATCACAACCAATGACAGCTAAGATCTGGGAGCAGTTTATATGTCTGTCAAGATATGAAGCGATAAAGAAAGCATGGTATACATACATGATTCTGTACTACTCAGGTGTAAAGAAAGAAAACTCTGAGTCATTTGTACAAAAACACATGTCCCTTGAGAAGATTGGGATGACTGAAATAAATTAGATACAGAAGGTTAAACATTGCATGATCTCTCTGGTATGGGAAACTCAAATGATAATTATGAGAGCAAATTAAATAGGAGATAGAAGGAAATGAGGAGGTAGACAGTGTTGAATAGAAGTGGGTCTGGGGATGAGAGAGGACAGCAGCAGAAAGGGAAGGAGAAAGCATGGAGAAAGGCAGGATAAACATAGAAACTCACTCTCCTAGTTGAGTGTAAGTACAATGCAGTGAGGACATATATTAATGTAAATTATCATGTTGAGAAAAAGCAAATATAAAAAACGAAAGCAAGAACCCCTACTGGTACAACCTTGTTTAGAGAAGCATGATTCACATTGCCCAAATATTGGAAACAATGCGCGTTCCATCAACAGATGAATAGATGAGCCGATGCTGGTATGCATACTTAATTTTCAGTCAGGATTTAAAATATATTTTTGATGTACGGTGCAACATAGTGTGTCTTGAGGAAATCATTCTTCACGGAAATAAGCTAATCAACCACAAATTTATAAATAATAGCTGGTTTACCGTATATGAGCGTCCTAAAGTTAAAATCATGGGGACAGAATGTCAAATAGCCATTTTTGGAAGCTGGAGAGAAGAAGGGATGGAGAGCTTTAATTTAGTTTGTTATACTTCATCTACACAAGGTACAAATATTCCGAGGATCAATGTTGGTGGTGGAAACATAGTAATGCAAGTGGACGTAAAGACACTGACATACACATTCAAATGGTTTTAAGGTTACATTATATGTTATGCTTATTATTCCAGAATTAAGAGATAAGATGTAATTTAACAGTATGAATTTTACTTACAGATTAAGTTAAAAATTTCAATCACCATTTCCTATATATATATATATATATATATATATATATATGTATGTATCAAACTCGATAGTAAAATTGCAATAGTGAATTCTTTCAATTTCCATCAATATGTAAGATAAAGTGTCTTACAAATAAATTTATGTATCATACATGTCTAAAACAGCGATTTGCAATGATCATCAACCTTCCAGCATAGATTGAGTTCTTTAAGCACCAAGGCAGTTTTTTTTTTTTTTCTGCCCCGCTAACATAAGTGAAAAACAAAATCAGATGCTGAAACTAAAATTTACTGGGATTTGGGTTCCAAAAAGAAAAGAATGAAATAAAAGTCATTTTATAAATATTGATGTTATAAGTCTGTAATTCATATAAATATTTCAAAGGATATTTAGAAAAAGCCTCTCAATAATGAGTTTCAATACATCAACGCAAAAATAAACACATATGTTCACAGTGTCTCAAAGGATAATACAAATAAATTCTTACAAAATGAGAAAAAGATTGATTGGATTGATACTCTGTGAAACTGCTATTTCTTTTTGGTTAATTCCATTTATTACTTGAAGATGAAATGCTTTAAGTCTGTTTAAAATTAGCATGTTAAATATTGTCATAAATGTTTTAAAGTTTGCTTATTGCTTTCTTCAAATCCATAACCTTGCTTTAATAACTCACATATATTCACATCCACTTAGGGGTGCATTGCTTTGTGTCATTAAGTTACGCAGTGACTGCAATTGCTTTGCTTCCTACAGATTCTCTCTCAAGTCAAAGTTATTAGAAAAAAAACATTCCCCGCGAGCCCGTGATCTGACAGCCAGTAGCATTGGATGGGTTGAAGGCAAAGTGAGTGGCTTGGTAGCTCTCCCAAAGTCTTAATTATTTATCACCTTGCTGTAGGCAGGTCAGGGTTTTTCTAGAGACATTCTGTCAACCTGACTTGAATCAAGAAAAAAGAAATCTTGTAGTCTATTACTGATTACAGAAGGCTGAGTGTCCAACAGCTACTGAGAGCCCCAAGGATATGCACATCCCAATTAGGACACAATGGGCTATCTCGACCCTGTTTTATGTTTCAAAAAGTCAAGGCACATGTGCAAAAAGAAGAATCCCGAATTAGGTTCTGGCTTCCTCCCACCTCCTGCTTGTGGTCTCTGAGCTACGAAGGTTTTCAGAAGGCCTCACCGAGCCATCGAGAGGCTGAAGAGAAAGCATAATGTCAACTTTAAACGATTTGTCTCTGGATGTGGTTGGAGATTTGATATGATGGTAACTTTACAAAATGTGCTGGCCATATCCTTTCTGTTTTTTTCAGAACTGGGGAAACTGGGCCTTCTACTGAGCAACGTCTCCAGCTCTTATTTTCATTTTTTAACCTGAGATGAGATCTGCCTAAATAGCTTCAACTTGTGATCCTCCTGCCTCAGCCTTCCAGAGCGCTGGCCTTATAGGCATGTGCCACTACATCTAGCTGAGCACCAATAACTTTTGATGTGTTTATGTCATCCCTGCCCTAGCCACCACAAACATATATGTCACACACACCCAAACATGCACACATGTGCATGTGCACACATGTACTCCTGAAATGACACTTTGTTTATTAATTGCTTTTTAAAAAGTCATCTTTGATTTTAAGAGTATATTTTCTTCATCAAATACCGAAAACAAAATATTCATGTGGAAATTCAGAATGGGCCTGCATTGGTCAGGGTGTAAAGCAAGCATGAGAATTCTTTGGTTACTGTTTAAAAAAAAAGAAAAAAAGAAAATAGTTTGATTCTCAAGGGAGAAGAGTATGTGACTTTGAACACTCTCCACAGAAGCCCAGGTCCGCACCTGGACTTCTAATTTTCCTCTGATGCTGATCCCTTTGGGACTTATCCCTCAGCTCACACTGTTTCCTTAGGAGAAGTGGATTGAACTATACCCAAGTGTCCTCTGGAGAATCTGCTACAAACTCAGTTGATGGCTGGGGACAAGAAATCCCCACATATTTTGGTGACCAGGTTTTATAGAGGTAGAATACGATAAAAGATTTTTAAAAAAACACTTTTTTTCACTTCTGACTTGACAATTTTAGGCTACCTCTTTTTAATGATATAAAGTTGGAAGTTTTCTAAATATTTTATGCTCTAATGATAATGGACAGCACTTCTTCTTGTCATAGCTGCATGTGTCCCACTTTTGAGAGCAGGTCATACTCATTACGAGTTGATTAAAAAGGTGCTTTTAAGTTGTTTACTTTAGAGATTTCCCTGTCTGTAAATATGTCTCTTTTTATGCAAATCTTTCTGCCCAATTTCGGAGTATGCTTTTCCCAATATTCATGTAGAAGTTTCATGATTATTATCTTTCAGTCTTTAAAAACATTAGGCTACAGTTCAAGATGTACCAGTCAAAACAATGGTTAGGCCTAGTTCCACAATATTGCCACCTCCAGGCTCCTGTAACCAGAAAACGACTGTTTTAAACTGGTTTTGCAAATTGAATTTCCGAACGGGTGCTGATTATGTTTCAGACCTAAGAGAAATCACTGTGTTTACTCTTTCTGACATGAAATGCAAGCTTCAGCCATATTGGCTGGCTTCTCTCTCCCATCCTCTTCCCCACACATCCACCTAGAGGTCTTTAATCGCAACTCCTTGAATGCGCCGCACTTTCAAGGAAGCAAGAGCTTCCTTCTGCTTGCTATGTAGCCCCCTTCTCTATGTACTAATGTACCATTAGCTCACTTCTACGTCTGTCTGAAAAATATCTAGAGTCCCACCCCCCATTTAATTGATATATGTAAGTGCAAAACAAAATTTACACTGATCTTCAGTGTTTTGTGCACATATATATCGTGGCAAAGTTACAAATCCTTCTCTTCTATCTTTTCGACCCCAATCCTACGGTTCCTGTTATTTGCCTCATTACGTTCCGTGAGATAATTGTGATCTGGGTTTCTCATATCAGAGAGACCATTCGACATTTCACCTTCTGCTTCTGACACACTTCACTAAGCATGAGCGTCTCAAGTTGCCTCCATTTACATATAAAAACCTCCAACCTATCTGTCTTTATAGATGAGTAGTATTCCATTGTGTATAAATACCACAATTTGTGTATCCATTGGTCTGCTGTTGAGTATTTTGGTATCTTCCATATTTTAGCTACTGCTAGATGTGCTGCTATGAACATGGATATACATGTATCTGTGTTATGTGTTGTTTTTAACTCTTTTGGGAATTTTCCCAGAAGAGGTAATACTGGATCAAGGGAATATTTATTTCCAGTCTTTTGAGAGATTTCTATACTGCTTTTCATGGTGAGTGTACAAGTTTACATTCCCACCAGCAGTGCAGGAGGGTACTTTTCTCCCCACAGCCTCACCAGCACTGATTGCTATTTGTGTTCTTGATATAGGCAAACCGCTCTGAAGTGCGATGGTATGTATCTTAGTGATGTTTTGATTTGCATTTATCGTGTGGCTATAGATGCTGAACATCTTTTTATGTATCTACTGACCATTTGAACTTCTTCATCTGAGAACTGCCTATTCATTTCTTTTGCCCATTTTTCAATAGAGTCTTTGATTTTGAGGGGCTTCTTTTTCTTCAGTTCCCTGTATATTCAGGTTATGAGCCGCCTATCGGAGATAGTGGTGGTGATTTTTTTTTTTTTTCACAATCTGTCAGTTCTCTTTTTATGCTGTTGATAATTTCTTTTGCCATGCAGAAATGTTTTACTTGGACATAATCCCGTTTGTTAATATTGGGGGCTATTTCTTTCATTTTTGTTGTCTCATTGGGAAAGTCCTTGAGGCCACCTTTCTGTGTTTTTACAGAATCTGTAGTACTGTTGCTGTAACCAAAATCATAGTACTCTAATTGTGTATTTACCTCTTAACATCTTTGATGAAATGGGCAGACTTTAGAAGACTGATGCTATGTCTAGGTTTAATTTGTATGTGTTGACTCTTAATGTGGAATATCTTGCTGGAAGCACAAGGTCTTCCCTACTATGTGTTTACAGAATAAATAGAAATGCACACCAATATTTACTATCATCACTGTATTATAGATGACTGCATCATTACTTTCTTAAAGGCAAGCTAAGAAGCAAAACAGACATGCCCAAGTAATTAAATTCAAAAAATTTAATGGATTCTCTTAAAGATGAAAATAGAAAAATTAGATCCAACAGCACATAAGTCTTTGCTTCCAGTTGACAATATTGCACCATTTTCTCGTTAATAAGGTTTTTGTTATGTATAGCTTTCATAGTAATTTAGATGATTGGTAAGGAATATACTTATAACTTAAGAATATTCAGCAATTTCCCAATACTCAATGTAAAATTGCATTTCTATCTTTCTAGAAAGTCAGTTCTTTAACATTGAGATTTTTACCCATCAATTCTCATCTTACTCGAGAGCTTTCTATAAACCATACATCCAGGAATATACTATCATTTTTTTTTTCTTGAAAATTTTAGAATACTTCAATGTCCATAGTTATACTTTCAGGGGCATCTTCTTCTAATGACATTTTTTTCCCCAATCAGTTAATAGTAAAGTAACACCTCAAAAGCCATTCAAATAGTTATCCACTAAACAGCTTTCTTTCAGTAGTACGTTCTTTTGTAGTATACATCTGACCTGGTGATTTTTGACCATCTTTCTCATCTCCATAATATGATCAAGGTCCTTTGAACACTTATAGACTATATGCAAAAATAAAACATCTCACTTTGTTATTAAAAAAACAGCCATGTTATATGAGGGTATGATGATGTTATTATTAATATTCATTGTAATTAAATAAAAATGGACGTTTCTTTCAGCAATTTTCCTTTTTAAGTTATCATACAGTGAAATTGACCTTGTTTCTGGGACAGAATTGTGAGTTCTATATTTGTAGATTGATATTCTCCACAGATGCTGGCAGAATGTTAACTGTATCAACTCCAGAATACTCTAAGATATCTGTTAAAAATTTTACCATCCCCAGGTTTATATGTTAAGAACTACTGAATTCTGTTCTACCTTTATAGCTTCATTTTTTTAACAAAGTTAAAAAATGGTCTCATAAAATATGGCAGTGTTTGAGGTTAGTTCTTTTTTTCACACAGAAAAATGTTAATATCTTAGCCTTGTCATTTCTGAGCCACTTTCCAGACACCATGGTTAATCTGAAGGCTATTTGAGTTATTCCCAATTTGGGGGAATTAAAAATAAAACACTACTAGAAACTATTCATTTACACACTTACATTGTTATATGTGCTTGAGTTTTCGTTTCTCTAGAAAATACTCAAAAATGGGATACAAGATTTTTCAGTTTTTGAAAGTCCACTATATATCCTTACTCTTCTAAAGAAACAATGCCAAGAGAATATGATTGTTATTATAGAATAGTGCCAGGTGAAATTAGAAACTAGACTAAATTCTGACGTAGAAAAAGCAATATTAAATTTGATGGCAAAATAAAAACCTGGACAAATAGGCAAAATGCTTTTAGGATTAAAACATAGAAATGTGCTCTTCTATCACGCATGCAACAGTAAGTAGCTCTTTATCCACTGTCCAGTAACTCCTCTCTTTCCCTGCTGTAAGTAGCCCCAATCCAATAAGCTCATTGAGTAACCCACTTGGACATTGGTGTGGACATTATTTTGGGGTTGTGGTTGTTCCATGTCTACAGTGAATAGACATTTATTACATCTTCCCAAGTTAAGGTTCACATAATGCACGGTGAAAAATTTACACTTCTCAGTCATTTTGGCTTTAAGGAAAAGCAGGGAGACCTACAGTGCCAGCAAAGTGAACAGGAACTTGCTACAATGGTTTTACACTTTTGTCATTTCATCAGACGCTACCCACGGCTACAGTTATCTTAGTTTGGATCACATCTTGTAAAGTCACTCAAGTAAAAGGACTGCCAGCATGGTTCTACAAAGCGGCAGGGACAACAGAGTAAGCATGTTTGATGGGAGAAGGGAGATTTTGAGAGGGACCGTGGGTCTTCTGTTGCAATGGACTTTTAAACACTCACCATGGACTGTGATCCCATGTCGTAGAACTCATCTTGAGTATTATTTTGGGAATCAGAGGTAAAAAACTACAGGGATCTCATTTCCAGAAAATTGGTTATGAGAAACAAAAGCATTAAGACTACAGGACAGAATAAGAGGCTGTGCATGCGTCACTACTTCACTTTTAAAAGATAATAACTTTTAAATATTAAATGCCTCTTTTATTAAATTTAATTTGCTTTATTTGGCATTTAGTGAGTGGTAATGTTCTTCTCCTTAAAACTGTTATGATGCAACTATATAAAACAGAGCTTATTTTGCAAACAGTTTAATTATATAACATTATCATATTTGTTTATAATAATGTACCACATATATATTTTATATTATTTGTGTAGAATATTTAATGAAGTCCCATCACAAGTAGATCTGATGTGTTTACTTCCTTATTATATTATTGTAAAACATTAATAAACTTAAAATACAAAATAATTGAATTTTAGAAATCCCTGAGAGGTTTGGGAATGATGATTTCATAATACCAAATTTCAGTGGTTAATATCTTTCTGGAATTTGTAATCACTAAGTGATTCTGGGGCCTCTCTGGGAAATCTCTGAGAATTTAAGGAAGAGAGTATGAACATATATGAACTTGGTGTTCCTACAGACTTTGCATATTCCATATTTACAGTCTTAATTCTAACTTCATCTAGATGGCCAGTAAGAAAACACTCCTCATGCAAACACACTTTTGTTTTTATGTTGGAAGGCATCAACCTTAATTCACAAGAGCTTTCCTTTTGTGACTTTTGAGGTTTACGTTTCTGCTGAGTGTTAAAATTTCAAAGGTGAAAGACTATTTATATACGTTACACCCAATTTGTCTAATGGAAGTCTGACACTTGTAATAAGTCTGTAAAGCCTCTGAGATTTAAAACAAAACAAAACAAAACTTTCATTCTGATTGTTCTAGCCGTGGGAAATCCTGCCTTGATTTCGGAACTGATTTGTTGAGTGTCTGCACTGTATGAAAAACTGGTTTATGTAAAGTAGATTTAAGAGCAAAGTATGCTGTAAGAGCTTCTACAAGGGTGTGAAACCAAAAAACAAATAAATTCAAAAAACATAAAGTGAAGTGTGCCTAAGTTATTGGTAAAAATATTTGAACCTGTTTAATAGTTTGATGAATAAATCTCCTTACCTAATGTATTTGATCTCTGGTGTGATTCTAGCTGGATGTGAATTATTCCCAGTATGATGGAATATACGCTACCTCAAATGCAGTAAATTCAGATGAAGTGGAACCTTTTTTTTTTTTTTTGTCTTCACACCAAATTTTCCCTCCATCCTCTCAGTGAATCCAATTTCTTGCTTCCTATTATGTAAAGGATAGAGAACATTACAGAGGAAAAAAAAGAATGTGAGAAGTCAACTCTGTTCTTCTGTGTCATGAAGAGTCTCTAGAAAGAACATATACCATTCCAATGACAGAGGTGCACAGAATGGTGGAAAATTGCTTCTTCAAAAACCATGATTTCAATGATTTTGGCTCTACGTCCAGAAGTGGGAAAGCTGGTCATGTGGTAATTCCATATTTAAGTTTTTTGAGGAATTTTGTAATGTTTTCCATAGTGACTACACCACTTTCAATCCTACCAAGAGTATATAAAGATTTCAACTCCCCATCCCCAACCTCCTACTGTTGTCTGAGTTTTTCCATAATAAATCATCTAACCAGTGTTAGCAGATGCCTCACTGTGGTTTTAATATGCGTTTCTCCAATGGCAGGTGATGTTAACCATATTTTTGTGTACCTATTGGCCATATGTATCCTTTCTTTGTATTTCCACACTTGCTTCTGTTTTATTTACAATAGTCAACATGAAAAATGAACTACATGTCAAATATCATGTAAATAAACATGGAAACATGGTAAATTATACAATGGAGTATTATATAGCCTCCAAAATAAAATGTTGCTGCATGTAATATCATAGATGAAGTATTAAGTACATAGAGTTAAGTGAAATAAACTATTCACAGAAAATCTAAGGCCACATGATCTGACTCATACTTGGATTCTAAAAATTTTGAGCTTATCGAAGTGAAAATTAAGTAGTGGTTACCAGAATCTGGGAAGAGCAGGAGGTTGGTAGATGTGGGTACAGGTTGACCAACAGCATCAGATTACAGTCAAATACAGACAATAAATCCCAGTGTTGAGTTTCATGAAAGAGTGAAGACAGTTAATGTATTGTATATTGCAGTGTGGCTTGAGGTGACAATTTTAAATGGACTCAGGTTAAAATGATAAATTTTAAGGTGAATGATACAAACTTAGCATTGGTTTATTCATTAAACAAAATATATATGGATCAGATTATTACATTGGAACTGGCAAATATGTAAAATGGTGGGTCAATCAAAATTAATAATAAAGACAAAAATAAAAAAGGATAAATAATTCTCAGATCACACTTTTTGACTTTTTATTTTATTTTATTCGTTTATTTATTCTATGTGAAGATTTTTGTCTGCAGTCTTACCATGTTATAATATTATAATCTTTTATATTTTTAAACACTTAATAAGTAAAATAACATTTTTCTTACTTTTAGGATCTTTATGAGTGCAGTTGGTCTTCTTTTACTGATATCGATAACTCATATCTTTGATACTGGTGCTGATTCTGAAATTAAATTTAAAAGTCTCATCTTCAACAAACTTTGTTAGATATGAAATTTTGTTTTGAATTACATTGAATTTACACATAAGTTACTAATTCTGAGGAGTGTATTATATTACCATAATTGTATTAAATTACTGCAGACTGCATCACATGCTTCTTTCTGAATTTGTAAGGATTATATGAACTTGTCATCATATTCCAATCCATTTCCTCTTCTTCAGGAAAAATGAAACATGCAAAGTAGACCCTGATCTTTCTCCTATAATTGTAGCAATGGAGTCTCTCCTATTTATGTAGCACTTAGACTTTTGTGATTTCCAGAATCACAAATTCCCCTTCTCCTCCCTTTTCATGCACTGTTACCTGTTCCTTTTATGTTCATCCATTATTTAAACATTTAGAATTCATCATGCATTTCTTGCTCAATTTTATGATGGGCAGTGCATACTAGTTTTTATTTTTCTTGCTTGTAGAGTTATCAGTAAACCTGGAATGGAAAATTCTTCCCAAATATCTTTCAAGCGAATACATAGGTGGATTAATTCACTGAGATGATGCACATATTCATGTTAAAGAGGTTCTTCAGAAGGTTTTAGAATTAGCACAATGGAATAAATCTTGGAGAAACTTCTCTGCTGGAGACGAAGTCCTTAGGATTGAAAAGACCTGCACAGTCAGTCTGGCTAGGTCTCAACAGATTGGTGAAAGCAAAATCCATACATTTCCACAGTTTGGTTGGGACCTATAGCCATCAAAGACCCTTCTTTAATTTCTTGAACATTTACGTACAATCATACTCTTAATGCTCTCTCTTAGAATATAGCTACTATTAAATGACATTATACTATATGCTGTACCTTTTCCATTTTTTTCTTCATACCTTTATTGATAGTTTCATGAATAGCACCGGTGTCACTTGCTAAAATAGAACTTTCTAGAACACATCGTTCTATACTCTCATGTCAACTGTCAATATACTGAAATTAATCTAACGAAATTTCACACTGAAAAAAAAGCATATCCTAAACTTCCTGAGTTCAGAAATGACTATATTTTAAATGAAAAGTTACAGAGAAAATATCTTGTTTACTCTTTAAGTTCAGCAGGTGGTTCTTCTCCTAAGCAGAATAAGAAAAAAAAGTGTAAATCCCCATTGCGTCCCACTGGCTATATTTACTTAATTTCATGCACTTAATATTTTTCATCCTTGGAATTCACTATAATTAGCTGAACATGACACTTGAAATAATGCATTTTAATAAAAAACAATTACCTAAAAGTGGCTTTTATAATTAATTGACAGCCTAAGACAGTCTTTCTCAAACTGTGTTGCTGGGTATGTTATTCAAAACACCCTATGGTTTGAAGACAGAAGTTTGGAAAGTACCGGATTCCTCAAAATAAAATGAATATTCAATTGTAAAACTTTTAAGAAAATGTTGTAATACAGAAACCTTAAGTAAGAACATACTGTGCATGTTCATGAAATTATTTCTACTGTGTGTGTGTGTGTGTGTTATCTCTCTTCATTAAAAAGAAATGTTCTGTGTGTATAGGAATCAGATAGTAACCATTAATTTCAATCTAATTAGAAAAGAAAGCTTAATTGGTGTATTACCTCTAAATGAAGTTAAACTGGAATTTCTTTCTACAGACTTCACTTTGGTCTCAAGTGGAAAAATGCCGTGTAAGTGGAATCATTCACTAGTCACACAAAATTCAAGAAACTGCACATGCTCAGTGTGAACACTGGTTTACCTACTATGCAGTAGCTCATCTTTGGCATGACATCAGTACTACTTATATTATTTTATTTGCTTCAATCGTCAATTATATTTCAGGTATAAAATTTTATAATGAATACAAAGATGTTGGACCCAAATCGATATTTATATGTATGTAATAATTTTAAATCAATTTTTTAAAGTTCCTATTATTTACCTCTGCAAGGAATAGCATTTAAATTTATTTTGGACATACAGACACCTTAATTTATTCCATGAATCTGAACTGATACTATCTTTGTGTTATTGAAATACAAGTCAAATATAAAACTAAGTTAATATCAATCAGCCTAAAATAAACTAGCCCAGCCTCATCTTATCATGCAAAGAAAAAAGTCACTATATTTAAAATGAAAACGTTTTCCTAAACAAAACTGTAACACTAGCTCAGGTTGATATTACAATCCTGAGGTCTCAGTTACTCAAAAGGTTGAAGCAGGAGGACTCTAAATCCAAGACCAGCCTGAGCAACGTATCAAGATCCTGTCTCAAAGTAAAATAAGAAAAGTGAGGGATATAGCTCAGTCATAGGTTTCCTTAGGTTCAACCCCTAGTGTTCTTAATGAACAACAAAAACAACAAAAAAGCAAAACTGTGTGTTGTTATAGAATAAGTGATGTTCCACTGATTGAATGCCACTAATAACTGTGAATTTCCAAATTATAATTGCATACAATTAGTTATTTAATTTGAAACATTGCTATGGGTTGGCATGTTTTCAGAGATATGTAGAATTCAGGTACAAGGGTAGAGACCTTGAAAACCAACAGAGGGGACACCTGCTCTGCATCCAATTTTGTGATACTGGCTAGCCAAATGATAAAAATATGACAAAGAGATTTTCAAAAACTTCCTTGATATTACATTAAACAATGTAATTACTTAATATTAACTTTTCTCCCATACTAAGTACCCCCTACTAACATTTAATAGTTATAAGAAGAAAATAGCCCACTGTGTATATTCTTCTAGGGACTTTAATTTCAGATTTGTTTTTGCTGTGAAAAGCATGGCAATAAAACACATCAAGAAATACATAAGCTTTAACTCTTATGTAAAATTATCTTCAAATTGTCTTCACTAGTTTTTGAGACTGAGTCCTCTTGCGCTAGGCAATGTCTCATCACCTGAAACAAATATCTGACATACATTACTTAAAGGAAGAAATGCTTCAAGTCATTATTTGAGAAGTTCCACTCATGGTCAAGTGGCTTCAAGGTAGGATTATCGCGGTAATATGGGCAAAGTAGTAGAATAACGCTGCTCACTTCATGATGACAGAGAAGCAAACACACAGGGAGAGTGCCAGCCACATTGCCCAGGGTGTGCCACCAGGTGCCACCTGATCCAACTAGGACGCTGTTCCTAAGAGTGCATTCAGCTGAGAACTTCGAAGGTCCAATCCATTTATGATGATGACACTTGGGTAATCCACTCACCAATTCAGGAGTCTCTTAATTCTGACAAGTTGATAGCCAAGATCAACTGGCACATTTTTCATGTTTTATTCAATAAAGATAGTGTCGTATTACATATATCTTTTGTTTTATGTGATATTCAAGTAAACATCAACACCATTTACATAGAATACACAGTGCGAAATCAATGAGCTCAAAAGAAGTTTTTTTTTTTTTTTTTCGGACAGTGGACAAATAATTGCTTCTTATTCTAACATATTCTCCTTTTCACTTTCTTCATAGATTTCACAAATTAGGAAATTGTAACTTCCGTTTTCTCAAATATTTTCTATTCATATGTAATTTATATGAAGTTTACAAAAAGAGACTGAAGAATGAAGTATTTCCAGCTATTTAAGAATTTTAAGGATTTTTTCTCTACAAAATTTTATTTGAATTTCTGGATAGAAATCATTCACTCATTAATTTAATATTCCATAAAATATTTTAGAGGTGAAGCGATGGTCTTTATAGATCCCTGAATGGACTCGCTTTTGATGCGTTTACATGGCTATTAAAACAAATGAGCATATTTTCAGTTGCTTACTTATGATATTACCATCATATTTGGCTTGTTTTACATGATGGAGAAGCAAAAAGCAGTACCAAGAGTTGGTTGCTGTGTCATTTATGCACTGATTGTATTTTATCATCAGAGAACTCCACCATGCACATTTTGCTCATTTGATAATCAGAGGCACTGAAGTTCAGGAAGATTATATGGAATCTCTGGTTGTGTAATAACTAGGGGGTGGTCTGGCTTTATTTGCCATCCACAACTTTCCTCCTTTCCAAATTCACACTGCTGTCATCTGTGACCTTCTCACAGATGCCTTCACTCTCCCACCTCCTTCTCTGTATTTAAAATCAAATTTAAAGCCTCTTTGAGCTATTCTACTAAGTTGCAATTCACTTTGTTAAAAGAATGTTTTTCTGAATTGAAACTCGTTATAATTCTTCTTTCTTTCTTGTTTTGACTTAAAAAAAAAGACTTTCACTTATTGGCAAACCTCAGTTATACATGACTAAGACCTTGGTGGTTGCATACTACCTGTGCATAAATTCACAATGATTCAAAAATTGACCCAAATGAACATTTCCAGTTCAAACTTGCTCCCTGGAGACACCTGTTTTCCAGAGAGACACTGGCAGAGATTGAGTTGCATGCAAAGGTGTCCTGCAGCAGAACATCTGCAAGCAGAGGGCAGAGGAAAGCACTACGTAGTCACTAATCACTTCAAGGAAAGTTCTCAAACCCACATCTATAAAAGTGAAAACTTGAGCTGCTCGCCATCCTATTCAGCAAATACCTTGAAATTTTGGCATATATCAACAGTATTATGATAAGAGAAAATTAAAATCAGATGATGAAACTAACACTCCTTTTGTACTAACTCATATCAAATATTACAGTAGATAAAACCTGTTTAAACTTCTAAATTGTCATAGGCTTATCTGCTGGGATGGATAATCCTTTGATTGCATTATAGGGTGTCCAGAGATGGTTGAGTCAACCTTTGGTCTTGGTGTTTGTGACTAACTTTCCAGATGATATTTTCTTTTAAATCATGAACTTTGATAAGGTGGATTGGCATCCCTCATGTGAATAGAGATGACACAATTAGTTGAAAGTGTGAAACCAAACACACACACACATACACACACACACACACACACACACACACACACACACACAAAATTAGTCTTCACACAGTAAGAGTAAATTCTTCATGCACAACTACCTTTAATTTGGGACACTCTCATTTGTGTTTGGGAATGTGTGTTTCTCTTTTTTAAGTATTTTTTAATTGTGGTTAATTAAACACAAAATTGATCATATTGTAATTTTAAGTGTATGATTTAAACACAATCTTTATTGTGTAACTATCACCATCCTCCATCTCCACAGGGTTTTTTTTTTTTTTTGTAGGGGGCCCGATCCTCCTCTTTCAGGGTCTTTGTGGCCTGACCAAAGAATTGAGTAGGCCCTCTGGTTTGTTCTGTAGCTTCTTCAGGCCCGCAAAGAACCTCTCAGTCATATGGGCTGAGCTGTTTACAGCTATTTCCAAGCCTCCAGTGACCCAAGCACTGTCGGTATGCTGGGAAAGGTTGCGAGGGTGCTCCCTAATGATGCTACTGTGGTGCAGGTTCACTAGAAGAAAAAGTGGGCTGAAGGTATAGCTCAGCACCACGTGAACTGGGCATGGTGGTGCACTCCTCTAAGCCCAGCAGGGGGGATACAGAAACACAATTGCCATGAGTACCAGGCCAGCCTGAGCTACAGGGTGAGTTCAGCCTGGACTACAGAGAGAGGCCCTGTCTCAACAATCAATCAGTTAATCTATAAATAAATGAAAATGTGTAAATGTAAATGGTCCCAAGAGAGAGCTGAGTCCATCCAGGCAAACAGAGGACAGAGTAACCCTTTTATAGTCCCTGGGCTCATTTGACATCCATATGAGTGGGGCAAGGAGGCTCTGTGCAACCCCAGGATAGGACTAACTTTGCAACAGGAACTGGGCACCTTGATTGGTGACAGGAAAAGTGCTGGACGTTTGGACTACTGAAATTATATACACAATCTCTTCCTCCAAGAACATTTTCTGTTTAACCTAATATTTCATCTAGCTGATTTCTGGCTTTCTCCTAATCGTCTCCTTTGATAAACATGACATTTTATCTATTAAGTGAAAACTTCTCATTATCTACTCATCAATTCCCTCAAGTCCTGTCTGTCAATCCCCAGTCTCTTGCCAGTCTCTGTGAATTTTACTATTCATATTAATCAATTCCTATGAGTCTTTCTATTCAACAAAGGTAGCAATGCACAGAGTGCATAGAAAACTACACAACAGGAAAATAGGTGTCACCTGCTACTACTCAGAGAACTAATAGTTAGACTATGTAAGGTGCTCCAAAAACTAGTTCCCACAACGGAACTAATCAACAACAGGATTGCAGAAATTAATAGACCGAGAAAATACAAGCAATCGAAAATACATGGAAACAGATGTTCAAAAGTTTTATCCACTAGAGAAATCGAACTGAAAACAATGCTGAGATTCTGTCCTACTCCAGCAAGAATGGACATCTTCAAAAAATTAAAATAAAATAAAAAAGCAGCAATGTTGGTACATTAGTTTGGGTTCTTTCAAAAGGCAGACTTCACAAAAATTGTAACGAAAGTTTCCAAGGCTTACAAATTCGAGGATAGAGATAGTCCAAGATGCCTGCAAGATGGAGTCCTACACGTGTGAAAGCTAGAGTGTCCGATGGCTGCTCAGCCAGGAAGTAGAACTCCTGTCTGAAGAGCCGGTGAGAGTCGGCTGCAGATCTCGGTTGTTCAAAGAACAACAGCAAAGACCAGACACTGAAGATGGGAGACTGAAGATCAACAAAGGGTAGACAAGTACAGACTGGAGCTCTAGGATGAAGATCTGTGGCGTGTAGCAAGTAGGTGTCCATAGACAACTGCAAAGGCCAGAGCTTTCCCGGAGGAAGAAGCTGTTACAGTCTTTTTCCTTCCTTTTATACCATTTGAGAGTTCCAGTTGGCCCTCCCACATCCGGGTGGGTGCTCTTCCCTTATTCGCTGGCCCACAAATCACTCACACTCTCATCCAGGCTGGTTTTCAATTCCCAATCTAGGCATGGTTCCCAAACCCTAATCCAGGTGTGGTGCCTTATTGCCTCAAATTGACTGTCACAGTTCACAGTTGGTGAGGTTGTTGAGGCAAAAAAAAAAAAAAAATATATATATATATATATATTCTATGTTATTGAAGGGATTGTGAACTAGTGCAACCTTTATGAAAATAAGAATGGAGATTCCCAAAAACTAAAAACAGAAATTGCAGCTGACCCGGCTGTATTTGTTTTAGATGTCTTTCCAAAGGAGTTCAAGGTATCACATATTACAGTCATAAGTGCATATCTGTATTAATGTCAACACACATCTAATAGCTTAATCTTGGAAATAGCTTATAGCAGATGAACAAAGAAACTGCAATCTGTATGCACAAGTGGAGTAATGCTCTTCCATGAAGAAGGATACATTTGAATCATCTGCAGGGAAATGAAAGCAACTTGAAATCATTAATAATAGGGAAAATAAATCAGACACAGTCAGTTAAATATCACCTTTTCTTTTACACAAAAAAATCCAAAAAAAATATAAGTAATTTTTAAAGGGCAAAATAAAAGAAATCACAAGAAACATGGAAGTATAATTTGTGGAGATGTGACTAAGATCTGGGGATGAGAGGGAGGAGTGAGGAGAATAAGAAGGAGAAGTAAAAATTGGGAAGAGAATTAGGAATGATTAAGATGTGATATGCATACTCACTAATTCCCCAAGGTGAATTAATTGCTATATGCCATAAACCTATATTAGTAAAAGTAAGTACTATGAGAAATTATTTGTCTTTTTGTGGCTGGATTATTGTCTTAGAATAATGTATTGAAGATTCATGACTACTTTATGTTAGAGCTTTTAATATATCTGTGTCTTTAGATCTAAAGTATCTTCTACACAATGTATAGTTATTTTTTGTTTTTTATTCACTTACCTATCTCATTTTTCTGAACCAAGAACATAGTTCATTTGTATTTATGGTGTTTTGTTGTTTATTTTTCTTGGGATTAAACCTTGGGGCTCATGTTAGGTGAGCTGTAGCCTGAGCCCCATACTTAAAAAAATAATTAATAAAAAATAAACAATTCCTAACATTGTGCTATTTGTTTTCCAATGTTGCATCGATTTTTATTTTAATTTTTTTATTTTTTTGTTTTAGCACTTTTCGAAGGGCCTAGGCTCCAATTTCATGCTTCTTTGTATGCTTTACAAGTAGAAGGGGTATGGCCTTCCTGCCCTAACAGGGAAAGTAGATAATGTATGTTTTTTGCCATGTTGACCATGTAAGTTATTGAGACTTTTCCCAGACTCACTTGGTGGCAGAGTCTGTGTCCCTGGGCTGGTAAGAAGAGTGTTCCTGAAGAGTGAGCTGCCATGTAAGGGCATTTGATTTTGGGCCAGAGATTCAATATATGTCCCAGAACTGGACCAAAACCAGTTTCTGCCAGTTTCCTCATCCATAAAGTCAGGGTCTTGGCCTAAGTGACTTCCTACTCCATTTTGACAACATGATCCCACCATGGTACTGGCCGCGCCAGGATAAAAGGGCCCCTGTCCTCCTGGTGCGCACGCTACTGATCCCCAAACTGCATCGGCACCAGCCACTCAGGAGAATCCAGGCCACTCCTTAACGTACTCCAATTGCCTTAATAGTACCTGAGCATTTAATCTCTGGGTACACTGAGCCATCCCTATTTTCACTGAGTGTGTTTGTAGCTCAGTTGCTTCATCTCCGGAAAGGCAGCTGGTATTTTCTATCCTAGGATGTCTGTGACAGTGATGCCAATGGGGCCTTCCTGTAGCTCTAACACCTAATGATTAGAATGACAATCTGCAGGTCGTTTGGAAATCTGGTCTCCTAGAACAACACTGGTCTGATCCCTCATTATTGGGCATCTGTTTATATCTGTTGTCATTTTTGTTTTCCTGGAGAAAACCACCAGATTCAGGCTATTTGAGAAGGTGTTCGCCCATTTAGCTGTAAGATAGAGTGTCTGTGAACGTTTTCCTGGGTGTGAACTCTCATTGAGCATCCAAAAGAATGGAATGGGTCATTTGCTCAGATGCAGAGTCATGTCCACCAGCACTGTTAGAAATCTTTGATAGAGATAACAATGCTGTTCATAATCTCTCAAGACACAATCCCCAATCCTGCAAGCTGAACTGCTGGGAGTATATATCGTGTAAGGATTTTGAAAAGTTAGGAAGTTCTAATTTGTTTCACACATGTATTGCTATATTGAAAATGTACAACTGACTTTGTGTACAAGCCTTGTGCATATACTTGAAAGCGTTGGAGTTTCCTCAATAAATGAAGACCTGTCTTTCTTCTACAAAAAAAAAGTGATGTTTAGTGATTATTTTTGAAGAATATTTTAGATAGCCCAATTCTTTTCATGATTAGGTTATAACAGTAAAATGGCTTGGTTTGATTCTAAGCCGTGTAGTTTGATGTCAGCCCCAGAACTTTCTAATGGAATTACATCTTTCTTAAATAATCCGAGTGTAGCCTGGTATGGCGGAGTGCAACTGTTTTCCCAGAACTTAAATGAGACAGAAGTAGGAGGATCACAAGTTCAATCTCAAGATGGGCAATTTAGTGAAACCTTGACATCATTAATTAAATAAATTAATTAAAATAAAAAGTACTCTGAATGTCACTCAGGGCTAGAGTTCCCCCGGATTTGACATCCAATCCGCCTGCAAAAGTAACACGGGAGGTGTTTAACTTTTATTTCCAATTCCCGATAAGTAGAAAATATTCACTTGGCAAACTTTTGATCACTTGTTATTTTTACTGCTTAACGTTTATAATAATATGATGTTTTTATATACATATCCATGGTAGAATGACCATGATAGTTTTGGAATTCAATGAATGCATAATCTTCTACTATTTCTTCTGTTTTTTGTTCTGGTAGGGACTCCAAAATCTGCCCCTTTAACCTTTTTTCCCTGTGTAATGCAACACAACATTATAGTCCGCCTTCTGTGCTTTGGAGCTGGGACATCCTATTTAGTCTCAAACTTGTATCCTTTGAGTTACGTGACCCCATCCTCTTTGCTCTGCACCCCTAGTGATCTCCATTCTACACCCGTGTTTTTAATTTTCTTTAGATCACAAGTACTAGAGATACTATGCAGTTTCCTTTAGTTTTGTGTTTTCTTCAAAACCTACTTCCCCAGGTTCACCCACTTTAGTACACCTATCCATTGCTACTAATCGATGTTCTAGGGTCATGCTCATAGTTTTTTCAGAGTCAATTATCACCAGCCTTACTGACTGATACTTTAAAAGGCTCACAGCTTTTCACTTAAGTGTATGCACCAAAAATATTTGAATATACTGGATTTCATAAGAAAAACTGAAATTACAAGCCAAAATGAAGGTTAGAGTAAATTAAATTGAATAATATTATTAAATCCTAATAGGAATTCATTGGCTCTAAGGCTTCTCACATGAGAACAATTTTTTCTTCATTGCAAATAGAACTTTGAAAGTAATAGGAAAGTATTAATATGTAACACTACATGGAGACTTCTTCTTGACTCCATCAGCATGGTTTAAAATAACCCAGGAAAGAATTTTGTGCTACTAGAATCAGTGTTAAAGAGGAATTATTTTTCAAAGCCCGTTGTGGGGCTGGAGGAATAGCTTAGTGGTTAAGCACTTCCGTAGCAAGCTCAAGAACCTATGTTAGATTCCCCAGCACCTCATGACCTGAGTGTGATGGCTCATGCCTGTAATCTGGTACTGGGGAGGCTGAAGTAGGAAAATTCCATTGAGTTCAAGGGCAGCCTTGGCTAAATAGTGAGTGCAGGACCATCCTGGACTACAGATTAAGATCCTGTCTCAAAATTAAAATAAAACCCAATATAGTGATACAGGTCTCTAATTCCAGAACACTGGAGACTGAGGCAGGGACATTGCACTTTCAATCCCACCCTCGGCAACTTAGTTACCTATTAACAAAGAAGTTAAAAAGACTTGGGATGTAGCTCAGTGTGAAAGCCCAGGGTTCTATTCCCAGTACAGAAAAGAAAAAGAGAGAGAAAGAGATGTATTGTTTGACACCTCTTATTACCACTAGTAAAATTAATACTATGTGCATTACGTTTCAGGAACGATTATTAATGTTGGACACTTCTCACCTTTTCTTAATTCCGTGTTTGGAACCACTTTTTCCCAGGTCTCACTTATTTCTATCCCACAATCATTTTGTGACAGAAATGAATATTCCTTGGAAAACTCTGTTCTGTTGTGAGTAGTGGCCTTCCTCAGAGCACAGGGTTAAATAAATTACTGATATATTAGAATTATTTGGGAAATAATTTAAAAAGTCATTATTTAAACTTATCTTTCATTAAATGCAATAATCTCGAAGTCAGCTAAGGCCCTGACACAACCAGACATAAATTCCTTATAACAAAATGCTTTAATCGTTTTTCAGGTGGTGCATCCAGAATCTACTCAAAGATGGTTTGAAACACACAGAAGAAGCTAGCTTACCCAAACAATAATTTTTTGATGCACCAAGCTCAAAATCGGTTATGCAGAAAGCCAGAACCTCCCTCAAAAGAAACATATGGTCTATGAAGAGTTATGATAACTGTATGCACTTACTCAAGAGAACCTTGAAACTACCTCATCACAGTACCTAACCAAGAAGCAGCTCTCCCCTTACCTATAAGTTCTCCTTCTTACAAATGGGGAAAACAGACTTGAACTTTCACCGGTCCCTCGCCTCTTTGCCAGCTGAACAATAAATAAAACCTTTTCTTTCTGAAACAAACAAACAAACAAACAAACAAACATTGTAAACATTGTCATGCTATTGGTGTGTGTGTGTGTGTGTGTGTGTGTGTGTTCTTTAGGAACCAAACATTGGTCAGTGTCAATCTCTAGAGTTAGAATCTTGAAACTGATATTTTTAAAGGAGAACTCCAACTAAAATATCCTACTACACTTTAGACTTAACCAAGCCACCTAAATTCAGGAACGTGTGCAATCCACTGTCCTAATGTCTGTCATTGACCAAGTGATTCTGGTAGGGCTGAATCTGTACTAAGATGCTCCAGTTAGGCGTGGTGGCACATGCATGTGACACCAACGTTACAGGAAATGGGGGTGAGAGGGCTGGAAGCTCAAGCCCAGCCTGGGCAGAAGTTTAGAGAGAGCCTGGCTCAACGTAAAATAAAAAATTAGAACTCTGAGTGTGGCTCAATGTGAAGGCCTCATATTCAATTCAATTCCCAATACTGGAGAGAGAGAGAGAAAGAGAGAGAGAGAGAGAGAGAGAGAGAGAGAGAGAGAGAGAGAGAGAGAGAGAGAATTCCTAGTACTGGTGAGGGAAAGAGGGAGAGATATCAACAGTTCATGAAAATTGCTTTAAAGAGCCACAAGACATGGAAGAGAAGGTCCAACCTTTGCTCTGTGCTCTGAAACAAATCATAGTTCTGAGAAAGAGATAAAGTATTTTTTTTAACACATGATATGCAAAAAAGAATGCTTGAATTATTAGAATATCATATATATATATATATATATATATATATATATATATATATATATATATTGTCATTTCTTAAGGTTTCATTATTTCCCAGGGTAAGGATTTGGGATACACAGATAAATCAAAAAGAAGGTTTCTTTTTACCTTGGTTTATGTGTCTTTTTATTAATTAATTTATTTTTGAGACAGAGTCTCACTCTGTAGTCCAGGCTGGTCTTGAAGTCACTGGGTGGTGCAGGCTGGCCTTGGCCTCACAGAAATCCTTCTGTCTCAGCCTTCTGAGTGCTGGAATTACAGGCATGCACCACCACGTGCAGCTTTATGTGGTGCTGTGGAATCCAGCTGAAGGTCTTGTGCATGCAAAGCAAGAGCTTTAATCACTGTGACATTTCTCCCTCCCAGAAGGAGGGTTTCTTAAGAAACTTAAAGTCACTTTAGAATGAAATAAATGGAACCTCGATAGTAACAGAGTAAGGATAGTGACCTCATGCTGTGGGGTGGTCACCAACATGAAACAAGTGTCAAACTTAGTGACATTTATGACTTGTTTCTTCAAAGCCCAGGTACTGAATTGTTGCAGAAATCTTCCATAAATAAGAGGGTATAGGTGTGGTTTGGGGATGGACGTGTGAACCCAGACATGTAGACATGTCTGTACGCACACCTAATACAAAAACAGTGTGTGCTACACGCTCTTGAAAAGCCTCATGCAGGTCTCTGCATAGATTCCATCTGCTCCTCCTCTAGGTGAAAGAGAATGCATTTGGGCTTGGAAAGGTGCAATCTTTTTCGTTCTATACTGTTTTTGTTCCTATTATAACTCTTGGTTACTGTGTCTCTAGGAGAAGGAAGGAACACTGCTCTACCTTGGCTCCGGCTATTCTTACTCATTATTTGCAGTGAATAGAGTAATTTCCAGTTAGTGCATTAGGGATCGATTGCAATTTCAGGGCTCCGACTCTAGAGCTCACATTACCCTGGGTTGAGCCTGAGGCAAAATTGTGGGGAAGGTAAAAATGACGGAGGTTGAAGAATTACGAAGAAGGTGAGAGTGGCCCAGACGCTCTCCTCCTATTCTTTCTGTGCCTAGAGCCCCATTTCCTGGGGACAGAGGCTCCCTCTGTGCGCTCTGGTGCATTGGCAGCAAAGTGGACTTCCACCGCAGAACCTGCGTGGTCCCTTTTAAATGCATATTTATTGATTGTGTGGGACCAGCTGTGTGCTAAGGAGAAAACATAGAGTGAGGGAGCCCCTTCTCTTAAAAAATTGTTCTTGCACAATAGTGCTGAGGAAAGAAAACTGGGAAAATGGGAGGGTGGGAAAGTACTGTGAGATTTTCAAAGGAGGAGCTGCTATCCAGCTGCTGAGGACTTCTCAGATTCTGCTTTCACAAATGCTGACAGTTCTAGAGAGCAAGTGAAATCAAAACACGAAGTGAACCACAGGTGATGTATACACAGATGGTGTGGCTAGTGAGTCCCATGTTCCGGAATAAAAAACGGGAAACAAAGGAATACATGTTTGGCTGAATGAATAGATACTAAGTAATTCCAAGAGAGCTTTTTGTCTTTAGCATGAAGCCCTTGAAAGTAAACCTTTTGTTAATAAGTCGAGCGTGCCAACTCGTGTATACAGAAACAGAAGACTTTTTCGGTTAAATACTGAATGTCAATTGTCTGACTGTGAAAGTAACAGAAAATTGTCAATATGTATGTTTCCCCTTCAGCGTGTTTAGAGTGCTTTCGCTAGCGGCTTCCTCTTTTCCGAAGTGAGAAGTCGAATTTAGCGTGTTTCTATGACAGTAAGGAAGATAAGACCAGAATGAAAATTAGAACCATAATATGGAACACCCACCATGCAGAAACAAAGTGGCGCCGGAAGCCAGCCCAGGAGGTGAGGCTGCATGGTTGCTCCATGGATCTTGTATGTGTGTTTCAAAGCTTTATAATACTTTTATAATAAAAGAAAATGTGACATTATAGGAAACTGGAAGCATGAAAAAGTATCCAAAACATGAAAAGTCATACAAATCTCCATCACCCAGAGCTAGTAATGGTATATTTCATATATTCCTTTGCAATTAAGCATGCACATATACTTCTCCCTACAATGTGCATGTGTTAACATTTACAGATTTGGGACAGTACTGTGTGCATCGTTGTGTACTTATTTTTTGACTGACTCATATTTTATCCTATTACATAACCCATAAAGACAAAATCTCCTGAACAATGTAAAATTCTGCTCAGCCCTCCATATTACATGGATATTACATATAAGTTGCAGATGACTTAAAGTCTGCTGAAGAATGTGCATAGCTTCTGTGTAAATAACACATCACTCTATATGAGGTCCTTAAAAACTCTTGGATTTTGGTGTCTGTCAGACACTTGAAACCTGTAGAACCACAAGATGTTGATAAAGCATTTACAGTAGCTACCTGTTGACTCTACAGTGTATTTCTAAAGAGACACAACAATGGTCCTATATTTATTGCATTTTCTTTATTTTTAGTAAACTGATTTGCTGAAATGTTGTTGGTTTTTGCAAACCTTCCTGTCTATGTGAAATTTCCTTGGGATTCCATAGCTGGAAATATGCTTTTGTAAATATCTGTAGACCTGTTTTTCGGTTCTGTGACTGGTCTTGTCTATCGCAGCTGTACTACACTGAAGAGACAAGTTTTTGAATCAACTAAACCATATCAAAGTCAGCAGCAGTTTACCCCTGCATGCAAGCCTACCGGGAACCTTTCTGCCAAAGCCAGTCTCTACAACCAGTTCTGTAGTTACTGCTTCCCAGCCAGTTGTTGTCTGGATGTTCTAGAGCTAGAATAGAGAGGTAGCAATTGAAATACTGGTTATAGATAAAAAAGAAATAATCTTGACTTCATCTTGCCTTAAAATCATATGCAGTAGTTGAAGAGTAATTGCATAGTTAAAACATACATTGTTTATTTCTTAACCAAGGAAGGAAGCCTTAGTTATGAAAAAAAGAGCTCCGTATATTCAAGTGAGAGATTTTTATGACTTTTTCCATAGCAAAAGTGGAATGACAGTTCTCAAGTATTTTCTGTTCTTGAAATGTTCTGACACATCTGTGAATTTGAAATACTAAGTAATCCTAACCTTCAATATGATTTTGCTCCTCAAGAATCCACTGCAGTTTTGGCTTAGTATCTATAAAATTTGCCTAAGATCCCCCCCCCCCCCCCCCTTTTTGCCTCCAGCTACCGAGGATAGAAACCAGGTCCTTCATACTGAGTGTATCCCTATTTTTCTTTCCTCTTTTTTGCCCCAGATAGACTGGAACTTCAGTTCTTCCTGCCTCAGCCATCCAGAGTACTGGGATCACAGAAATAAGCCACCAAAGAACCTGTGAACTTTTCTGACACAGTGTTTACATATTAACATACGGGGGGTTCCTTATGATCGGAGCATTCCCATGTTTCTAGCCGTTTTCTGCTCCTACACCCTGCCGCTCTACTCGGAACCATGCCCCATCATTCAGAACCATCCTGTGGTGTCCTCCTGGGTTCCCTCACTGTTCGAGGCATTCTGGCATTGATCTTTTGTGAAAGAATCTATCCAGCTGATCTGCTTCCAACTCTGGATGGTGCCGTTTATTTTAGAGATAAGCGGAGTCTGTATCTGTTCAGTTTCCTGCATCCCATCAGAGTTTTTTGACTGCCTAGGTGAAGAGATTGGGGATTTCAGTGGTGTTCTGATCATTTCAATGGGAAAATTGGGAGAGGCTGAGCTAGCAATTCCTTCTTCCCCCTCATGGCTTCTAAAACGGAAATGTCAAGTCCAGTGGAAATACTCAGAGGAGAGGAGTGAAGGATTGATGCTATACTTAAAGATAATAAAATTTTGGCTGCCACTTATAACAAAATGTAAAGGAGAAGTAATTTGAGATAATCAGTTAAAATTTCCATAAAAATTTAAGCCAGAGGTAATGAAAGTCTGAGTTAGGATACTGTTTACATCAACAGAATATATATCATCAGGCTCTTAAAGCCAGGCAAACAAATGAATTACAAGATATTCCGTCATTCTTAAATTGTAAAAGGTGGTAAACAATTCAATCAAACACACTGAATTTTATGATTGCAGAAAAATGAAGTTTGAAAATCATATAAATTATATAAAATTGTGATTATCAAATCAAATAATATATTATAAAATACCTGACTCATAGTAGGTAGGAAATATATTTTAGAAATTTCTCATTAATTTTCTGAATCTATTTGTATTCAAAAAACTATTCATTGGCTTATCTTTGGCTGCTTGTGTGTTTGTCTATGCACTGAGTTACAATGAATCCTTGCTTTCTAAATTTTGTTATTCAGACAAAGCAATATTACCATCTTGCTTTGTTACCTTGTCCCTGCATCCAAAAGGAATGATAGATGTCCCTATCTCCGGGACTGCAAACACTATCTCTGGCTTTCAGAATGGTCCATCTCGCCCATGTATGTGTTCAAGCCGATATGTCCCCCTAAGATAACTCAACGTGAGCAGTAGAATTCAGAATTTGTATCATAGTATCAGTGAGGCTTCCTATCATTTGCCGTGGTTGAAATAACCTGACATGAAATATAACACTATAACATGTCAGGTGGAAAATTTAAACATTGGTTTTTCCCAAGGAAGAATAGAATCTTTATATTTTAAACCACAATATTTCAACAGGGGGAAAAAGTTATGATACGGCATTGATTCTTCTAGGGAGCTGAGTTAGCAAAAATTCCCTTCTACTTAAGAGTTGCTCATCTCATTTCTTTCTTTTTTCTTTTTTTTCTTTTCTGACACAAAACAATTCTAAACAAGCTGTTTCCTGGCTACAGTCTCTTAAAAGCCTTGATAAAATATCTCAAGAAAGCACTCTAGTCCATTCCAAAACCAATAAAAGTGCTGTTTGTAATTGTCTTACTAACTTCTATGTTCATATTTTACAGGTAGAGCTAAAATGTTTGAGAAGATAAGCTTATGCACAATTGTGCCTCCCTCCTTCTTCAGAAAGTACAATTGCGCTGAGAGTAGGGGAGTTAAACAGCAAAAGGGAATTGATCAGGTGAGAAACAAAAGTTTCCCAGAAGTGCTCCAAAGTGGGCAACCAGCCTGAGTCAGTAGTCTGGTGGAAATTACAATGTTTCTCTTTGATTTTGTTATTTCTCTTACTTTGTGCTTGGCTAGTTGTGTCTTTCTCTCACTTTTACCTACTAAGCATTCTGTTTGGCTCAATCAGGGAAACAAACTTTGGTCCCAGGAAATATAGTTTATAGATGTACACTGGACCTTTCTGAGAGGTGACTCTCAGATCAATCTGGGATTACTTTGTATTTATATTGATCTTTTCCTCATCTCAGAAGTTCTTGGAGGTGGATTAGAAAATAAACACTCATATTATTAGGGTGATGATGACACTAATAGTCAACCCAAGTACTTGTTATGCACCAAAAACAGAGTTAAATATTTCCTAAGGGGAAGAGGACAACAGAAAACAATTCTACAGTAGACTTACTGTTCTTGTTTTACATGAGGAGTGAGGTTGTTAGAGCTAACATTATGCTTCTGGAATTGAACACCCCCTCCACCCATCGAATCTGCTGACTTCACCTGCCATACTGTATTGAAGATGGATCTACGCCGTGATGTAAGACTGGGAAGATTAGCCAAGCTCTGATTAATTGGGACAGACTGAGGGTGACCCAGAGCATAGGCACTCCCAGTTCCTAGTCGTCCTGTTTTTATAAAGGCACATGTGAGTACAGTTTTGCCTTTCTTCCAAATCCTTGAATTATTTGGGGCTTGAATTGTTAGATCCTTGGATTCTTTAGGTAAATCCTGAGAGAATTAAAGTCGATACGTATTTGGCATAGACAGGCGCAAGTACACAATGATTTACAAATATTACAATGGCATAACAATATAGACAATCGTCTGAATTTTCAGCTGGAGAGCTGTGGATTGAAGCATAGAATCCAAGCTGTGGTCTTTATATAACTGACACATTCAGTATGTCTTGGTTTCTTTATCATACACTGCCATTTGTACCATTGTCCTCAAAGACTTGTAACACTTAAGACAATACATTAAATATAATTTTTGTGGTACAGGACATGCAACAAATTCCACAATTGCTATGCATTTTTTTCACCTGGCCAATATTGTTCTTTTCTTAAGGCAGTTTGGGGAAGCAATATACAGTATACACTTGTTTATTGAACATAAAATATGCCCAAAGAGTTGATTACTGTTCATAAATGATTCTAGCTTTAAAAGCTTAATCCTTCTAAATTTAAAAAGATCGAAAGCTTTCTAAGGTGGTAAAGATTACTATTTTTCTACAAATTATCAGAATTAATATTATTCTTGCTATCATGTAAGTCATTAAAACCCATTTGTATTTGAGGAGCTTTCTTGAGACTCCACTTTTCTATCAATACTGAAAATGAGTATGCATAATGCCTAGTTTGGGATGACTGTATTTTTATGTCCATTACCACGACTAAAAAGTAATTATGATCACATATCCTGCATTCTTTTTGCTTCATTGAACTTCTTAATATACAAAGGCTTAGAAATACAATTTTAAATGGTACCTCCTAGTAAGTCAGTCATAGGAAATGGAATAAAATACTCAAATGTAGCATTATGCTGATACTCTTCCTGCATTAAGGAGTGCTTTATCCCCTTGGGACATCAGAGTTTCTTCCTTAAGATCGTGTTCAAATGTTACAGCCATCTCATGGTATCCCTCTACTTTCCCATCAGTACAGAAATAGGACCTTTTTTATAACTGGAAATAATATTGAACTCATGATGCAACAGTCACTTTACCTGGGTAGATCTACCCAACGTAAAATTTAAGAGAAAAAAAAAAGATTCGTTTTGGCACAATGCCTTAGTGACTTTCTTGTTGCCGAGACAGAATATTCATTATCCATAACTTAAGAGAGAGAAGGTTTATTTTAGCTCATAGTTTTAGGAGGTCTAACACAGTCCATTCACAGGTGGAAAACAAAGTAGAAAGCACATGGTTGGGGTTTGGTCAGAGAAAAGCTCCTCACAGGATGGCAGACAGAAAGACAAATGGAACAGGAGTGGCTTGATGCTTTGAGACATGAAAGAGCTTTCCCAGGAAAAGTTGTAGCAGAATTTCTTCATCCCTCCTTTTTTTTAGGTCAAGCTGCCATTTGGGCTGTCCATACCCACGATGGGTAGCCCTCTCTCATTTTTTGGCTCACAAGTCAATGACACACATCTGAAAATTTTGCTCTGGGGGACTCCCAGTCTCAATAAGTTGACACAATCCCACCGAGTCAATTCTCAAGCATCTGTCCTTTGCAACCAGGACTCTTCTCCCAACAGCATGTGGTTCCATAGGTATCCTACCACATCCAAATACATGAAGATTTTGGAGAAATTTTTGCATCTAAATCATAACTCAGATTGTTCCAGGAGTTTCAATCAATAACCAACTGTATCCAAAGCAGAAATAATATTATAACATGGGGGTTGACTGCTGCTCAACCCATCACACCTAGGAATTAGAGAAATCAGGAAGAGTTGCAGAGAAAGAGAGCTATAGCCTCCAGGCACCTACCTCCTCTAAGTGGGCCATGCCTTCTAAGGGCTCATTCACCCATGTAGACAACAACAGATCAATTCACTGATAATTATAACACTCCTGTGGTCTAATCCCTTCCGAAAGCCCACTTCTGAACACAAGACATGAGGGGGGGGGGCATTTTAAATCTAAAACATAGCACATAGAATATATTTATTGTTTTATTATGTGCCAGGCATTGTACCACTTCTTAATATAGCTTATTTTATTAATCTTTATAAGAATCCCATGATGAAGACATTATAGCTGTTTCCTGTCTACTAATGACTAAGTGAAGGCAGAAATACGGCATACAGTTTTCCCAAGGTTACAAAGCTGGTCTTGGGTTCTCCAGAGAGAAGACGGATGTGCTTTGCCCGGTTGATACGCAAACTAGGCTTATTCCGGAATATTAATGAAGTCAATTAATCTTTTTATTATAACCTCCCCTATTTCTCTGGAAATGTTTGTCAAATATAGAACATTAATAAATAATTAAAATGCAATATACTGAATAATTAAACCCACAAAGGCCTGATTTATCTTTAATGCTTTTAATGATATTTTTAAAAAGGGAAAGTTTTGATAACATATGTTCTGGACAGTATCTGAAGAGATGAACAAGCTGTTCTTTCTTATTGTTTATTCTTAGAGGCTGTTGGGAGGGAACCGAAATACCAAGGACAGCGATTCTGTTGGCGTGATGGCCACGTGCGTGTGTTTGCTGGTATATTACAATTTTCTTCCTCCGCTAAGTTTTATTTTTGTTCCATGTTCAGAAATCTTGTTCTCTGTAGGGAAACAGTTTTGCCTTGTTTTGTGCTGTTTCTCACTTTGAGATTTTGGTTTCGTGTGTGTTTGGAGAGTTCTGTATGTTCACACTTTCAAACATCTTCATCACTTCATTTAAAAATAATTAGTTATGAAATGCAGGATGCATAGCTTGCCTCTTCCTTGAATTATCGTAGGCATAAATTAAAATTGAACAAAACTAAGTTAAAATTAAATGTGCTGCCGAGACACGAAATCATGGACATTTAAAGAAGCCAGTTGATAGGCTATGCGTGGTAAAAGTTTATCTATATGGGACTGTGACAAAGCAACATTACAAATACAGTAAGCTGATTAGGTTTTTGTAACAAGAGAGGGATAGATTGAGGAAATTTTAGGGCAGTAAAAATGACCTGTATATCAGTAGGGAGCTGGTCTCATAGTGAATATTGATCAGACACATAGAAAGTACAACCCAGAGACAACCATGACACTGGAGACCAGTGATTCCCAACTTATGTTTCAAACCGTGGTCATATTATCATGAGAGAAAGGTCTTGCATGGATTGGGGTAGGGTGGCTTGTTTCTGGATGGTTAAAGCGCATTACTCTTACTGTGAATTTTATTTTCATTATTATTACATTCTGCACTGTGGTGACTTATATAATCATTTGTACAATACATTGTAAAAATAATAGAAATAAGCAAAGTGAAGCTTAAGTGGCATTGCGAGTGCCAGGGAGCAGCTGTAAATACAGATGAAGCTTCAGGTGTTTGCCCTCCAGTGACAGCCCATGGCCAGGGCTTGGGAGACCCTTCCTGAAGTCTATAAACCTTGTGTAATGATGTGTCCAGTTTGGTCCATCTATTGTTAACAAGTGTGGCAATTAGAGAATTCGATATTTAGAATAGTGGGGAAGGCTCTCTCTCTCTCTCTCTCTCTCTCTCTCTCTCTCTCTCTCTCTCTCTCTGTGTGTGTGTGTGTGTGTGTGTGTGTGTAGAGGAATGTGTGAGAATTTAATACACTTTCCATTTAAATTTGTTGTGCTCTTCCAAATATTTCAAAATTCTGTTAATATTAAAAAATTGGGTGGGGAAAGAAATAAATCCCAGATCACAGTTGCTCTGCTGCAGCAATAATGGCACTTAAAATTCCAAGGAAACTACCCCAACATCAAGAATCTTGCTAAGAATCTTGCTAAAAACAAGTTCACATTGTTTATTCTCCTTGTATCTCTCACTCCCCATCTCCTCTCTCCTGCTGTTTATCAATAGTTCTTTTTTATTTTTATTATTTCCCATAGTGTATATGTATTTGTATACATATACACTAATAAACATAAATATAAGAATAAGCAACACGCATGGGAACATGAGAACAGCATGTGGAGCTAAGCATCATGGGCAGGGAGAGGCGGCCATTGTGAGTGCTCCGCCTGTAGTAGTTACATTCTTGGAGTTCAGCCCTCCTCCATATAACATTTAATGTTAGATGCTCGTCTTGCTTTCATAAATGGCTTTATTTTATCTATCTCTTCCTATCCCACAGTTAGTTTTTATTGTGTCAAATCAGACATCTGTATCTTCAACTTCTTTTCTTGAATGTTTTCAGCAAATAAACCTGTTTTATGATGTTAAACATACCTAGAACCGTCAGTGAAGGCGGGAGGCTTTTCAGACAGATGTGGTAGCGTGTACTAGTAGTGCAGCATCCGGGAGGCTGAGGCAGGAATACAGCGATTTCAAGTCAGCCTGAGCAACTTAACAGCTTAGTGAGCTCCCGTCTCGAATTAAAAGTAAATAAGATGGAGAAATAGCTCTGTGTGAAGGTCTTAGACTTTTGAACTAATTCCAAAAATAAAGTAAAAAGAGGAAAAGAAAGAAAAAGAGAAAAGAAAGGAAAAGAAAGGGGAGAGAAAGAAGAGGAAGGTCACGGAAGGGAAGGGAAGGGAAGGGAAGGGAAGGGAAGGGAAGGGGGACCTAGACTACCAGTTGGCTCTTGGCAATTTCCAAATGAAATTCTATATAGTAGTCATGTATGGCTAAGCATCATTTAGCAACCTAGAATATTATATTATTAAAGATTATAAATGTATAATTATGACTATAATCATAATTATATATTATAAATACATATACTGTAAATATATATTATTTATAAATACATATTATAAAATGACACCAATATTATAAAAATGTTATATATTAAAGTGTATCTGTGTGCCTATCACATGACAAACGTGTCATTAGGTACTGGAGAGATGAAGGCAGTTTTGAGTCCTCCAGACCCACAGTGAAGGATATGTGAAGGTGGGATGATGGCATTGTGCTGCAGGATATCAGTTATGGGCTCATGTCAAAGCTGCACACTGAACAGAAGTTCTCCCCACCTTGATAGTGGTCAAGAAAACCTTCACCCATGTAGGAAATCGTACCAGGTGCTCAAGGCCCCAAAGGTGACTGTAAGACACAGGAGGAGTCGAGTTGCAGGAACAGATGTCCCTTTGTGATCAAAGGCCCCGGGACCGGGCAATCCATGTCTTCCTGGAAGTGCTCAGTGGCGTTACAACATCTAAATAAGAAGTGCAAGTGAGATGGACATGCACCTGTGCTTGCCCAAGAACGTTCCCTTTATTATCTATTTTTCTTAATAATTACTAGTGAAGGTATCGCTTTTGATTCTAAGAAGTCTATGAAACCCTGAGTGACAAGGTAGAGAAGGCAGGCAGGGTCGGTGTTGCCAAGCCTGCGCTGCACCAGAAGCTTGGGCCGTGTCTTAGGTGAACATAGCTAACTAAACTGGCCTGACTAATGATGAATAGGATTCCCACTTTTTTTTTTTTCTGTGTTTTAAAAACAAAATCACTCTAGTAGCCACACAAATAATCAAGCATCCAGCAAATGAGGCCCCCAGGTGAGCAGGTGGTGTTGCATACCTCTAATCTCAGCCCTAGGGAGGCTGAGGCAGGGGAGTCGCTGTGAATTCAAGGCCAGCCTGGTCCAAAAAAAAAAAAAAAAAAAAAAAGTGAGCTGAGAATACTTGGGGCAGTAAAGCAGACACTGACACATGGAAGGGACTGGTAGGCAGAGATAATTATCCAAGTGAACACAGGATAAGGCAGAGTCTTTTCAGGTGCTCACGAGCATTAGAGACCCTAACTACTAGACAGAATAAACATAAATTGAAACATAGCATTCTAACATTAATAAGGATTCTTAAATTTGGTAAAAAAAAAAAAACTTAAAGTATGGGGCTGGAGGAATTGCACAGTGGGAAAAGCCCTTGCACGGCACGCACAAGGCCTCGGTTCTATTCCTCACCACCACATAAGCTGGGCCTGGTGGCCCACACCTGTAATCCTTGCACTCAGGAGACTGAGGCAGGAAGATTGCTTTGAGTAGAGGTCATCTTGAGTTACATGGTGAGTTCAGGTCTAGGCTGGATTACAGAGTGAGGCCTTATCTTAAAAAAAAAAAAATGAATGAGCCTTTGAGCAAATAAGCATTATGGTCTTATTTTTAATCATGCAAAATTCTTTTGTTCCTCTACTGTATTTCTCACAATTACCCAAAGAGTTATTAAAACTTCTTCCTTCATCCTATAAATATTTATTTAATATCTGTGTTACAAATATTATAGTCATCATTTGATAATTTTCTTTTAGTTTCTAATATGAAGATATATGTTCAGAAAAAAAAGTGATTGAGCAGCCACCATTAGATCCCAGCAGGGATGGGTAAAACTGGCTCAAAATGATTCCCATGTCAAGCTTCATGTTTCAAAATCACTTTGTTTTCAAAATGCTACACCTAAGAGTGAATCTGATTGCGAACTGGTTAATTGTGTTTGCAAGAAACTGAGTTGTTTAAGAGCCTTGCCATCTGACTGCAGTGATCCATATTAGAAAAAATAGCAGTGCCAAACTTCTGAAATATATCCAGTCGGCCATCTAAAGAACACCAAATACCCAGACTGCATTATGATAGGTAGTAGGAAAGACTTGTCCATAAAAGATCTGTTATCATCTGAGGTGTAGCAGAGTGTTAAAAGTGGCTCCTGGTGGGTGGATAAAAATATCTGAATGCACCAGGGCAGCAGCTACCAGCAAAGGCTTATCCCTGACTTCTGTGACATTTTCACTGGAGAGGATGATTCACCCTGCGTCTGTCATGGTGCCAGGAAGTTCTCATTTACATAGTGTGTGGCTTATGGGGGTGATGGAGGAATTTGGAAGGAGTTCAGGATATGTCTTCCTTGCATCTCCTCCTTCCTCTTTCCTCCATTCTGCTGTCTGTCTTTATCCCCTCCACACACACTAATATATTACATATTACATGTTCATAGGGACTATGTTTTCACTATGCTTATTTTTTATGCAGACATAAAATCAAAATATGAGGCCTATATTTATCTATGAAGTACAAGGCAATGCTTTCCTGAGAGTTTATATTCAAACCAATGCTTAAATAATGAAAAGGATCAACTGAGACTGTGACACACAGCCATAATTCCAAAACACGGGGCAGAAAGATTTCTTATTAACCCATAATTAATCTCACAGGAAATTAGCAGTGCGTTCCTAAAAATGAGCATAATTTCACAATGGTATAAGACTTCTGAGTCCTTATAATATGCAGCTACTATTAGTTGATGGAACCTGTCATTGTGACTTTTGGATGCCTTCCTGTTTCCATAAAATCCATCATCAAATCAATATCAGCCATGAGTCTAAATTTAAAAAAAGGGCAATGAATACTGAAAAGAAATTGGATTTAATCAGGATTGTGTTACAGTGGAGGAAGAAGAGGTGAAAACTAAAAGCAAACTATGTTGTCACTGAGGGACACAAGGTGTTGCTGAAGCACTTGTCATGGGGGAACAAAATGAAATTTCCACCGGAGGCAACTGACGTGAAGCTATAGAGCATGTATGCACCTGCCCCTGAAGACAGAGCTGAGAACAGGTCAGGGCAGCAGGGCCAATACCTGCCTGCTTCCTGCAGTCTCTTCTATTTGCCATAGAAGCCTGAAAATGTAAACTTGTTGCAGATAGATACAACTTAATCCTTGCTGTGAGAAACAGCCAGGCCACAACAGAGGGATGAATCTGAGAACAAAGAGGTGTCGGATGTTGATGTTGGTTTGTCTCAAAATGATGAGTCAGACCAGGTCCTCTCCCTTAGATTAGATTGGTACCCCGAGAATGCAGTCCTCAGATTGTCTGGGAGCACGAAATAAATGAATTAATGATTCCTTGAAACTGTGGGTGAATGTGGCATGTGGGGATGATGTGTGTGTGTGTGTGTGTGTAGCAATATCGGTACTCTGTCAGATGCACCCGAATCACCAATTTGCCTGGGACAACATTCTCCATTTTTTGAAGCTCTCCTCTTCATTGGCAAACACAACCAATCTCTCACAGCTGTGATAAAAGATAATGTGATCTCATGCAGGTAAAGAGCTTCAACTGAAAGCACAGTGTGACACCGCGGACAAGTCAAAACCATTTGTCTCCTAGGTAGCTGCGGTCGAAGCTTCACCCTGCTATTTACGGTTCAGGTGAAGGCTCAGCTTTACCGAGCGTTGGCTTTCTTAGGTTTGCCCTGCACCTTCTGAACCAGGGCTGATGTCACGACACGCTTTGACTTACACAAAGTGATAGAATAGAGATTGCGCTGCTGCCCAGGCTGAGCCATAACAATCCGTATA
>PVKB01002118.1:203426-318882 GCA_004027205.1 Ctenodactylus gundi
CTGTTTAGAATACAGGGGCCCCGCTGCAAAGGCCACTGAGGAAGTCAGTCGGGCCCCGCTGCAAAGGCCACTGAGGAAGTCAGTCGGGCCCCGCTGCAAAGGCCACTGAGGAAGTCAGTCGGGCCCCGCTGCAAAGGCCACTGAGGAAGTCAGTCGGGCCCCGCTGCAAAGGCCACTGAGGAAGTCAGTCGGGCCCCGCTGCAAAGGCCACTGAGGAAGTCAGTCTAGTATCCTCAACATGAAGGAGAAGGGGGTGACACACAGTCAGCCCCACTCTCTAGACATGCATGTAAGAACACCGAATACTTTACTGATAAGTTCATTTCAAGAGTGCATTCAAGGGAAATTAACAGAAAATTTCTAAGTCTTTTTTATGGGCTCATGATAAACAATGGAGTTTGGTGGGCCCACAACCTTTAGGATGATTCTTTTTTTGACAAAAAACTGCCTCCCTACAACATCAAGTGATGTCACTAGTTGTAGAGAGACAGTATAATAGCATTATTATTGTGAATTGACTATTCATGATTTTTAGAACATACTAACATTATCATATTTACATTTTTAAAAATTACTGTGGTTACCAGGTCTTAAAAGCTATTTCAGCTTCCTATGTGATAAATCACAACTTCAACAATATGCTGTGGGCAGAATCCAGTTGTGATTTTTATTTTTAGTGTCTCTGCTTCTCACGTGCAGCAGATTATTTCATTCATAGAGAAACCATCGCATATTACTCAACTTAAAGAGATGCAGTGTGCAGTTCTCAGTTTAAACCTATTTTCTTTTTAAAATTGGAAAATGATTCTGAACTTTCTTTCGATTCAAAGTCTATTCAGAAAGAATTTAGGTGACATGGCACCATTGTTGATATTTAAAACAATGACCAGGATGTGTGATTTAATATTAGTCCAAAGGGGAAAGTTTGGAACAGTTTGCCCTGAGACCATTTTGCTTTGTTCAATGGAAGGAGGAAAGTGCGTCGCAGAGCCAGAGTTAGAGTGCTCCTCTCTAAAAGGAGCGGCTTGACTTCATCTATGACTCAGATTATTTCTTTGCATATTAAATTACAAGCGACAGCTCCAGCTGGATCCATCAATGTATTTATAACTCAGCCACACAATTTTCCTCCAGGCGGAAAACTTGGCAAGCAAGCTCCCAGCCTGGCTGTAACTTTCAACGATGAGGACAGGAAGATGTTCAATGCAGCTTTTATGTTAAACTTCTTGTTTAAGTTCTGAGGATAATGGGAAAAGTTCAAGCTCTTATCAAATTACAAATTATACTTTCCGTAAAAGAAGGGAGAGAGTAAGGCACTGGAGAAATTCACCAGAAGCTATAATATACTCTACTTCCACTGCCCTGACATCTTACATTCTTAGTCAATGTTCTTTGGTTAACAACAGCGACCATGCCCCTTGAATAAAGGCAGACCGAAGAGTGTTTCCAATCATTAATGACCTTGAATAGTGTCCAACACAGATTCTAGACCACCATGACAGGTATGTAAGATCCATTGGTTTATCAACGAGATAGATTTTATTTCCTCCTAGGAGGAAACTTAGACTTTGCCAAGTTCTAGCACACCAAGTGCGCAGATTCATCTCTTTACAATTCACAGCTTTGTTTTCAAGAAAAAATTATATAAGTAATTATCTATGCAACTTTGACTTAAAACTCTTTAGGTAGAACAATATCATATATATGTACATATCCAGATGCATACATCCACATGAAATGTCTGTGGTCTCTGATATTGATCATCCATATTTTCTGGGGCTGTCTTTTTTGGGTTCCTAGATCGTGTCTTTCTTAATACAATGTTATTAATTCCAAAGAATGTATCTATGTGTATATATATATCCCTAGATTTACAATGAGCATGTATAGGCCAGATTTACACTTTGTTCATCTTTAAAATTTCAGAGGTGATCCTACGGCCTGTCATAGAAGGATCTCACATTAAGTGTCAGTGGAAGAAAGAGGCAAAAACATTCTCATTTCTTAATTCACATCAGAATCTGGGACCAGACAATTATTTTTATTAGCTAGTAGCCTCACTTTTAAATAATTATCTAAATACTCTTTTCTCTGACTAATATTGATGTCCAGTGCTATGTTATAGCCAGAGTCTACTTCAGAGAGACAAAATAAATAAAAAAAGAAACATGGATAGAATCACTGCCTTTCCTGTTGTGTGCATGTGTGCATGCAGGCATGCAGGTGTGTGCATGTGTGGTGAGGGGAACACTGAGCACTCACTTCTGCATTTATTCTATCAGCGTTTGTCATCTTGGTGCTGTTCTAGGACTCAGTCCGTGTCACCCAACCTTAAGCGATTAGCAAATTCATTTGAAGAATGAGTTTAGTGAGGCATTCAGTGAAGGAGAAAATCACCTTAAAGTGAATCACATTGAAAGTAAACTCTGAGAGCCTCCACCCCACCCCCTGCTAGTGTCCCCCGCTGTCAGTGGAATGAGCCAGTTTTCAATCTGCTTTGACTTAGCCCTGTGATACACATCTATCAGGGAACATGCACCGTGCTCCCGCTGAGGATAAGTGTCATGGGGGACAAAGAGAAAGATGTTGGAAAATCCTCACCTATCTGAATATTTCTTACTGGTGCTATTCCGTATTCTCAATATTGGGAATTTGTTTTTAGCCAAATAAATAACTAAATTGCTTTTGGTATAAGTATGTATCAGGCAATGCAAATGTAACTTTTAGTGTCAAGCATATTTAATTCTGTTTCAGGGACATTTATTCTAATTTCCTGCAAATGTAAATATAACAAAAGCTTAGGGGTCATGCATCTGTTGAAATTCAGAAAGAATAATCTGGGTGTCCATGAGTCTGGGGCTGCACAAATGTTGCATCCTGGAAATCCAATATTCTCTGCGCTAACTTGAAGAAAATCAAAAGGAATTTCTGAACATACACAGAAATAGCATTTTGATGCATTTTAACAGAGCTTCTAATAATAAAATAAATGCTTATTGACTGTTATTATTTAATTTCCTAAAAATGGGTGTAGAATCATTCCGTAACCTGGAGTGTGCACCATACCACTAACTCTTATGCTAAATTCTTGAAATCTTAACTCTCACTCTGATAGTATTTTGAGAGGTAAGGGGTAGTTAGGCTGATGTGAGATCTTAAGAGTAGGATTCTTATGATGACATTAATGTGCTTATAAAAAGAGCCAGAGGCCAGAGAGCTCTCCTACTGCCTTTACCTCCTCCTCGCTCCCTGTTTTTGCCCTCTCTCTCCTTTGTGCCATGTGACAACACAGAAGATGACCTATCTACAAGTTGGAAAGAAAGCCCTCACCAAAAACCACCAACACCAATACCTTAATCTAAGATGTCTAGACTCAAGAACTGTGAGATCATTAATTTCTATGATTCAATCCTCCCAGTCTGTGGAATTCGTTATGGCAGTATTGTCTGGATGCTTATTACCCCTTCCCCAAGTGTAGTGACGGTTTACTAGAGCTGTGAATACAGTCTACGGCTACAGTGCTGCTCCTTGTGTGGAGTAGCTAAAGAGCATATCGGATGGAGGTTTCAATAAGATGCTGCGGATCCTGAAAGCAACTTCCAGGATGACTTCAGGAAAGGCTTCTGTTTGTGTAGATTATATTTTGGGCTTCAGAAAACCCACATGCCAAAGATACTGTCAGCTGTTGAGAAGAACTTGTACGACTTAGTCAAAAACAGAAGGGGGGAGCATTTGTTATTATTCCTGGTTTATTTACAAAAGCCTAAGTATCAATTATTTTTAACTAATATTTGAATGCCAGAGGTACTCATTTCAAAGGCTCGTAGGGTTGGTTAACCATGACTGGAATGAACAATTTCGACATATTTCCTTACATCTGTGGGTGTTTCTAAAGGTCTGTGTAGAGTTCCCTGTTAGATGTTCCATGAAGCATCTAGCTAGATTAATCTCAGACAAGGTTTGGAAACTCTGATCATTGCAGAGCTGATAACTCTCACAGAGTTTGGTTTTATTATGAGATGTTTAGTAACTGCAGATAGGGCTAAGTTTCTTATACACACTTTAGAATCTTAAGTATCTCCTTATTTTTGCTCAATTTGATTAGTTTAAGTGGTAGATACTTTCACAACTTTCCTAAAATCTTTAGGCCAGAGACCTCCTCAATTTCCCTACTGTTAGCTGTCTAATTTCTGAATAGATAAAAAGTAAACTACCAAATAAGGAGAACAGACAGGCCACTGTGTCTAGAAAAAAAAAAAAGGAAACATGTGACCCTTAAATTTTAAGAACTTGTGTTTAATGGGGATAATATAATATCTGAGCAACAAGACCAAACCCATGGCATCATGATTCCAGACAATACAATACAGATATAAAATTATACATAAAGAAATTTTGAGGGATATCAACAAGTGTTTACTATTACTCCCAGAGGGTCGAGCTAAAGCTAGGCCTTGGGAACACAGGGTCTAACTGAGACTGAAGAATGTAGTCAAGATTTGGGAGCTAAGATGCGTAGAACATTGTATGGAGAATCAACCAACTATTTAAGTAAAATGTCCCACGTTCCATTGTGAGGTTAATAAGTTTGGGAGCAATAAGGGAAAGATTTTGCAGAGTTACAACTATATAAACAGCATCCATTGATTGTGGAAACAGATGTACATAAAATATGTTTTAGAAATACTGAGCTTGTAGCAGTTTAATTTACAGGATGTTGTGAATAAAGAGAATTGGAGGTACAGAAATGAACAGTGCTGGAGAATTTCGATGACCCTAAGTAACTCTTCTCCTCCACCAATACTCTCGATGAAAGTATGAACAACAAAATTTAGTCATCTAACAGAAATTGCGTTCATAATTCTCAGTCTCTGTTCGAAACACCAGTGTGTGTGTTCCTCCTTTACCCTTCAACCCCTCCGTGCTCAATCTTGTTGTATTTTAAGTCTTCTTCTGGGCTTGTGTGTACCAGATCCTGATGGAACATATATTCCTTCCAGTAACTTTGTTTTTGGTAACTGCGCACATCTATCTCTTAAACTTATTTTCTCTCTCTTACTTTAAATTCATACTCACCTTCCCGATTTCAGTTTGCATATAATTTCTTTTGGGTGCCTTCTCCATTTTCATGTGTCAGCTGGTTTATTCCCTGCTCTCATAGTCTGTGTTCCTTTTGTTATTAACATATCTCAATTTAAATGTATGCATTTGTTTGTATGCATGCTGATTAGTGTGTGTATCCCTGCACAGAAATGCCAGCCTAGGGAATTTTTTAAGTACCGGGGTTTAGCTGAAGCATAAAAACAAAGTAGATTGACCCATATTTGGCATTGATGAAATATCTGTTGAAATTACGAATCAACTTGTCCTAAAACAGTCAGTATATTGTCACAAAGCCATGGAGACTAGAGCTACAGGTGTCTTGGAAGACACACGCACGCGCGTGCACACACACACACACACACACACAACCTAAAACATAACCCCAACAAAGATATTAGTGAGGAATCCTGCTGAAGTAAAACATGGGTGAAGTGTATTTTGGTATCATTGAGACGTTCTACTCTGCACTAAGATTTGAGATACATAAAGAAACACAGCACACCAAAAGTCACACTTTACTCCCAAGTCAGGCAATGTCAACTTTCTGACAGAGGACTTTGGAATAGAGCATTGTACAGCGACCCCAGGGAAAATCTTGGAAACTTGCAAGGGCAGAGAATTCTTCATACACACTTCTCACTGCACAGATGAGTAACACAAGATTGCTGGAATGGGTTGAAAGAACAGCACACAGCATCCCTCCAGTTCGCTCAAGTGACTGACGTTGCCTTCAGCCTGGAATGCAAACGCGACAGTCAATATGGAAGATGAGAAAGGAAGGGAGCGGTGAGACTTGAACAGTTGCAAAAGCCCAAGGCAGCAGACTGCAAACATCTTCTGGGGTTAGCAAGAGCTCATAGCAAGTGGTGCCGGAAATCTTTCTAACAGAGTAGCAGCTGGTGTCGGGAGCAGCCAGTCCTAAAGAAATATTCTTTTCCCTTTCCATTGGAAGGCCTAAGACAATATGCACAACGACGGGTTGTATGCATTTTAATACCTCATTTGTTCCTTGTTGAGGGGATAATTAATTATAACAAAATAGTAGATATTAAATGGTGTTTACTGTACATCAGACATTGGTAAAAATGCTCTGCTTCCAGTAACTAATTTAATGTGCCCACAATCCTGCGTATAGATACCCTTCTCATCATTCTTAGCAGATAAGGAATGGAAGGAGAAAGCATTACAATAAGTTGCTTGAGGTTACGTAGCTAGTATTCAGCACGGTAGCTCCCAGGTGCGTGCTGTGAGCTAGGGTTCTGTACTTGCCCTCTATAGTCTTTTATAACATAATGACATTCTAATTGCGACTGTGATGCTTAATCCTGAGTGTCACCTTGATTGTGCTGAGATCTCTGCAGAGGTGACTGTATGGTGAGTGTGGTGACTTCAGTCAATGAATTCATCCAATGGCGAGTTGACGAGCTGCAATGGGCTCATGAGATGTCATGTAATTACATGAAGCAAGTTCCTCTAGATCAGCCTTTGAGCAGTATTTATAGTCAGTCACCAGCCTTTCAACTTTTGGCCCTTTCTGTCTCTGCTTCCCGCCTGCCGTGAGCAAGCAACACTTATCTGGAATGCCTTTCCATCATGACGTTTTTGCCTTGGATCCAGCCATCCACGAACTGACCCTTTTGAAACCATCAGTGAAGATGATTTTTTTCTCAAATCTATGATCACAGTAGCAAAAACCTAACACAGTCACAAATCATATCTATGACAGCAGTCCAATCAGATCATAATGGAGCAAAACCTCCCCTTGCCCAGTGTTGTCAGAGCTGCGTATTGTTGAGGACAATAAATTATTCATGTGCTTAGCCTGATAGTGGTTTAAGCAAATCTACTGTGCTTCCATGTGCAGGAAACTATAGCAGCTTAACTTAGGCAGTGTACATGATACCTGATAATGATAATATTCCATTATGATACTATACTTTTTTACTTTCTGTATCATATTTTATTTTAGAAAAAGTAATATTCTATTTATAAAACATATTGCAAAACTTTACTGAGTTATGCTACCAGCTGTCTTTAATATCTCATATTTACTGAATGCTTGTATTATACATAATGTCCACCTATATGCATACGCATCATAAATGCAATGTGTACAGATGATAAAACTACGTACACCATGTAGCCTAGGTATGAAATAGATCATAGTGTCTATATTTATGCAAGTACACTACAAAATGTTTATAAAGCGGTAAAATTTCTTCCTTATAAGTTTTCTAAATTTTCACCATTATTAAGCAATACATGATTATTTCATAACATAAAAGTTAGTATATATATATATATATATATATATATATATATATATATATATATATATTTCTATCTCACTTCATGAATGAGAAAATTAAGTCTAATAAAACTCTTAGAGTGATAAGAAGGTATTGAACGATTCCAATTTCACATATTAAGGTGTTAGGTACTGAAATTACTTAGAAAGACAAATATTGTAATATTATGTCTGGGAATGGCTCTTGGCTTAGTAAGGCAGTTGGAGATAAAGTGTAGTTGATAAAAGATGACTAAAGGTTTACTAAACCTCTATCCTGTTCTGAGCTGTAAGGTATTTTGCACAGATTTTCATATGTAATGCTTTCATCTTCCTTATAAGAAAGGCTTAATTCTAACTCAGCATTCTACAAATGTGCATTTTTAACTATATACTTATCTATACATGTTAATTAAAGAGCTGAGGATTTTTTCCTAATAAGGGTGTTTAGCTGAAAAAACGTGACATCTATCATTGCCAAGTTTTTATAATTAATCTACGTCAAAAACCGAATTCAAACTCATGCCTAAAATGTCATGCCCATGCCACTTGGACACAGCTCTTTAAGTCTTTCCCTGTAGCTAGATTACACCATTAATCCTTGACTTTTCACTGTAAGCATGTGTGTGGGACTCAATATTAATATACAAAATGAACCATAAAACCTTTAGAAGATGAGCCATTCCTAGTGGTACTCATGGAAAACATCCAAGGACTCAATAATTGATACAAATAACCAGGTGCTGATTCCAAACTCTTTTTTTTAGCAGAACATTCTTAAAAAGGACAGATGGGAACAGATTTCATAAAAGAAAGAAAAATGTATTTGCATGAAATACAAAAAAAAATCACACAGACTTTTGGACTGTTTCAGATATCTTTGCAGGAAGAAATAGATTTTTCAAGGACGATTATGTATATTACAGGGATACTTGGTGTGGATTTTCTGAAGTTATACTGTCAATAACTCACCATACAGCCTTGAGTACATCCCATCACCTCTGTTGGCCACAGTATTCTCTATTTCCTGTTCCAAGTATGGGTCCCTCTAGCAGAATTCAAAAGAGATCTCTCTGTTTAAAGTTCAGAGTACTGGGTGTTCTCAGTGGCATAGAAGACCTGTCTAAGGTCAAACTGTAAAGGCTCGAATAGGCCTCTCCTTGTTGTAACCTGAACACTCCACTTTAATATTTTCTCCAAGACAATACCGTTTCAGGCAACGACAGTTGTGGTTCTGTTAATGTTCACTTCTGTTTTAGAAACTGTTGCTTTTGTTCAGGACTTTTTGTTCACTCCTTTTCAAATATTGTCTTGTCTTCCCCATATGTATCGTCTATCTCTGAATTCCTTTGAGATCTAGAACTTTTGCTCTGTGAGAGCAATACCCTCAAAGAGGTGATGTCACATGGTCTTTAAAACATGGGCATTTTTGCCTGTAAGCTGGGGAAAAATAATTTATTTTGCAATACTGCAAATATAAATATTAGATAAATATATTTATAATTTGGAAAACCTTGTGTCTCAGGATAAATCATGGGTATCAGATTTATTTTCACTTATTAAATTGAATGTGTGTGTGTGTGTGTGTGTTGTGAGTCTAAATAGAGCATCAGTTCTTTGTTGGAGGTGAGAATGCATTTCTTCCTTCTATTGCCTCATGCCCTCTTAAATATCTGGGTCTTCATAATGCGGTGTCTTAGATGTTTAGCTACACAATACCTTGTGTAGATTTGCTAGACAATATGAGGTGAGTTTCTTGCCCTGGGTAAACATTGTCTCTTGTGAAAATAATAGATAGGTGACTGTGGCTGTGCATTTGTTGGTATTTCTTCCTGATAAAAATAGAGATTTTTTTTATAATTTGAAACTGTCCAATTCATTTTCTCTCTGTAAGAAAGAACATATGAGGACATGCCTTCCCTAGACTTTCTCTGTCATCTGATGTTCCTTTTCTATCTGAAAATCTATCTGACTTCACATTGCAGAATGTATCCCTTGATCTTCTTTTTCCTTTCACTCCTGGCATTTAGGTTAGGAGCTGTGATAATGGAGTACATGAAGAATAAAAGACACATATTGACAGTAAGTGGAAGGGGCTGATTGCACTGTTCAACTCTGTGCTTGGTGGATTGTGGGACTGAGTAAGAACCAACCCATAGTTTCTTCTCAATTGAGTCTCACCACGTTTTGACTCACATGAATTCCCTCAAAGACTTCTGAGTAGGGCCTGAAGCAACAGCACCATGGTTAGAGTGCCAGCCTAGCAACACCACTCTCTGAGTTCAATTTCCCAGTACCACATAAACCAGGTGTGGTGACACACCTCTATAATCCTGTCACTAGGGAGGCTGAAGCAGGAGAACTACTGCAAGTTCTAGGCTAGCTCAGGACCAGACTGGACACTATGGATCAAGACCCTATCTCATAACAAAACAAGACAAAACAAAAATGTTCTATTAGAGCAATTTGCATGTGTCTTAGTGCTCTAGTAAATTTAAGAGCCCTTCTTCCTTTCAATGACATATCTTTGGAAAGCTTTTAGATATCAAGATTGAACCAGACTTAGCTAACTACTTAGTGAGTTATGTGAATCACATCCCAGAATTGACATCTTTCACTTAGTGACACTTCCCTGTAGCACTTCCTGACACACAATAGGTATTCACTAAAATGTTGATTGATTAATCATGTCAGTGTACACCAGGGTAATATGGTTTATGCTAAATTAAATGCTTTTTTACTTAACCCAGCTGCAAATTTAAATATAATTCTGTGCCATGACAATTTCTCAAAGAGAAAAGCCATCCACTCTGCTGACACGTGTGATCTCCACCTTGACTTGGTACTCCAACCCAACATTTCTCAAATGGGCTTAGCTGATTAAATGAAACTATGTGGAATTATTTGTCTCTCTATCTAGCACAATTTATGACTGAAAGGCTCCCCATATTTCAGTGTTCAGGCTTCAGTGGATTTCTGAGAAAAAAAATTGCCATTTTTTTTTTTTTGGAGGAAAAGAGGCTTAAGTATTTTATTTCAAGGAAGTATGCAGATGATTAAATGTACAAGTTAATTGGAATAATTTGTATTCACTGAATATTTGAATTCACTACTCTGACATATCTAATATGCAAAAGCTTTTCATTCATTCTCTCAAATTTACTTAACCCCTGCAGAAAACATTCACTCCAAGAACCATCTCAAAAATTGTTTCAGAGTAGAATTCATGCCATGATCTTTTTATTTCCTTGTCTAATTACTTTCCAGCATCACGGCATAGAGCTATTTAATTTCTTAAAATTTTCTTTTATTTATTAGCCCTTTGAAAATATATAGGAAAATCCTTTGCCAGAAGCACAGAATGTGGAGCAAATGGAGTTGCTCAGGAATTGCTTCGTCATCAACGTTATGGGCATCATTTTAAGTGAGGAAAAGAAGACACATCGTTTCTACATCCCCACTGGCTGCACGTTCTTCCAGAAAATGTCGTGTGATGTCACATTCAAGATCACTAACTGTATTGTGTTTGTGGTACTTGAGGTAGTTATCTCTATGGCAGACCATGCGATTCATTCCCTCACGAAAATATTTATCACAAGCTGCAAGCGGTGTGGTGACTGACGACTTGTCCTTCCAGCATCTCCAAGGACTGCTTCTGCCAATTTCTAGTTTAGATCTTAGTTTTTCGTGGCACTTGTATCCAAGTATAGAAGTTGGCAGTGGTGCAGAAATCTGACCATTTTCACTCGAAGTAAGAGTCCCCTCATGGATAATCTTTAATCCTGGCTTCCCCATTAGGTTCCCAGATATTTTATTTGCATCTGCATTGTAATCTGACTCCATCCGAAGCCCACTGGTGCTCATTTCTGCATCTTTTTCCAGGCTAACTCTTTTCTCCTGCTCCACAATCCCTAGCACGATTTCCCTTCCAGAGAACACAGTATGTGGGCAGCGTGTTAAGGAGAGCAATAGAAAAGCAAGGCGAATGGATGAGATGGCAAGAAGCCAGCTACACTTTCTACTTATACATACACACACATGCATGCATACACACACATACATACTGAGAGAAAGAGAGAGAGAGAGAAAGAGAGAGAGAGAGAGAGAGAGAGAGAGAGAGAGAGAGAGAGAGAGAGAGACTTGCTCTGTAGTCCAGTTGGTCCTGAACTCACTGGAAATCAATGAAGGCTTGTCTCAAATTCATGGCAATCCTCCTGTTATAGGGCCCCCTAGTGCTGAGATTATAGGCATGCACCACCACACCAGGTTTATATGGGAGAATTGAACTCAGGGCTCTGTACTTTCTAGGCAAGTGCTCTAACCACTGTGCTATTCCTCCAGCCCTCTCCTCTTATTTTGGAATAGACTGGTTATCTCTCTTAGGTTTCAAATAGCCATTGGCTAGCGGGATTGGAACATAAAAAGAAAGAGAAGACTTGTTCATTTAAGATTATGAGTAGGACTCCAGGTAACTCTCAGGGAGCTCTATTCTAGAATTTAGCTGTAAATCTAACCAGTGGTAAGAAAACGGTGTCATCTTTTCCCTTAGACTTTGTGTCTTGGGCTTACTTCTCCCTTCATATGATACAAAGCCGAGAAAGGCCAAGATAAAAGTGAAGCCCTCCTGGTCCTCTCAGCTTTTCAGCTTGCATAATAAAAGTAGAAAGTCATTTTAGTACGTGTAGGCTGGACATCAAAAACACAGTATCCCACATGTGCATACTCGGCCTAACTATGAGCCCATCACTACTTAGGATCCTCCCTAAAGCCTTTTGAATATGCAAAACATGTTCACCTGAGCACAGGTAGCTCAGGGAGGTGAGGCAGCCTGACAGGTATCCTCATGGTCCCTCTCATCACTCTCTCTACAGAGTTCTTAATGTGTGACAGGAACAGTGATTGGTGCTTGATATCCATTATCTACCTACAACTTACCACAGCTTCATTGCCTCGATATAATGATGGTCAATTTTCAGATGTGAAATCTAAGCCTGGAAAGTTTAAGTAACATATCCAAGGTCACACTGTTAACACCAGTTGTGCTCCGTCGTTCAGGCCTGATGAATGAAGTCATTTTGCTTATATCCAAGGCCATCGCTCTTTTTCTTTCATTTGAGAGTCCCATTAGCAGCAGCGCAAGAGAGAATTTACAATACATTGGATAGATTACAGCTTTTTCCCTTCTGACATATCTTCCTGGCGTGTATGATGAACACAGATTTCCTTGCATAAGACGCATTTTCACCTCTCTGATCATTCACAAATGTTTATTTCTCTTCTGTCTGCAATTTAAGAATGAAGACACAGTTTTAATTTTCTTGGTTGGATACATATGGCATTCTGGTGTAACTCTCTTTCCCAAGAAATAATTATTTTCTCCTTTGTGAGGTTATATTTTAATTAAACCATTGTGTTGCCGAGTGAAATAAGCAATGTAAGCACGAAAGATATGGTTTTGAATTTCGGAGCCGATGCTGGTGCTCTGGGGATATAACCATTTATTTTTCATTTGTAAAACTCAGATAACCCTTATTTGGTAGATTTTCTATGAAGAATCCAGTAAGCCTATCCACTCTTCATTTGTTCACTTACTAGTCGCTGGTGATTAGAAAGACAGACATATTGAAGTAAATGTAACAAAAAGCAATGCAGGCTACGACCGCAGAATAAAGACAAATAATTAACACACTTGGCATGGGCAAGGATTGGGAACTTTCTGGAAGCTTTGCCCTGAAAGTTAAGATTTTAGGTATGAGGAGGAATAGCTGGATAAAGAAACAAAGACTATAACAGAGGTGATGTAGGGAGGGTAATAGCAAAACACAAGAAAAAAAATCCTTAGGGGAATGAAAAGATAATTATTGTTTAAAGTGATAGTTCAGGAATACTTCCCTATTGTGGGGTGTATATTTTGAGGCAGAGTTAGACGGAGTATACTACTTAGGTATTTATTTGTGTGTGCTAAATATCAAAAGATTTGCAAATATTCAAAATGTCACTTTAGCAGAAGAGAGTAGCGCAGGATTAGTAGAGGCTCAGAAGGGTTGGGAAAAGAAAGCTAGAGGAAGACTAGATAATGTATACAAACGTCCAGTTGAACAAAAGAAATAATTTCAAGCATTCTGCTAAATGGCAGGGTGATTGTGGATTGCAACAGCTTTTTTATGAATATTATCAAGAGCTAGAGTAAACAAGTTTGAAGACCCCAGACAGAAAATTTTATTTTAGAACTTGGAAACAGAAATGATTCTGATTGGACCATTACATGTTGCACACATGCAAGGAATTATCACAGTCCATAGCTGTCATCTCAATTAGACTATTGTTTTCTATGAGTATGTCCTGCCTTATTTATCTTAGACCTATTTTTCACCCAAATTCCCTCAAATCCTCAGAATCCACTCTTCCCATCTCTATTATGGATCCTTCCCAGTGAACCAGGGCATTTGCCCTGGTTTTCTGTTCACCTTAGAGCTCTTCCACAAGTTCCTGTATTTTCTGAGACATGATGTTTATTTCCTTATTTTGAATCAGATCTATGTCAAGACTGGGAGAGCACTTCAATGTCTTGAATTATTTGTCAGGAAGTTACAGAGATGCGTCAAAACAGGTAAAGATTTGTACATATTAAAATATGTAGTAGTATAAAGCAAAAATTAGGTTCTTCAAAGTAGCTAACCTAATAAATGAACACGCACAAAATGTAACAACTTACACAGCTTTCTTTTTCATATTATTTGTTTTATTGTTGGATTTATTTAATGGAAACGGCAGTGAAGAGCTTTTTGTGGGATAACTTGGAAGAAATTTATATGTCCTAGTGGAGTTCCAAAAACTATTTAGAGATAAAAACTCATGTTCTTGTCATCAGTATTCAAGATATTTTAAAGGAATCTGAAAATGAAACAAGAATTGCATTCCACCAAATATGGTTGCTTGGCAAAGATAACTTTACAAAATAACATCAAGGAGTAGTCATTAATTTCTGTTCTTTCATTTATATTTATTCAAGCTCCTTTTGTAATGTAGATAAATTATGAAACTACTGTTAGTCAAGATCCATCCTAACTATTCAATGTGCAAAGAAGACAGATAGTCAGTGTTATTAGATCTTTGCATTTTAGGTGGAACCACAGCTTGTACCTAATACCATGCTTTTTGCTTGTCTTTGGAACACAGGCATGTGTGCAGAAGCTCAAGTGGACAATGTCAGTGTGGATGGATGAGTCCAAAGTCTGCCAATGAGCTGTAGACAGAGAAGCTTAGTTCAGGAAATGGCCTCAAAATGGTATCCCAGTAGAGGCAAAGGCTAAGATTTTGGATTATGAAGTCAGAAATGATGTCATGTTCTTGCCTCTCTAGGTTTGTTATCTCTCAAATATATCACTCCCACTGATCACTTACTGTACACTAGACGAAGAAATCTGTGGGAATGTGCTCCTGAATCCCCATGGAGACCATCGGGACTTCCCATTACTTCACAGATGATACAACAACCATTGGTACATTATATTAGAAACCAGGTCCTCATAGCTAGTGAGCACAGATGGAGGCAGGTTGACCACAGGACATGGTTTCTAAGAAAGTTAACTTGTCTGATCACTTTGTTTTAACTATTCAGCCTTTGACATAGGTGAACACCACCATATCATCACTGATCTCTCTCTTTTTTGAGACTGGGTCTTGCTCTGTGGTCCAGGCTGGTCCTGAATTCACTTCAGAGCCCAGGCTGGCCTTGGACTCATGGCAATCCTCCTGTCTCAGCCTCCGGAGTGCTGGGATTAGAGGCGTGCACCACCACGCCCAGCTTATGTGGTGCTGCGGAATCAAACTCCGGTACTTAGCGCTTGGCTTAGCGCTTGCTCAAGTGCTTTAACCGCTGAGCCATTCCACCGATCTCAAGCCATGTGTTAGGTTCCGGTAAATATTTTGAGAACACTGATTAAAAACACCAATAACAACAGCATTGCTACCGATGATAATAATGTTTTGTGGAAAGCAATTTTTAAATCAGCCTAAAACTTAGAAATAGTTTTTAATCTAACAAATGAAATGCTTGCATTCGGCTCTGTTGTGCAATTGCCTAATAACACAGCTTGACAGTAATTGAACAAAAGAGCAAATACCGGATCCAGGTGTATTGGACCCTACAGTCTGCACACATCCGATTCCATCACAGTGCTCTTCTCGGCTTAGAAATAAGCCAAATCCACCTCCTCTCCAGCCTGCTGCCTTTGCTTCCAGCAAAACTCTATGAGGATTCCAGATATGTCTGTACTGTCAGCAAAAACACCCTTCAGTTGCTCATAGACGAGAAATAGTACCAGACTCTGGACTGATAGTTTGGAAGTGGTTCCCAGGGCCCTCAGGGGGAGAAACCCATCGGGCAGCTGCATCAAACAACACTATCAGTCCCCATCGGTTTGATTGTCGCCATTATTCAGGTGAAAAATTGCTTCACCGAAGCCCTCCTTGTGATGCACAGGGACTGGGAGCAGTTTCAGAACACACCCGCTCATTCCTGTTGCAGCCTACCTGTCCCTTCCTGGTGGGGGCTAGGATGATAAGACATTGTGATGCACTGGAGTCAGGTGTGCTTGGTCTGTGCTCGCCAGCTGCCCAATGTAATAGTTGCGATTAGCCTCAATTGCTTGATTACAAATACAATGACTAGATTGTAGGAGAAGTACAGTAGTGGTAAGTGAGATAATGATCAATGCGGTAAACGCTTCCTGTGGTAGCTAATATTTGTTAATCATTTACTCTACTGCTGCACTGTGCTCATTTGGCCTCATTGAGCACCTGTGACAGGTTACCTAAGGCTAAGTGCCACCACTTTCTCACTGCACAAGTTTGGAAGCTAGTGGAGCACACATGCCCAACATGGCCAATGAGTCATGCTGTGCATGACTCTAACGCCTCAAGCACAGGCAGCGCATGTGATCTCCTGTAGGCAGAGAGAAGTTTCAAGAGTAATTGAGGCCCCAAAATATTTGAGTTTGACCTAATCAAAAGGGAAATTATCCTGGCTGGGTCTGAGCTAATCAAATGATTCCAGGAAAGAATCCCAGCTGCTCAGTATGTGGGGAAAAATAACATGGTATCTTCTTTACGACTACATTCAGCATTTTTTGAGGGGGAGGAAGATTTTAAGCAGTTGCAGTTGAATGTAGCGTATCGTACTTAAAGAACTAGGGATTCATCCTGTGTGAGAACAGATAACGAGGCATGGCCTGCAAGGGGGTTACAACTGAAAGATGAATGTAAATTATTTGTGCAGACTACAGAGGATGGATGTAATAATAGTATCCAGTCTCAAAAATGTACAACCCAGTCAAGGATCTGGAATTGAATGAGAGATGTCAGGATGATCCTCTTGCCTGTGTTGCTGAAGTGGCATGAATTCTATTGCTACAAGCATATGGTTATGCCAACAATGCCAGGATCCTGTAAAGGTTCTTACTCCGGTCAAGCTCCTGATAAGACCACAGCTGAGCCAATACCTTGAGAGAAAGCTCCAGAGACCACGAGTCCAAGGCTCAGGGACTCAGCTAGCATCAGACCAAACAACCAACATGAGGAAACTATACAAAATAAGTAAAATTCATCTGACCTAAAATTAGCATTTAAATGCGTGCAATTCAGTGGCACTTAGTACAATGAACATGATATGCAATCATCATTCCTATCAAATTTGTCACCTGAAAGGAAATTCTGTAATCACTAACAGTCATTCCATAGCCCATTCCAACCAGCCACTACCAGCCTCTACTTTCTCTGTGTTTCTATAGATTTACTTATTCTAGATTTTATTTATCTGATAAGTTTGAGTGACTTAATATCATTGAGGATTTCCTACCATTTAATCTGCATCAGTCCTTTCTTATATCTGTAGACATATATATATATATATATATATATATATATATATATATATATTTTTTTTTTTTTTTTTTTTTTTTGAGAAAGGGTGTCACTCTGTACTCCAGGCTGGTGGTCCTGAACTCACTATGTATCCCAGGCTGGCCTTGAAAGCATAGCAATTTTTTTCTCTAAATCTCCCAAGCACTGGATTTACAGGTTTTGCATAGCATTCTACTGTATGACTAGACAGCACTTTGTTCATTCATGCATTCGTCAATGACTAACTTAGATGTTTTTACCTTTTACTTTCCTTAAGATATGCTTCTCGGAGCATGTGTATACATATTTGTTTCAGTTACTGTTATTACTGGAATTGCTGTTTTACATTAAAAAAATCTCTTTTGAGGAGCTGTCAAACTGTATAAAATGTATTTTAAGATAAAAACCTTTTTTGGAAATTTGTTATACACTGATCAAAAGCAAATGCTTATAGCACCACATGTGTGTACATATACACACACAGACGTGTAATTTGAATAGAATCAGTAGTTGAAAAATCAAGCAGTTGCCACATCAGGATAGCAATAGACATTATCAATTGTAAACTCTTTTCTATCAATTCTCTCTTTGTGTGTGTGTGTTTGCATGAGTGTGTGTGTATGACCCTAAGGCTTGCACTCATGACCCTCATACTGAGATACATCCCCAGGCCATTTTCTTTTTTGATTTGGAGACAGGATCTCATTAAGTCACTAAGTTTCCCAGGCTAAGCACAAACTTGTAGTTTTCCGGCTCACACTTCCAGTGTACTGGTATTCCAGGCCTGTGCCACTGGACACGGTTTTAATTCATATTTGATATGAATTGCTAGGCTTGTGATCAGGCAGTTTGTGGTTGTGGTTCAACAATCTATATTTTTAAAAACTCTTAAAGTTGTGACTGGAGTAATAGCATGGAGATTGGAATGCTTACCTATTAAGCACAAGGCCATTAAGTTTGATTCCCCAATACTATATAAGCCAGGCTTGGTGGCATATGCCTGGAATCCCAGCGCTTGATAGAGGCAGGAGGGTTGCTATGAATTCTAGGCCAGTCTGGGCTACACACTGAGTTCAGAACCAGCCTGGACTGCAGAGCAAGACCCTGTCTCCAAAAAATAAAATAATAATAAAAAAAAGCTCTTGGATTTTCTGAATCATGCTGATGTTTGGGTTCATTGCTATTATCAAACAACAATCTAGAAATTCATGTTAAGGCAGTGATGGAAATAAATTTCCCGCATTGAGTGCACAGTTTACTGGAGAAAACTGAAAAATAAGCCCAACGTTCTCACACAGCCTAATTACAGCTAAAGAAAGGGGAGGCACTGTGCTCTATTAAACTCATTGAGGAATTAAGCCTTCTCAGGGAACATGGATTTCTGCACTAAAAAGGCAACATGCAAGAAAAGCCTTGAAAATAAAATAGGATGCTTATAGTGGATTGAAAATAACAACAGTTGAAGAATGGAAGTTTCCGGTGTAGTGGTAGAAACATGGATCTCAACAATGATTTGGGGACCCAGGAAGCATGGAGGAGAAGCATGGAGGGGGTGACAGGAGAGGACGAGACTGAATAGATCTATTCACCGGGTTGGGCTACAAGAGCGAAGATCACATATGACTAGATGGCTTATGAACAATGCAAATTAATTTCTGCCAGTTCTGTGGAATGGGAAATTCAAATTAAGGCACCAGTAGATTTGGTATCTGGCTCATTCTGGTATGTTCCCTCAGTGACTCTTCTGGCAGCATCTTCATATATAAAAAAGAAAGAAGGACAAATAAAATTCCACCTTTCTCTTAAGGTGTGGCAGTCCTAGGGTGCCAACCCCATTCGTGAAGGAGGAATTGGCATGGCCTAACCCTCTCCTCAATGCCTTACTTCTTAATGTCCTTTACTGAGGATTAGTTTTCAACATGAATTTTGGAGGGACACATGCAGACCAGAGCCATGAGTGACCTGAGAAATTGTTAGAAACAGCTCGTAGCAATCTTCCTGTCCAAACAAAGGATGGACATGGGAGGCATGGACGACAGGGTATGAGGCTTTAATTTCCTTTTTGCAAAAAGGGTGACCTTCCCATATGCAAGTGGAGAGAGGCGCACCGAAAATATGGTCGGTACCGACTTAAAACCCTAGCTCGCAGGTCCCTCCCCCTGCCTTTTCTTATTGGCAGAATTTACAATCTTCCTGAGAAGATCTAAGGCATTGGCTCAGGGCCAAGTTCACCACAACATCATATTCTTGATCCTTTCTCCCCCCTCCTGCCTTTGTCTGCTCACCTGATCGGGTATGGTGCGAAAATGTAAAGATCCGCCATCTTGAGTAATGTGCTGCTACTACCGCTAGGAGACGCTCACAAAATGGCTGAGTCCCAGCTAGGTAAGGCGGTGTTGTGCCTACAAACCCAGCACCTTAGAGGAGGTGATGTAGTTGGCTACAAGTATGAATTCAGCCTAGGCAATTAGGTGATTTAGTGAGACTTTGTCTCAAAATACAAAATAATAATAATAATAATAATAATATAAATAAAAGCAAAGTCTGAGGATATAGCTTAGTCTGCAGGCACTGCTTTCAGTTTCCAGTATTAAAAAAAAGTCAACCTCTGAGTCTTCTGTTTTATAGACAAGAAAAGGGAGCCTTGGGGAGGAGCTTCAAGGTAAAAATGTAACCCCAGCATTATGAGAGAAGAGATACCTGGGCCTTTCTCATGACATGTGGCCTTCTGTAGAAGATGAGGAAAAAATTAAATACTAAAATTTAAAATTATTAGCACAATAGTTTAAACTAGGGCCTCTACTAGAGAAATCAACAAAGCCACAGGACGTTTTCGTTTGCCCCGTCTTCCCACGCGTGGTATTGAAGGTGCAATATGTGTGTGTGGTTGGTATTTGAAGCTGTCTTTTCTTACTTTCAAAGTTAGTGAAATGCCCTAAATGGAACTTTGATAAAAACAGCACAATATATTGACACATTTTCTGGGCTAATGCCGGGGTGTCTAAGGAAAGCTTTCTGACAGGATATGAGTGTGTGGTGGGAGCTGAGGAGGGGGAGTGCTATTTAGCCTTTCACATGAAAATAGCCAGAGTAGGCGGTATAGAGATTGGCAGATTTTAACACAAGGCCATTATTTCAAATTTAAGCTTTTCTCTGTCATGCTTTTTTGGTTTGTTAACAGACTCAAAAGAGGAATTGGCAAACTCACTGAGCACTGGAGAACTCCTGGGTGAGTGTTAAGTGCTCATCTTGCTTTCCAGTCAGAGGAAGCGCCTTTGAAACCCCACTGCCAGAGTGAAATGGAGATTACCCTGAACTTTTTCCTATTTATAGGATTTCCTACTCACTAAACCTGCAATCATTTGAGAACAGGCTCCGGAGTCCATAGCTGAGCTGCAGAGCAACTCAATGAGTGAGGGCTGCTTCCCGCGTTTCATTTTCAGAAGCGCTGTCAGAGCTAATCTTTATGTGGAAGAAACACATGATTTCAATTAGTTTCTGGGGGATAGCAGCCTGGAAACTCATTTATTTATTACTTTGAAGTCTCAGATTGTTTTTATTCACCACAACCGTGGTTGGTGAAGAAGCCAGCAAACAACTCCATCACTACAAGGGCCATGTTTTGAGCTAAGGTTAGAAAGAGCTTTAATAAAAGATATGTTCATACACTATTACATCCATATTAAAAATCGCATATTGTTTCTTGAAGGAGGCAGAGTTCTAGGGGTGCTTTTAATATGACATTGACAACTTTCATTCAGGTTTTTTGAGACACTTTTTTGGGGGAATTATTCTTACCAATATTTTGAGTCAAGAATTTCACTTTTTTACACAGGTTGGCCTTGAACTTGGAATTCTTCCTCTCCAGCATCCCAAGTAACTGATACAACAAGTGCATACCTATGTGCTCAGAATGGAGAATCGTGCTTGATGTAGATATGGAAACAGTAATTCAATGATATTGTGGAAAGTTGTGACCCGCGCAATCGTCTCGCCAGCAAGAACGCACGCAGGCACCAGGATCCTTCTGCAGCAAGCGTTTATTGTAACAGCGATGAGAGGAAGACCCCCAAGCCCCAAAATGGCACGGTTTATATATCCTTCAGGTTACATCTGGGTGGCGTGTTGGTTCCTGATTTGCAGAGGCCAATCAGGCCATATGATGTGTCCGAATGACATGACTCCGGGGCTGGTCTTTAGCCTAGGTGCATGTGCAGTGGCAATTGTTTACTAATCAGCCGGCCGGATGCCTGCGCCATCTTATAATGGCGTTTGCAGGCTCTCTATAGAAAGTGGACAAGATAAAAAAGAACAAGAAACCCACGTTTGAATCAGATTCTGTATGAATCCTCTCTATAGCTCCTTATTTAGAAATGAAGGCGTATTTAGCAAAGTTCTCATTAAACTAGCACTAAGAAGCAACTTTCAGAACCAAAGTTGGGTCTCACTTGTCTGGCATTACGAGAACACAAAAATCAGGACATCAAGACACCAGTAGGGTCACTCAGGACATAAGAGTGTAAGTGGTGTATTTAGCATTCTGCCAGACTTTTGTTTTCTTCTGAGCTATTTCTTCTATATACTGATTTCTTTCATTCACCTTTTAAGTTTCCTCCACATCCTGTTCTCATGTAAACTCTTTCTCAAACACACGCACACACACACACACTGAATTGATCAATACATAGACTGTTAGACGATAGATTTAGAAATAATTGGTGGCCTAGAATCAGTTTATCTTCTCGATGTGTTGCATTCATGTAACTGCCTCGTAAGAAGTGGCTGCAGTAGGAATCTTTAAAGTTCATCTTCTCTGACTTTTCCCAGTGAATACTACTCTGTGAGGCTAAAGTTTTATATCTTAGCCTTATATAGTCATGCCAGCCATTATTCCATCTCAGTTTTTAGAAGGCCAAGCTTTAGATCGACTTAATATTCTTTTGCTCCATTTTTCTCTTTATTTATTTAAACTTCTCCTTTGTGCTATCTCAGGAAAAAAAATCCTTTATCTCTCTGAGACTAATAATTTTTTATCTGTAAAATGCAGGAATATCCATCAAAGAATAGTTCCGAGGAAGCTAGGATAGGCTGCAATCATACATTTATCATGGTAGGAACAGGGTATCAGAAAACCAAGAGGTGACATTATCTCTAAGAGTTCATTGAAAAGTGAGAAAGTCCGATATTTCTAATTTTCCACAATTAAACAAGAAGTCATCAACAAAAATAGCACTGCCTCCCTTCCCTACCTGTAGTTTTCCCTTTATATAAAAGCTGAGTGAGCCCAAGTTGTCTATTTGATCTTTGATGAATGCCTGCACAGTAGATATGTCTCCACCAAGTACACAGTTACGGTCACTAAATATGATGTCCTTTGGAACATTGAGCTGACACAGGTAATGAATCCAGAAAAGGGCTCTTAAAAAATGGGTGCACGAAATGGAGGGACCACTATGATATGGTTCAGAGAACTCTCACTGTCACAATGAAAAAGCAATACAGTGGCAGAATATTGGCAAGACTGTCATTTGGAAAGGAAGCCTTGTTCGTCAGGCATACATTAGCCTGTGACTTTGTGCCCTTAGCAACTATCACAGATTTTCACCATGAACAGCCCATCAACATCAAAAGAATAAATATGGCTAATGGCTTACTGGTTTTATTGTCTCTCAGATCACGCAAGAGAAACCCAGAGGTCATCCCCAGCCAGTGTCCTCTCCTCTCCCTTCAATCCCATTGGCTGCAAACCCCCCAACTCCTGACCTTGTTGCAGAGTCACTCTGTGTGACAACCCCAATGCAGGATTTTTATTTCTGCCTAACCAAATTCTGCTTGAAATATCATGCCAATCTTCTATTTGATCTTTCTTTACTCTTTATCTCTTTAATCTGTCATACGATAACATTATGTTTCTAGAATTGCATATCTAATGTGTTCTAAAAATTCCCAATTAAAATTTGCAAGTCTTACTCGACTCCCTTCAAATTTCTCCGTAGCTCCTTTCTTCTCCCATGTAACTACCTCCTTTACTTGCTTTTCTCTAACAAAATATTTAACATATTCTGCATTGTAAATATCATTTTCATATTAATTTGCTGCAATTTACCATGTTTCTTATGTATATGATGCTGTTTTCCCTAAACCTTTGCTTTTTCTGTGCAAAACAGATATCAGGTCTTCATGTACAACTGCATATTTTTTTCTTTGTAATACACTAGGAGTACACTGATCCATTTGCTACGATGCCCATGCTAGCTACTACAATGGAGGGAGGATCCAACATAATTCAACTTGAAACTCTGGGACCTGTATGTGCCAAGACTATTTTCAGCATTAAGCAAGTAGTATTTCAAAAAAAAAAAAAAATGAGGGGAAGAATATAAAAGAGTGTTTGCAAGAGTGAGAGGAATCCATATGGTAGAATTTAACATAATGAAAAAGTAATGCCCTGAGTTAGTTCCACATTGCCTTTTCTGAAGTGTTTGAGTTCTGCCAGAAGTTGCAAGTGGCCTATATTTAGGCTCACAGGAGGATCGGTTCTTGGAATGTTCTCTAAGCAACTGGCAATTCTCTTGTACCAAGTTACTTTAAACTCGTTCTTTTCCATCATGGCCAACCACGGCCAACTCATCAAGGCATAGGAATTCATCAGAGGAAGCACTCGTGTGAGCAAACAGAGGTCCATATGTAGAGATCTTGGATAGGGAAGAGGAACTGAGTATCTCAGCCACTACTAGCATTTTGCAGAATGCAGAGGAAAGGAACAATGTTTTTGTAGAAATCAATGAAGGAAAACTTCATTGTCAAAAAATGTTCTCGTGACAAAGACAATTTAGAAGCAAATCTTCATTAGCGAATAGTGGACGTTGCAGCCTAGCTAGGTTAGGCACAAGAGGGCAAATCCTATCACAACCTTTCCTTAGTTTAATGAGCTAATAATGTTCACCAGGTCCTTTTACCGTGGAAACAAAGGCTTAGATGCAAATTTACATTTTACCCAATACAGTTTATTTCTTATTGTCTGCGCAGTGTGGTCTACTTGGTTCTCTGCATATTCCAGTGATTCTCACCTGGAGATGCTACAGACCTCTGGAGAGCAGCGTCCAGGTGTATGTTGATTCTCCTACGACGTACAGTCTACCCACAACAAATACCTTCTGGCCCAACACGCTAACACATTAAGTATGAGAAAACATTATTGTTTATCGATCTCAGTAATTCATTCAATGATTTTGATTAAAGTCATCTGAAAGAAAAAAACAAAAACAACAAGTCTGATCATGTCCTTGAGTTAATGCTCAAACCTGATTGCTGTAGCTGACTAGTGCCCTCTGCAACACAGATCTTAAAGACAACCGTATTTTCTTCTCCTGCTCCCTGCTTTCCACTGTTCTTGATACCAGATAGTGATTTTGCTCCCATATGGGTAGGCTACGTTTGCCATGGGAAAAGAGTTACACTAGCATCACTGAAAATGTGACGATTAATGATTGCGAGGCAGAATTACAAATAGTGCATCAGGCAGGAATGGACCACCTATGTGAGATAGAAATCTTCTTTAAGGTGGAATTTCAGTCCCCATATGCATTAGTCTTCTGAAATCCTAGCTTGAAGGATCATTCAGCTGAGATTCATAGGATCTTACTTAGTTCATGCCCTATTCTTGAATTTTCTTCCAAGTACCTGAATTTCCGCATGCTAAAAATAGATGACTGCAGATACTTAGGCACTTTTCCTTTTTGGATCAAACACTATCAGTGTGAAAACATAAAATGCAATCTAGCAAAAAACAAGTTTTTTTTTTTTCCTTGTGAAATCGAAACTATTTTCTGAGTTCTCTCTGCTCATTTACTGACTCATCTGCCCTGAGAGTCAAGGAATCCCTAGAGCTCTGGAATAAATAAACTTCCCTGGAAGTTTCTGTAAGTAGAACCATGGGGCTACTCCCTGTTGCCTTAGCACATTAGTCTCTTTTGCAGGTCCTCAGATATTGACTAGCTTCTTGACTATTCCAAGCAATTTACTAGGTGCTTCTAGAGGGTGGTCTTGAACCGTGGTGCTCGTAAGAAACAAAGAGATTTGTTACAAATACAAAAATCCTGGATAGATCTCTAGAGATTTAGATGTACCAGTAAGTGGGAGAATGTTGGCATTTCACTAGTATCTAATTACCCCTTCCTTCAAAAAAAAATACACACACACACACACACACACACACACACACACACACACACACATATATATATATATATATATATATATATATATATATATATATATATATATATGGGCAGATACCTCATTTTTCCACAGAGACCTTTCATTCTTTGAATTATCTCTAGAAGCCTGTAATTCTTACATCTACTATTTCCACAGGAAAGGTGTTGACACGAGTTGAGAACATGCATAAGAACCTCCCATATCATCTTGAATAAGAAATATTACATAGAAGATATTCACATTGAACTTCTTAAGAATACGTCATCTTGAAATAAGAGATACACCCACATTCTCTTAATTTATTCTGCAATGGGTCTTCTGCTATCGTCTGATATTGGAAATAGATAAAAAGTACATATGTGCTGTGACTGAAAGCCTCAAAATAATTTATATTATGTTTCTGCTTGACACTTTGCTTATGCCTGTGTTGAGAAAATATCTCCGTGCCTATCGAATGGGTTTTATTTTTCAACACATTTTCATATATGTCAAAGCGGAATGTCGAACTTGTGTTCATTACCAGATTTGCATCCTGAGTTCATTTTCACTTTACATCTCATTCTGAAGAGCGCTTAAGCTCTAATAAGTCTCTGGATTCAGAGGTCAGTTGTTCTATTAAAACGTAAGGGGTCAGCATAATCTCTTTTGTACTTGACACGATGATGCTAACCTGACATCTCCATAATTGACAATTTGTGCAAATTTGAAACATATTTTGCTTGCTGATAGGAAAATACTACCTTTACTTGAGAGACTCTTGTTCAACTACTCACCAAAATTGAGAAGAAAAGTCAACTTTGACTTCAATTTTGATAGTTTTGCTAAATTAATGGTCTACTTTTAATATGTTCAATTATAATATTGGAGAAACGCTGGGTATTCTTTCTGAATTTGCTGAAAACAGGTTCATTAATTATTTTCTTCTCTACCTTAGGGATTATGATGTTTATTTGTAAAGCTTTCTTATACCACAGACATACTTTTATATCTCTCAGGATGTACAATGATTTAGAGATTAATATAAACAGTATATGCCCAATATGTAGAAGAAATGGGTAGTACAATTAGTAAGAATTACAGTTTTTGACTGTTTTATGTACACAAAGCACTACCAGGATATATATATCCAACCATTATCTGCAGTGACCACCCATTATAATTATGTTTACAAGACACAATTGATTTCAAGTGTTAAAGGACCAGGCTATAAACAAACATTTCTGACTTGATATGCGATTTAAGAACAGCTTAATTCCGAAAGACTTGGCAGCTAGGGGCCTTAATGAAGGTTGAATGATCCATCTCTCGTGGTCTGTGCTTCCTCGTCAAGTCTCTCCCACAATCTTTGAACAGTCTCACTGAATTGAGGTCATGCTCTTGGCCTCTAAGATCAGAAATCACAGCTCAACTCTCCTTGCTGAGATTTTCCAGAGTTGATTCTGAATATTCATTCCATCCAACAGAGACTCCTGATTTCTCGTACAGAGCCAAGTCCTGGAATGCAGCAAAATGCCATTCTTCACTGTCAAGCGTGTCACATCGCCACCAGCACAAGATAAGTCATATCCATTGGAATACAGACAAAGATGTAAATCCTTCCTGTGTCTTCTCTACTGTAGCCTTGTTTAGCAAAGGACAGAGGCTGGGAAAGCCTAACTCCTCCAAGTGAGTTATAAACTTTACAATCCTATGGCAATGAAGAAGTGGGTCTCAAGAGGGAAGGTCAGACTGTAACATGGGGGGCAGAAGACGGGAAAATGACTCCTTCCCATCGTAGGAATAGGCAATAGAAGAAGTGGAAATTGGAGGCAGAACCTATCATTTTTTTTCTTTGATGCTTCCATCTGGATATCTACCTTGATTAAGTATTGAATTCTCCCCATCCATGGTACTCTCGTTGATTAAGGAGGAATCAGAACCGGTGGGACTTATTTGTAAGCTATGTGCATTTTGAGGGTGTAATAATCGTTTAAGTAGTATACTTCATATTGCTGCTTCAGTCTGTCTCTAATCACAATTCCTCTCCCAAAGAGCATGTTTTTCCTTTCATATGCAGACATCCACAGCAGACAACTCCCAGACAGATTCTACTTAGAAGATCGAAAGATGAGGGAAATGTCAGCATTACAAAGTGTAGTTGATACCCCTGTCCAGGGGTTGGAGGCAGAAGTAGCTAGAATGGTGAGTGGTAAGATACGGGAACGAAGAAATCAGATCAAATTGGTTTTGATCTAAGTAGAATCAGCCAATGACATCATTAAGCCTCTGTGTGATTCATCTATAGAACGAGAGAGGAGAGTTTCTGCCTTCTCGGGTTGTTATAAATATGGCGTGAGATTAGGCTTGGCCCCAGATCTGCCACAGAAATGCTTTTAAAGATTTGTCATAGTTTATTTTTTGTTATTTTCTTCTCATGAGGTGGCGCTGTCACTGCTGGAAGTATCACTAGCTTTTATTGCATGGATATGTGTGGGTAGCGCTTACCCAGAGAAGCTCCGTGGAGCAGTCCAAGGGAGAGGTAGCCCTGCAGTGGCCTGTCAGTTTTTATAATTTAGGATTCCTGTCTCAGTAACTGTGGATTTGGGGCTCGTATTTGAGAGTCTCATTATTGTTTTCTGTTCACAGCTTTCTAATTCACATGGGCTATCCCTCCCCAAAGGGAGCCATATGAATAGTGAATGACTTAGTTTCAACTATCGTGGTGAGCAATTACCTGTTACTTTAAGACAGCTTACTCTCCCAGATCTCATAAAATGAAATCGTAGATTTGCTATCTGCCTATATTTTAAGTCATACAATCAATTCCAAGCACAGCTTTAAATTATGGTTAGGTATTTTGGACAAAGAGAAACATGCCTTTAATTATTTAGAATGTGATTCTACAGATTAAGGAAATCCTCTTTATTCCCCTTGAATAAGGTTCCCCCTACCCCAAGGTCCCTGCAGCTGAAGACACAGGCTTTGGACTAGGTTGGGGAGGGGGCTCTGAAAGGGCTCATGTCACCTACTTCTGACATCTTCCTGTTTTCCCTTTATATTTCATGTGTATTGTATGATAAAACCACTTTCAAGGATGCAGAACCTGGTTTTTAGGACAAAACCCCTTTGATAATAGAACGGTCATTCACAGAGCCACATTCAAGGTTTGAATCTGGAATGTTTCTCCAAAGATTTGCGTGTTAAGCACGCTTGGTCACCAGCATGTTGCAAGGGAGAAGGTGTGAACTTTTAAGCTATAAGACCTGGCTGAAGGTTGTCAGGTGATTTGGAGCATGTCCTTGATGAGTATCACAGGACCTTAACTTCGGGTTTGCTATTTTTTGCTCATGACTTGAGTAGTTTTGCTCCGTTGTGCACTTCTCTTGTGAGATGCACCACTGTCCTGATAGCAGCCTGAAAACTGTAGATTCTATCAGGTCATAGACTAAAACTTTCAGGGCTGTGACCTGAAATTTAATTTATTTATAAATTAATTATCTCATGTATTTCATTGTAGTGATAGAAAGCAGAATAACACAGCCACAGCACACAACCTGATATCTCAGACTAGAATTTCATGGGGTGAGATTTTGACTAGGGAAAGAAATGTCTGAGAAGTGTCCTTGGAGGTAAAATGAAAATTAGTTTGAAAACCACTGGAGTAAGTCTACTAAAATACTCCCAAAATGTACATGTATTCTCACATCCAAACTCAAAGATTGAAAACAATGGAGAGAAAGGCCAATATAAACTTGATGTGTACTGGATGCCCATTCTATTCATAGGCTGAAGCCCTGTCAGTACCTTACTATGTGATCATATTTAGAAACAAGATCTATAAGGAGGTGACCAAGGGCTGGTGAACTTACAAAAGTGGACTGTAGATCAGTATGACCGGTGTTCTCACAATAAAAGGAAGAACATCAAGGGTATTCACCTGGAAAAACGGCATATAAAAACAATAAAAGGCAGGCATCTGGTAGCCAGGGAAGGAAACTTCCCAGGAAGTCCAATCTGCCAAAATCTTGATACTGAACTTTTGGTCTCTAGGACCATGAGAAAGCAAGTTTTTGTTCAGAAAGGCTGTAGCTTTTAAATATGATAGTCTTAGCAATGTAATAAAAGGCAAATATATATACACATGCATACAAATACACACACACATACTTAAATATCATATAAATTTGCCATTATTATGATTTTTTTTTCTTTTTGAGAAAGGCTCTCACTCTGTGGTCTAGGCTGTTCCTGAACTCACCAGATAGACTAGGCGGGCCTCGAACTCACAGTAATCCTTCTGCTTCAAACTCTTGAGTGTTGGGGTTACTGTTGTTCATCACCTTATCTGTTTTATGTGATTCTCGGGAATAGAGAGCTATACATGTGCTAGGCAAATATTCTAACTTCTGTGTTATCCCTCCAGCCATATTATTAAGATTAAACAAAAAAAAAAAAATGTCTTCCCAAAATCTCAAGTGTTCATAAAGTGATTCAATCATGGGAGGGGTGCGCTATGCTCATTAGTAGATTAATGATTAATAATAGATTGATGATTCCCAGTGCTGTTAGGAGTTGAGGGATGGTGGGAGAGATGGGTCACTGGGAGCATGAGCTGATAAGGCGCATCTCCCTTATTAAAGGGCTTATCCCCTCTCTCTGCTTCCTGTGGTAAGCAGCTGTCCTCTACCAAAGGCCTTACCTCTCTGCCTTCCTGCCATTGATTTCCACCCCCACCCCTGCATTGGCTGTCCAAGAACAGACTAAGAACTCTGAAACTGAGCTAACCAAAGCTCTCTGCCTTTAAACTTGGACTGTCTCACATTATGTTCCAGCAATGGGAATAAGGCAATACTGTGGGACTGATGAACATGTTGTTGGAAAGTGAACCTCCTGACAAGTGAAACCAAGAAGCACTTGGGATTACTGTCCATAACAAGATGGGTGCAAAACAATGACCTCCCACGTGAGGGCCTGGGCTACCAGAAACTGTTGGCCACAGAAGAACAAGCCCTCCCCGTGACAAGGCCTGTGTCAGCTTTCAGAAGACAAGTAATGTGGGAGTCCAGATTTTTTTTTTTTAACACTCCATTACCTTGTCTAAATTCATCCATCATACGAAGAAGCTTTTCCACTTTCGGGAAGCACTAAATGGGTACAGAAGCAGGACGGTAAGTTAAGTTACTAGGAAACAATAAAGAACATCTGGACAGTGACTATCTCTTCCACTAGATCACAGAAGTGTAGTTCTTAGCATTCTCTTTTATAACTAAAATTATCAATCGCAAGCAACAGGAAACCAGGAGAAATTAGTCTATTTTCCCCTGGCCTTTTTGGCCAACCATGAGTACCAAGTAAAACACTAAGTCATGAACTTACAATCAGCTCAGTTAAGATCAAGAATGAGTGAGTTATTAATCATAGCTAAGATGTAATGCTCATTTGCTATAAGTCTCTGCATGCCTATGCATTCTTCACACAGCTCACACAATGACAAGTCATACTATTATTCATAGTTTTGACACGAGGAAACTGAGACTCAAAGAGATTAAATTTCCTATAAGCATTCAACAAATACATGAGGAACTTTGAATGAATAGACATAAAATCAGAGAAATGAAGTGAGTTATTCAGCCTTCCCAATGTTTGCGTCTCTGAAGCTTGACTTTTGCTGGATAGACTTCTCCAGCCTCTATGTCTAGAACGCAACAGTTTTCATCAAATTAAATCAAGACACTACAGGCCAAGGAGGAAACAAAAGTACAAAAATAGCAAATAATATGTTTTTAAAATTGCTGAGCTAAAATCATCAGAGTTAAATACTAACACAACAACGGGATGACAAAGCTCTAGAGCTGAAATAATAAAAGAAGCTAGTGCATGAAGGCAAGACTTCATCCATGGGTGATTGCTTTGAAGTGTGATTGACTATCGTGCATTGTTTTAGGGTCAAACATATATGCACATTGGAAGGGCATGGCTAGAGTGACAGGGGATATGAAAAAATGGAAAGGTCCATGCAAACCCAAAATCTCAGGGCGAACAGTAGAATTCTACCAGTCTTCATGGCACTTCTCCATCACATAAGAATCCTCAGGGTGACCCGGGTAGCTTCAGAGAACTTGACAACTTGACCTTCAAGGAAAAACAAAATCTAGTAGTGACTGGCATTGTAATATGCTGTTATTCTTCATACTCATAACTATACTCTGACAATCACCTCAGGCATCAAGAAAGTGAGCAACTCCAGGTCCCTAGTGTGGGAGTTCCGTCATTGGGACAGTCACAGGATGGGCACCTCCCAGCTGCCCTTGCTTCTCATTTTCCTTGCAGCATGTTGCTTTGTGGGTTAACCTGAGTGACCAGAGTCACAACACTCCTTGTAGAGGAGCTTAGATCTCTTATCTGACTCCAATTTTTCTCCAGGAAAAATGACGTAACTAACCAATGACTGAGATGCACATTGAAGAAAGATGAGACAATGAATTTAGACATCTTTTTCCTGGGGGGGAGGGAGGCACTTTTTTGAAAAGTGGACAGTCATATGAAAGGCTACTAGCTACACGTATGGCTTTGAAGTTGTGTGGGGTCATTTTGAATTGAGAAGTACAAGAAAAGCAATCAGCTCAGGAGCTACAGAACTACAGCCACACTGACCAAAAATCTCAATCTCTTGTGAGGATTATAATGACTCAGCCAAGTACCTGACCCTGGGGTGGCACATGTCACAGTGATGTTTATGCATAGACTTATGGGACACAGCCCGTGATGCGTCATTTCCAGATGTTTGAACAACACCATCCTCAGAGTCACATGAGAGGTGTTCAGAGAAGAACAGCAGTGACTTTCTTGATTGGCTGTCCCTGCACTTGTGTGGGGAAAAAATAATGCCACCCACATCGTGAAAGATCATTGCAATGTAAATGTGTTACTTTTGAACTTTAAACCTCCGGGAATGTCTCAATTGTGCCTTTGTAAGGGGTCTGTATGTCCCAGAACTGAATAGGAACCAGGCAGAGAGACAATGCTTCTTGAAAAATAATGTTCATAGCGTTGATCTTGCAGCATGACGGAAGCAAGGGGTGTTGGTTGGAGAAAAAAAAAGAGTGACAGAAGGAGGAAGGAGAGAAGGCAGGGTGAATGGTAGAGAAACCAGGAGCTGAAATCAGAATGTGGGCACATGCTTACAGGCAGACTAAAGATTGAGAATTTTGAGGAAAGGGCATGAAATTCTCTTCTTATCGAGCGGGTTTCTACACTCTCCATTTCATGGTATGAAGTACTGTCTTTAGGCCTGGGCGCCGATTCACAGGACCATCCCAGCCTGCACTTTTTCTTCACCTGAAAGGAACATCTGCGGAACATGCTCCAATATGGTTATTGGGCATTTCTCACCTGCAGGTTCTTCACCTTTGTAGAGGGTTATCTTGTTACTGTAACTACCTGTTCCTAAATGGATAGCATTCTGCTACTTTGGGTAGTTATGCAATTGTTTTTCATCATTTTAGGAAGTACACAGATTATTTTTTCTAAGTATGAATATGTGTACGTGTATTTTCCACTTATGTCCATTATTGATAAGACTCGCATTCCCTCCCTCTTCCAAAGCCAGATGCAATCTTTTTAATCTCCTGCTGCACTAGTAATAAAGAACTAAAATAATCTTCATCACAAGACAGGGATGTTTCTCCCTTCGAAACTCTTCTCTCTCATTAATCAACCCAACAAAGGGGACTATAGATATATTCCCGTCTAGGATAAAATTCTGAAATTTTTGAGTAAGGTTTTTGTTTTGATTCAAGGAAACAGATTCATATTCAATGCACAGTGTAGTCATTCTGTTTCCTTATTTATATGAATGACTTCGTGTGTTTCTTTCACTTTATTTTCTTTTCTTCTTCTGTTAAATTTCCCTTGGATGTAACAACCTTTTCTCTCCTCGATAGTCTACCAATCCATACCAAGTTTTCTCTGCACAGAGCTGCTCATTTCCAGCTTCCCTCTGAAAGTTGAAATGTCGCATTTGCATTTAACTCACTGTTTAAAATACAAAGACCTAGAAAGGAAACGAAGGCGTGGGAGAGGGTTTTAGAGTGAATGGAAGAAAAGTAATGAATCCAGTGTGCTGACCCCAATTACCCTGCTTAACCTCCTAAGGCCCCTCTCCGTCATCCGCTCCACAGGTGGTGTGGACGCAGTGTCCTCAGCATAGCCCAAGCTCAGCCCTCTGCACCTGCTGCCATTCCTGCATGCACCAATCACAGAGTTGAGACATTTACTTCCTATTTCTTTTTGTATTCCCCATGATGAAGACTGGGAGTGAAACAAAGCTTAATATTCTGCCAATAACATCCAGTGACTTTTGTGAATAAAGTCCCGGGGCTGGGAAGATAATAAGGATATCGGTGTGTTTTGACATGCTGAGAACCTTCCTACCAGCTTCCAAATGCAGATGCATTGCTGAGGATAATATAGCAGTCTTTGGGCTGTCTTGGGAAATTAGGAAGATTATTTGTCATCGAAAATAACCAACAGGCTTGGAAAACAAAGTGGGTTGCTCCACAAAAGGCGTTTTGCAAATGATGTTTTTTATGGGCGGAAGCCAGATATTACTGGGTTTAGATCATGTCTCCTTACTTGGAAATAGGATGACTTTAGAGGATAACTCTTCTGATTCCCTTTTTTGTTGTTGTTTCTTTTAGATTCTGGTCCTTTTTTAATTTTTTCACCTTTTCTCCATTTTTGTTAGTATATGTTTGCAGTACACTTGGTTCTGTTAAACTTCAGAGTTGTGTGAGGATACATGCCACATGGATGCCATGTTCGCTTCCCTTTCCTTCTCACTTTCTCACTTCTCTACTCACCCCCTTCATCTTAACTCCCCTCATCTCATCCGTTTGACTCTATTATTTATTTATACTCTGGGTTCTTATATTAGGGAAATCATGTGATTTTAATCTTCTGAGTTTAGTTAATTTCATTGAACGGTAATGATAGTCTCAAGTTCTATCCATTTACCTAAAAATTACTCAAGTCTATCTTAATGGCAGAGCAATACTCCATTGTGTACATCTACCACATTATCTTTATCCATTGGTCAATTGATTAATATTTTAACTTTTTCTAAGATATAGCTATTATCAGTTGTGTTGCTATAAATACCTGACTTAAGGAAAAATGTTATCAATTTTTTTTTTCAAATTTAATGAAATGTTGGCAGTGGTTGCTATAAATGGCTCCTATGAGTTTGAAATAGAGTTATTCTATACCAAGTTTCATTATGGCTTTCATCATGAATGGATGTTGTATTTTATCAAAGGCCTTTTCTGCATCTATTGAGATGACCGTGTGATTTTTGTCCTTGCTTTTATATGTGCAGTATTATATTAATTGATTTACATATGTTGAACTATCCTCAGATCACTCTCATCACTAGGGTGAAGCCAACTTAATCATAGTATATAATTTTAATGATTTAAAAAATCTTGTTAGCTGGTATCTTCCTGAGAATTTTTGCATCTGTGTTCATTAAGGAAAGTTCCCTATATTTTTATTTCCTAAGTGTTTATCTGATCTCAGTATCAGATTAATGTGGACTTCTTTTTTAATTTTATGCTACAGTTTGAGGAGAACTGATGATACCTCTTCTCTAGAATACTGGTACATTCTCCAGTGAACCCATCCAGTCCTGGACATTTCTACATAGATATATATTCATTACTGTTTAAAATTTCATACTTGCTTGTCTCTGTTTAGGATTTTATGTCTCCTTGGCTCAATGTAGGTACTTTCTGAGTTTCAAAATCCTGCATAGTTGGAAATAAGAGTTCTCAAAGTAGTTCTGAATAATCCCCTGAGTTTCAGCCGTGTTTGTTGTGATTTCACCTTTTAAATTTTTTTTCATTGTTTTTTTATTATGGAAAATTCTAACTTGTCCCTCTATTTTTAAAAGAAATAATAATTTTGTTGAATATAATAGTCTGGGTTGATAATTACTTTCTTTTGGAACTTGAGTGATTTCACTCCACGATCTTCTGGCCTTTAAGATTTGTGTTGAGATATCCTCAGTTACTCTGACAGGTTTGCCTATGTGAAGTACTTTCTGCTTTCCTCTTCCAACGGTTAGTATTTCCTCTTTGTGTTTTGATTATGATGTGCGATGAGGTGGTTCTTTTCTGGTTAAGATTATTTGATGTTCTATATCCTCACAGTAGTTCAATGTTGATTTTTTCCCTTAGATTTGAAAACTTTTCGGCTATAAATTTATTGAATACCTTCTTTCTACCTTGTGTACTATTTCTTGTTTTCTATTGCACTCCCATGATTCTGATGTTGGTTTTCTCTGAGTCATTCAGCAGCTGTTTCATCCAGTCTCTGGTGTTTTTGTTTTTCAGCCATCACTGCACATGTGGGTCAATTCATCCACTTTGTCTTTGGGATGCAATATTTTGTTCTCATTATGTTTGTTCCAATTTCCCATGTTTTTGAATGAGATCTTCATATCCTTGAATAAAGCTTGGAATTCTTTCAGTCTTTCTATTTCTCTACTGAACTTCTCCTTTATTTCTTGCATTACCTTATTGATTATTACTTTTTTGTTTCTTCTATACGGTCATTATGTTTTCATCAATTAAGACTTTTGATTAATTTCTCTGAACTCACTGAGCATCTCTTGCATCTGTATTGGCCTATTTTATTTCAATTGATTGACCACCAGATCCACTTATTTTATTACTTCCTCCACCGCTTCAAGACTCAGGATATCAGCTTCTGGGCTATTACATATTTTTGCAGGAACTTTTTGCCTTATTTTCCTGTGATTCTATTGTGTGTGCTGTAGTTCAGGCAGTTTACATGAACTCAGTCTCCACCATGTAGACTCCTTCCCTTGGATTGTGTCTCACCTTGGAATTTACTTGAACTTACTCAGATTTTAACATGTGTGCTCGTTTTGAGCTTACTCAGCTCTTAAGTTTGAGGGTCTTATCAATGATACCTTCTACTAGTTATATAACCTTTTCCACATTTTTTTTTTGAGACAAACTTTCACTCTATAGTCCAGGTTGGTTCAGAACTCACTTTACAGCCCGGGCTAGCCTCAAACTCACAGCAATATTCATGTTTCAGCTTCCTAGGTGCCAGGATTATAGGTATGCATCACCATGCACAGCTTATGGTGTGCTGAAAATTCGAATTGAGGTTCTTGTGCTTGCTAGGCAAGGGTTTTAGCTGCTGTCCCATGCCTCTATGTACTCTTTCACTTTCTAGAGAAGGAGAAATGGATTATAGTATCATATATGGTCTAAGGACAGGATAATTACTGGTATATATTACAAATCAAGATTAATGTCTAGGTCACCAGCTACAACAAGACTGAAAATCTAAAATAATGTTATAATCTAAGACTAATGAATTATTGGAAGAACCTTATTACCAGTAAAATAGTATAACTATTCTATTCTTAACATTTACAGGCACAGTCTACACCATTAATGTATCTCTCTAAATAAATCTCATATTGACTCATTGGAAGGTTCCACTAATGTCAATGCTGTTGCACCATCAATAATAAAATTGGCCTCTATAATTCTTACCTAGGCTAAACAAAACCACCAGGAATTAGCAACCCTTAATAGACTCCAACTGCTATGCCCTCATTAACAGTGGGATAGATGGATATTAGTATCAATGGAAAAACTCAGTATGTACTGGCTACTGAAACACAGTAACAAGTTCTCAGCTCCTACAACCCTTCCACCAGTGACACTGGTCCTCTTTCCACTGGTGGAGGTGTCTATACAAATTGTCCACTAATTTAGTAAGAATTTGTTAAAGCTGACACTATATTGTTGTTAATATAGAACAAAAATCGGCCTTAAGGACCTATGTTTAACTAAATAGTATAAAGTTATTGTTTGCTAATATGCAAAGCCATATGGCTGCGAGTTACCAATACTTAACAATAGTATCAAAAAATGTGGTGAAGGTAGGATATAGAGCAGACCAAGACTGATTTTTAACTTTGAAAGTGTGACAGAAAACAAAATCATGTATATAGGATAGAAGGAAATTTAAAAAAAAGAGAGAGAGAGAAAAAAAACATCCACCCAACCCAGATTAGAAGAAAGTGGTGGATATACTTAAACCGTATAGAGTATAGTGAGAAGAAACAGAGAGAGTCAAGGGTGTAGAAAAGAGAGCATATTTTCTGAAAGTATAGGAAGCATTTTTGAAAGAGGCAGGAAGAGCTACTTTAGAGACAAAGGCAAACACTAACAAATAACAAAAGCCGAAAAAAGAAAAAAAAAAATCACAAGTCAGTACCAGAAAAAAAAGAAAAAAATTCAATATACTTACAAAAAAAAAAAAAGAAAAAACACTGAAGTGAGACAGAAATCCAAAAAGAAATCTCCAGTGTTACTTGAACCTGATGTCTTTAGAACCAAGATGTACAAGATTACCTACCAGGGAGAAATCGGGGCAGTCTCCTCTTTTTCTGAGTCTCACTTGGCGAGGATGTATATTTCCAGAGACTCTAGCAGTTTCTATGAGGTTGGAGAAAAAAAATAAAATCAAAAATAAACTGAATTCTCCTCTGGTGGCAGACAGGAAGGCCATGTGTTTAAAGGCACTTACATTCTTTCAGCAGCACAGCCATTTGGGTTTCTACCATCAAATGACTGAGCTTTGGCACACTTTGTCCTAGAGCCCTTTTGGTCTATTATGCAGAACCACAAGGTTGACTGGCACTGCCCAGGCAGCCATCCTGGCTGTAATTCTCCTACAGCACACTCAGCTCGAGATTCAAGGGCTGTCTGGGCACGTCTGCCTTCTGTGGCCCCAGGTACTGCTTGCCTGGCATGGCTTAAGGCCCCTCCCCTGTGTGGGAAGTCGTACTCCCTTGACTTGTGGTCATTACTGCATCTCTACTGGTTTTCTGGTCCCTGTTCAGACCCAGTTTTTCCTCTGTGTTCCTGAGCCAAGACCCAAAGGCTTTTCCTTTGCAAAATCTTGCGCTCCTATCTGAATTTTTTTCAGAGCTGCTGGCGAGGCAGTCCTATACCATCTCCATTGTGACTCCTTCCTGAGTCTTTTTGAGTAATTTTTTCTTCATTTCTGTCTGCTCTGTTTTGTTTTGGGAACAGTTTGGAAATGGAATGGGAACAGTAACATCTACTCCTAACTGGTAAAAATGAATCATAGGACATATATGGATGCTTCTTAAATCTTTGGGTATTGATGAAACATTTCAATCTACTCCTTTGGAACTTAAGAGGAAAGACAAAGTGAAAGGGGGGAAGGGTGCGGGAGGAGGGAGGGAAGAGAGGGGAGGGGGAGGGACAAAAGGACAGTGGGAAAGCCCTGGTCACCTTGACAAGAAATGTATATCCACAAAATGCCCAACCTCATTGTAAACCTTGAATTTTGCACGTATACATATCAATAAAATGTGGGGGGGGGGGGAACCTTTCAATCTATTGTTACCATTTCTACTGTTATTTCAGTGACATACACCAATATTCTGCTTTTTTCTATGAACTTTTATGTGTATCATAAGAGACAGTCCAATGAACATGCTGCTTCTTCGAAATACTGTTTTTCCATTAAAAACTTCACTTCAGTAGACTCTTACAAAAATTCTCAGAAAACACAAGTGGTTCACTATTTTTAAAATATTGGCACATAGTCAATTTGTGTCTCATATTGTTCTCCATAAAGGACCTTTGGTAACGAGCAAGGTGGATGAGTTGATCCTGTGTCCATTTCAGTGGTAAAAGAAAGAGAATAACAAACAAGTATCTACAGGAACAAGCAGGTGATTTTACAGTACTACGGGCTATCAAGAAGATAAAACAGAAGAATGGAACTGTGGCTAGAAAATAATTTAGATTATGTGGTCAGAAACAGGAAAGCCTTCATTCTACAGTAGACTCTGAGTCTGTTCTTGAATTCTAGAAAGATTCGAGGGTAGGAAAAATAGGGTGGGAAAGAAAGAATTATAGAGGAAATAGATAGAGAACCCTACTGAGCTAGATTTAGAGAGAAAGCCAGTGAACCTGAGGCTTAGTGCCTTGGGTGATGGGAAAGAGAATGGAAATGCAAACATAAAAACAGGCTGAGCAATATTGAATCAGCCTCCATGAGATCTCCCACGAGTGGCTTGAAATGCATTACACATAATAACACGAAGAGCAGGTGTCAATAGAGACTTTTGCGTCAAGTCTGAGATAATGGCTTAGACCACATGATGCCCCGTTGCACAAACAGGAAGTAGGGAATAGGTCAGAATATATTTTGGAACAAGAGCTAGTTGCTTGGATGTGATAGATGAATGAAAGAGAAGAAAAATGAATTCCTCATAAACCATTTGTACCTAAAGCACTGACACAGGCATAAAATTTCTAGGAAAAATAAAAAAGAAATTTCAGAACTTACAAAATTATACTTGAGTTTGAAATCAGAACTTTGGGATTTTGGTACCAACTCTTCAGCATACTGTCTTACCATAGACAAATAACAAATTCTCCAATTTACACCCTCTATAAAATATAAATAATAGAACTACATTTATAAATCTGAAAGGTGCTTTGAAAGAAAAATAAAATGGTGTAGTTTTGATAATAGTTTGTTGTCTTTAATATATGCACTATGCTAGGTGTTTTTGGTTTATTTCATTTTTAAATGAACATTAGAAGATAAAAGATATAACACAGTCCCCTTTGTTGATAATGTAATTTGGGTACAGAGTGATTTAACGTATGAACATGATCAAATAGGTCCCCTATTTCTTTCCCACACATTCTTGAATCCAGACTCAACTATTACGTACAACGCCCTTTATTAAGATCTCTAAAAGCTGCAGAAATGCACAGATGCAGACTACTCTAAACATTGTTTTGATAGGATTTTTAAAAATGAAAAGGAACTTTTACAGCAAAATGTTAAAAATCAGATGAGAAATGATGAAGAAGTAAAAGTTCAACTTTGGTTGAAAAACAGAAACTCTGTGATGGGAAATTAGCCTAAAATGAAATTATGTCATGTTATCTTAATCTTCTCAATGAAAAAACAATTAGTGTCACAGAAAGAAATGAATCTGATCCTTATCTGGTATCAGCAACGAGTAACTAGTAATAGGACCCTGAATAGGTGTTTAATAAACTCCTACCGGATATGTAAATAGAGCTTTGGGACAATAGTCTTTAGATTTTTGTAGTATAAATTTCTGAAGGTTGGAAGGGCACAGCGTTGTTTTGTGTGTTATTTTTGACTGATTTTGTCTTCCTTCACAGGGCTTAGAATAGCAGACTCATTGGGTTTATTATTTATCAAATAAGGTCTTGCTGCTGGGCACTAATGCAAAGAAACGTGAGTTGTAGATGACACAACCATGCCAATAAGTCAGTGACTATTTCTGTCACCTTCCTTAGGCTAAAGAATAATCAGTTTTCTGGAGCTAGGGGTCCAGATTTTATCCGATAAAAATTTCTTCTCTCAGTGTTGTTGTGTCTTTATTTTCATTTTTCAACTGGTTAAACTTTTGTTTACGAAACTAAGGCCCCAAAGCACAAGGGATCTTGAAGATTTTACAATGTAATTATGGGGCGAGGGCCACAGCTCAGCAGTAAAAGCATTTGCCTAACTAGCAAAATGCCCTGGATTCAATTCCCTAGGACTTCATAAGCCAGGCATGGTGGCACATGCCTGTTAACTTAGCACTCAGGAGGCTGAGGCAGGAGGATTGTTGTGAGTTGAAGGTTATCATGGTCTACATAGTGAGTTAAGGACCTGTCTCTAGACCTTGTCTCAAAAAATACCAATTAATTATGGATTATACATATATAATCACTTTTCATATTTTATAATGTTGCTGAGTTTAGAAATAGTATATAATTCAGACAAGTCAGAATAGGTATGACATTGAAGAGTTAAAAATAAAATATCTGGCTATATCTGTCCCAGCTTAGGTCACCTTTTCTTGGTACTTGCCTTTGTCATATATTTTATTTTCTTTACATTGATAAATTTCACTATTTGCATCTATTTGCTTAATTGTTCATTCATTAATTCACTTTCACTTCACAACTGTCTACCTACTCCTGGTATTGCAACAGTTCTAGAGGTACACATTTTAAACTACAGGTCAGTCTAGCCTAGAAAAGTGCCAGAAGATACATGATTTTATTAGTTAAGTGAGAGTTATTTATGCCACTGGGAATTTGCACACATTCTGTACCACAGAAAGATTCAATTGTTAAACACTAACAACAAGAGGCTGTAAGTTAATACCGTAGAGGATGCATGAGGTATCTACTGTAATTCAAGTTCCCCTAAAACATAATGTTTTAGAATAAATGCAGTTTTGTTATCATTTTTTCAGTTTCTGAAGTTCAAGAATTCAGGAAAAGTTAAGCTGAGGGCTCTTGACATCGACTGTAGTCGGTTAGAGGCTAGAGAAAAGAGATTGGGACACGTAGGGTCTCGGTTATCTGGATCTTCTTGTCGTCTCAAGGATTCCCAAAGAAGTATCCAAGGATGAGTTCAGGCTTCCTTCTAGTGCCCTGTCCTCTGGGAAGTCAGACAAAGTCCTATAGTGGCTCAGTTCTCCAGTTTAAGTACCTTGGACGATCAGACAGAACGTATCACACTTATGACACACTGAAAATCACGTATCACTTCCACCATGCTCAGTTAGTTCATTATTAACAGCCAAAAAAAAAAAAAAAAGTGTGTATATGAGTGGGAGTAATATCAAGGCCTTTATGGTCAGGTTTTGAGCTCACAATAGTAGATTATGTGAATTACTCTTGGGAGTACTTTTCTGAAATCCTTATGACTGCCTTCCTTTTTCTATTTGCCCACACGACTCTACTATTTTGAGAAAAAAATAAGCCATACACTCACTCAGAGGGAAACTTTGGCTCATCGAGCAGAAATTCCCTACTTCTGTAGTGCTGGGAAGGCTGATTTTTTATGGACCTCAATGTAACAAAAAGAGGAAATTCAAAAACGTGACCAGATGACGTGCTTCCCTTCCACTGCCTGCTCCTGTTGGCTGGATGACCTATCAGGCTGGCCTATCTCATTGGAGCATGCAAATGAGCGAGTTGTAAGAGCTGGTAAAAGGGGGATGTCTCTGTGGTGGTCTGTGGTGAGTGGAAGGAGACAGATGCAGTAGCAGCTGCTCAGTTCCATTAAGAGCGGCCTCCAGTGCACATGGGTAATCTGAAACGCAAGTGATACACTCACAAACCATCAAGAATTGACCATATGCCATATATAGACTACATGTGAGAGCAGTTTAAAAGAAAAGAGAAGTAAAATTTGAATATCTTTTTAAAAGAAAGACTCATAATAAGAATAATAATAGCTCATTAACAAGGATGACATTGTGTATTTTGAACTAGCTCTGTTAATTGGCATTCTTGTGAAAAATGCAAGGTAGGTCCCTATTATCTATTTCCTTTTTTTTCTTTTGAGATAAAATAAAAATACTTAAGAAGAAAAAAAAAGAAACAAAAGAGAAGAGACTAACTCCACTATTCCCAAATGCTGTTGGGCACTAAGAGTTGTTCAGATTGCAGAATAATTGACCTGTTAACTAGCAGTCCAATCCTCACAGAGTGTGCTATTAATTATTGATTCCAAATCCAATGAAACATGTCTTTCAACTGTAAGTAGTTTTTCTGTGTGTTGGTAATTTGTATATATATATATATATATATATATATATATATATATATATATATATGTATGTATAATTACATATATCTTAAAGTCACTAACTTTTTTTCAGTTGTCATTTAGTTAAATTGTTGTGATTATCTCATGGTTCATTTGAATATTAAGCTTAAAAATTTTCTCCATATCTTCAAGCACGCTTGTCAAAATTAGATCATCAAATTCCTAGAGGTTCTTTTTCTTTATTAATTTTATTGGAGCTGAGGACGGAACCCGGGGCATTGTGCATGCGAGGCACATGCCTTACCACTGAGCAAATCTCTATGCTCCCCGTCAGAGTCTCATCTAATTACTTTTTGAGAGGGACCAAAGATCTCCACATTTAAACAGATTCTCTGATTGTTTCCCCCCTCAAGCATTTTGAGAAAAAAAAAAAAAAAAGATTCATCGCAGTTGCTTTCAGTCTGCAGTAATTTTACCCCAACTCCAGAAAACACCTCTAGTGATATTATTTTGTTTGTCGCAATTGGTGAAGATTGGAACAACTTGTGTCTGGTGTGGATAGCAGCTAGTGATGTGGGAAGGGCACGCACCCTACCACCTAGAGGAAAGCTCTCTGATCAAACCTAGCCAAAGTGCCAACAGTACTGTGGCTCAGTAGATGTATGTTTTAGGGAGTTGCGTTAACCAGTCATAGAAGTACAGTGGCTTAATCACTACTGTTTGAAGTGTGTAGAAAACAAAAATAAATATTCCATTTGTAACTTATATCTCACACCAGTAAATATATTATAATCACATTTACAAATATGTAAAACATGTCCATATTCAACATGCAAATGACTTCAAAGTAATATGAATTGTACTTCCTTTCTTCCCTGAACATACAAAAATGTATTTAATACTTTAGACCCGTTGCAAATTTTGTTTGCCAGAATTTCAGCTACAAGATACAAAATTTAAAATATCTCTTATGTTAAGGAGAATTTCTATTTCCCTATATAATAGTTTGCAAGTCTCGAGTTCAATTCCTCAATATGGACACACATTTAATTGTAAATCTCTGGATTTCACAAGATGTAAAGTGCAACTTCCAAGTCACATCTTTGAAAAAGGTCAATCCGCATGGTACTCGAGTCTATGTTACTGACCAAGGGTTATTATGTTTCTGGTACTTGTAACTCTACTGATTTGGCTGTTTTTTCTCATTTGCAGTGGGAAGTTAAAGATCAAGGAAAAAGAAAATGTGGATATGTTAGAAATGTGGATCTTTCTACAAAGCCCCATGAAAACACTCATAATTTAAGAAGCGGTAAATAGAAGGCGATGCACTCTCTCAATGCCGGCTTCCCTTTCCCCCCAACTACGCTTATCTTTACCACCATTTTTTTTTTTTGGTTATGTGAAATATCCACGTCTCAAACCCCAAAGGTGAACCTTCATTGGATAAACCAAACAGTAGCATTTGCTTCCCTCCTCGCTGCTCCTCCTGAATCACCAAGTTGGTACACACAGACTTTATTCTGACAAATTAGGTCTGTTCTAGTTGTACAGCAGTTGATCCCCGTGAGGTTGCATAAATGGTTAACTCTTCACTTCAAAAGTTTGTTTACATGAATGATCAATTTAATTCTTCTCTTAATAATTATTCATTGAAGCCGTTGTACTCATAGGCTTTCTCCTAGATGCGGTCACTAAAGAATGAGTCGCAGGACAACATTGTGGCATTTCTCAAGTTTATTAGTGATCAAGAGAAGCAGTAGCAAATAAACATAGCTGTATATATTTTGTAAAAAACAACTCTAGCAGATATAGGGCAAAGTCATGCAGAGAGGTGGATTTATATGTAGATTTGTTCAAGGGTACTCAACTGGAAAGATTGTTTTAATGCAGAAATTTATTGGGTAATAATTCTTGATTATTCGACTCTTTTATAGAGTGAATCTATTTGCATGTTCCAAAAGCCCCTAATCCATCTCGTTTTACCAATAAAGAAAGAATTTCAAAAAAGAGAAAACTTTAGAAATGGAATAAGAAATTCAGGAAAAGGTGGACATTTTAGACTAAATCAGACCCTTGTGTACATGTTCTCTCTCTCCCTTGTTCTCTCTCTCTCTCTCTCTCTCTCTCTCTCTCTCTCTCTCTCTCCTTCTCTCTCTCTCTGTCTCATTCTTTTTCTGTTCATGTTTTCTCCCTTCCTTCCATTTTTTTTCCTTTTTTTTTTCCTTCTTGAAGTACTGGGGATTAAACACAAATCCTCATGCATGCTGTGCATCCATCCCGACACTGAGCTATATCTTTTTCCATTTCTTAATGTGTGACTCTGAATGTGTTTGTGGTGCTGGGGATTGAGCCCAAGGTCTTCACACTGAGCAGAACTATACCCCCCACCTCCTTTTATTTTGAGATAGAGCTACTCTAGGTCAATAATTCTTCCAAATTAGACTTGAACCTGCCATTCTCCTACCTAAGCTTCCAAAAGAGTTAGGATTACAGGCCCATGCCTCTTGGCCCAGCCCTAATATACTTTCTAAGAGGTCAGCAGGGCCTAGTGGTGAAAGCCTGTAATCAGGGAATTCTGGGAGGCTGAGGCAAATTTGAGCTCAACCGAGAGAACACAAGGATGCAGAAAAACTATCTCAGAATCAAAACAAACAAACAAACAAAAATGGTCTGGGAATAGAGGATAGTACAAATGCCCTGAATTCCATCCACGGCAGAAAAAAAATTACAAAAAATAGAAAAAAAACTGAAAACAAAATTTATGACTTTCATATCTTTTTATCCCATTTTATTGATATGTATAAGTGCAAAATTTAAAGTTTACAGTGATCTTGAATATTTTGTGCACATATGTATCATGGCAAAGTTACAAGACCTTCCCTTGTCTCCTTTTGGTCCTACTTCCACGCCCACCTCCCCAGTTTCCATTACTCCCCACATTAGGTGCTATGAGATAATTGTACTCTGGGACTCTCATATCAGAGAGACCATTCGACATTTCGCCTTCTGCTTCTGACTCACTTCACTAAGCATGATGGTCTCAAGTTGCCTCCATTTGTCTACAAAACCTCCAACCTATCTGTCTTTATAGATGCATAGTATTCCATTGTGTACAATACCAGGGAATGTAATATGGTACAACCACTATGGAAAGCAGTATGGAAGTCTCTCAAAACACTGGAAATAAATATCCCCTTCTATCCAGCGATTCCTCTTCTGGGAATGTTCTCAAAAGAGTTAAAAACAAAACATAATAGAGACACATGTATACCCATGTTCATAGCAGCACAACTAACAATAGCTAAAATGTGGCAGATTTTCGTATCTTGAAAAGGCAGTCTTTGATTATTCTGTCTACACACACAAACAAGTTCAATTTTCTTATTTTACTATTTAAAGTGTCTCGATATAATGAGATGAGAATTTTGGATTTTTTGTTTTATTGTTGTTGCATTGTTCACTATCACTGTGGGATTCCTTGCACGGTACTTACATGAATCATGTATTATTCATTTATAAGAGAAATACAATATTCATGGTGTCTCTTCTTATCTTGAGCCCCAAACATCATTCTAGACCACCGAGTTCTCATTCTTTAAAATGTCCTCTCATTGTTTTCTATGACCTTGAAGTAACCTTGACTTTCCCTTCACACTTCCTTGCTTTTGGAGTCTTTGCAGCGTATACTGTTGATATCCTGTTGATTCTCCAAGTCACATCTCCAGTCTGATTCCCTCATATAAGCTGCTGACCCACATACTTGAGTTTCAAATGTAAAAATTTCTACTTGGCATCTATTCTTTGATTTTTTTTTACAGCAAAGCCAAATGTATCATATTCAAAGCTGAATGCTCCATCCTTATCGTCTATTCCATTTCTTTAAGTCATTTTTAGTGAAGTGGCCACACGTGGTCCATCTCTGGAGGCACATTAGATCCCCAGTCTTTAAATTCTCAAAGTTGCCATCACAGAGACTACGATAGGTAACTCCCATTTAGTAGACTCAATGGCCATTCTCTTTTCTAAATTCAATACCACACACAGATAATTGAATCATCTTAAAATTAAAACATTGTCAGTTAATACTTCACCCTTGATCCTCTAAATTCCAGGTCTTTCACATGACTTCTGCAATCCTGCAGTGCCGGGCGTTACCTAGAGCCTGAATGCTTCTGGGCACTATCTCGGTAGGGCCTGAGTGCTTCTGCCCTTCTGGGCACCCATCATCCTGCGATGGGACCCCTCCCCTCTCCCTGGCACTTCATGCCTGCTATCCCCAATATCTGGGACAACTTGCTCCTTCCTGCTTTTCTTGACAGCAAATTCTTCTTCCTCTAGATTAAATGCCATTTTCCCAGGGAGATTTTCTGCTCCTACCATCCACCTGTCTCCTGTTGAAGCAGAATTCTGTGGATATAAAATTCTTGATTTCTTTTACTAGAGCTTATCATAGATATAAATATTTTGTTATGTATGTGATTTTTAGATTAAGGCTTATTTCTCCCCTGAGAACATATGACTACTAAAGAGAAAATCAGTCTGTTTTGTGCACTGCTCCATTGCACCACAAGCAACCTGCCAGGCATATTACATGGTTCAATAAATATTTTTGATTGAATGCATGCATAATAAGTCTTTGCTGAATCTAGCCACCCTCATTGGTATTTTGAGCAACATATCTCATATATTAATATTTTGGCTTGAATCTGGAATGTCACCCAAGAGCCTCCTGTGTTTGAATGTTGTGGATTATCTATGGATTTCACGTGCTATTATGAGTTGGGACCTGATTGGTTGTGGTGGGTCATTCACACTGCCTGGGGATAGGTGTGCTATTGCCTCAGCTTCTCCCCAGGTCTGACCCCAACACTGTGATGCCCTTAGCCGCTGGTCTCTGCCAGACCTCTTTGGTCATTGTCAGCTGCCCATAAGTGGACTGAAACTTTCTGAAACTGTGAAACTAAAGACACTTTGCCTCCTTTAGGTTGTGGGTATCAGATATTACAGCTCATAGATGAAAAAGTAACCGAAATAATTAGAACTAAATTTCATTTAAAACAATATGTTTTAGAAGAATTTCTCTACATTGCTGTAATTTCAAATCATGCTATACTTTCTTATAAATAATCTATTTATGATTAATTTCTTTTTCTTTCATTCACCTTCTCTGCCTTGCATCCCATTAATTTGAAAATATTATAAAGCATGCGAAAGATTCATTAATACTATTCCTGTTGCTTTGGTTTGAACCACATTAATTCTATAGTATTAATGTGTTTTCAATCACTGATTTTCTCTAAAATAGCCAGTCGTCAAAATAAAAAAGAAGGTTGTAAAAAAAAAGAAGAAGAAGAAAGATATTTCTAAGAGAAAGAAAATAAATATCTTTGTTCAGTATTTCTAGCTACCCAAGGGCAAATCTGACCATTATTTTTAAAAATCCCTTTGGCCAAGAGATCGCAAAAAAAAGGTCACTAAGTTATTTTAATTAAAGCGATTCATTTGAGGACAAAGGGACAAATTCTCTGAAAAAAAGAGAGCCCTCAGATTTCAACTCTGCTGTCAGTGGTAGACTCTGCCTCAGAGTGAGAGGGGGCAATTCATATTCTAAGCTAAAAGCAAATAACTTTAATTAAGCCTGGCTCTTGGGCCCTCACTTAGCAGACCTTTTTAATAAAAGAGATCACATAAATGAGAAAAATTTTATTCGCAGCATCATCAGCCTATCCCCCACCCCTTCCATTTGAACTGCCTCTGACAGTTTCTTCAGCTTATTTGAGAGTGAGAGAAGATAAAAGAAAAGCAATTCTGGCCCCTGGTCTAAAAATCATGAAATAAAACTTTGCGATGATGTTACAAACATTTTATTGGCAATATTTCAGATATAGAAAGAGGCAATCTAATATTACAATCTCTAACATATCCCTATGTGAGACTCAGGTTCTATCTTCTCTTTATGACAATAAGTAAATGAAACAAATATTTATACAGTGTCTTAAGTACCAGATATTTTGTGAGATTATGGAGTTGAAAGAAAAGACAAAGTATAAAAATGATAGAATGTGTATTTCAGTGGGCAAAATTACACAAGACTTTGAATAGAACATACTCTTACATATTTTATCTTAAAATATATAGTATGATATATAACATAAATAAAATATAAATAAGAATAAATCATTAGAATTATATCTGGGGTGACAAAGTACACTGGAGCTAGGTGGATATTTGAGAGGGAATATCTATTATTTCTCGGGACCTGCACCTCTTGATGCCTGGTAGTGGTAGAAGTCTCTAAATGCTTGGGATTTTTTTTTTTTTTTTCTGTAAAGGTTCAATCAGCATCCCTTAGTCTCTCCACTCTCAATTTCACAGAGTGTATAATTCTGAAATCTAGAGGGGACTGAGGATACAACCCAGTGTTGCCTTTGGAGTAGATTCACTCCTTTGTTCAAAATCTGTTTCTCTTAAACATTACTGTCAATGCTAAGTTGACCAACAACAGAACCAATAAGAAAATATAGCAACATGTTAGAACTGTTGATTATTCGTTCTAGGAGGCATATTGACTACCAAACAAATCGCCTGAGAAGAGTACTGAATCACGAAGCAATAGACATCAGCAAGTTCTACCTTGCATGTCAAGTATTACACAATGAGTACTGGGACAAAAGTTTTGCATCAAAATGGATCGAGTATTAACTTCAGTGACTTTCAAAGCAGTTGAATCCCAAGGTAAGATTGCAATGCCAAAGACAGCAAGGTCACAGAATGAAAATATGAAACTAATGTTCTCTGTACTTCTAAAATGTGGAGAGCCATACATACCTATATAGCTGCATTATATTTTTGTGATGTAAGATATCCTGGAATATAATTTAAATCCACATGTGCAAGTTTGATAAAGTTCTCTGAAAACTAGCAAATAAATGCACCATACACAGACACCATTCACTCTCAGTGATGCATGATTATGTACAGCAGGACAACAGTGGGCTTGAAAAATTTAAAATGTTGGGTCAAGTTGTGGATCTGTTAGTAATAAAACTACTTTCTTTTATAATTGCAATTTTTTTCTCTTCTGCCAAATGGGAACCTTAACACCTGCCTTATGTATTTGTGCACAGAATAAATTTCTTGAGACTTTCCTCCAACTATTGGCAGCTAGATAAATTTTTGTGGTGCTCCTGTGTGTCTGTAAGAGTTATTTTAAAACAGTATAGCCAGTTATGAATAGCGTTAGTAACTCTAACTCCAACAATGGAAGTCAGTAAGACATCAGCGCTGTCAAATCAGAGCTAAATGGAATTTTGTGATAATTCATTGATCACCAAGGTTGAGAGAGGGAAGTGATAAATATCCGTGGAAAGTAAAATTTGTCTTTGCTTATTTTATTAAAGATAAAAGAACATAAACAATAAAATACCTGGTTAAACTGTTTGCTGTGGTACATCTTTTTAATTGAAAAGGCACAATTGATTAGATCTCTTGCTAATCATCACCTATGTCAACAGTTGATAAAGCATAAATTTCCTAATTTTCGTGTGTCAACATAAAGCCCATAAAATCTTGTTAACAGCTCGCTTAGTTGTCTCCAAATGTTAGCCTTCTGGATAAATATGTACATAGGGAGACAGAGCGTGTGGTTGTCCTAAAGCCGTGCTTCTAAATGTTACAGCAGTTCTAACATACTTTCAATTAAATAAAAATTCAAACTCAGAAAATGTCACAAAAGGGTAACCTAATATTTGGTCACTAATGTGGTTATGCAAAAGGATATTTACGATTGTGCATTCAAAAATGATCTCAAACTCTTTGCAAGATGCATGAAATGAAGGTTCATGATAATGTTTGGAGAAAACTTGGAGCAGAATTTCTCAGTGGCCTGAGTCTGGTAGACAATCTCTACTTAACTGCTCTTAATCGCAGCTAAAAAGAATTTGCATTTTTTCTTTTCTTTTTTCTTTTCTTTTCTTTTCTTTTCTTTTCCTTTCCTCCCATTCAACAACCAACATATTGCTTGATGAGTCAGCTAACCGCTTCATCAACATCATGCAGGATTTTCTAGTTCACTTTATAAAAGACATTCAGTGGAGAGTTCGTTAATCTTTTCCAAGTGAGTGTACCAGACCCATTTGTGTGGCCACCTGTGTAAAAAAAGAGGTATCCAGGTCGCCATGGGACACGAAGCTTTAGTGTCATGCTTTCCCAATGAAAGAGCAGCATACTGTCCCCAAGCTGTGTCAGATGGCCATCTGTGTTAGATTCCAATTCAGTCCCACAATGTCAAGGAATGGAATCACAAAGAAGGTAAAGGCACGTTGTAGGGAGAGCACTGGAGAGAAGCAAAGAAGAGGATTGAAGCTTCAGCTGGCCAGAAGGGGCACTCAGAAGAGGCCGCCCATGCGAATCTTTTGTCTGGGGCTTTCTATACATGAGCTAAGGGCGAAGTCCCACCAACCAACCTAGGTACCAAGGCTCTTCGTAATCCCTACAGGTTTCCACCCTCAGGTTCCCTCACCTGGTTATCTTTGGTAACTATGTAACATTTGATCATCAGTAATTGCAGGAAGTTCCAATGCCTCTGCTCTCCACAAATATGTATTCAATGATTGCAATTTATTTTCCTCATTATATATATATATATATATATATATATATATATATATATATATATATATATATGATAAATAATCTTTACATTCAACTTCAGTATTTTGTACACATATGTATCACATCATAGTTACAAACTCTTCCCCTTCCTGTTTTGAAGCCCCTCACTCCTTTACCCATTTAGTTCTATGAAATGACTATGTTTTGGGTTTCTCATAATGGAAGAAACATTAATATTTAACCTTCTGTGTCTGACTTGTGTATAGGCAGGACTAATATAGCCAAAATGACTATACTGCCCAAACTCGAAATATCAGCAATTTTTTTTCACAGAAATAGAAAAAAAAATTGTTAAACTCATATGGAGCCAAAGGAGTGCTAGAGTATTGGTGGGGTGCAGCCCCGAGGAGAACCAGGGTGCCTGAAGGAAGTGCAGCATCAGCGAAAGAACTGACTGGATCAGCGATGGCAGTGAATCAGGCGGCCACTGACCAGCTGTGGCTGTGTTTATTTATACCCATTTCTTATGCAATTTTCAGTTTCCTTGTTCACAGGGAGTTACAGCAGGGGATGTTTAGGTATTCAGTAAAATACACGAATCTATTTTTAATAATCACCTTGATATGTGCTTCCCATCCCATTCCTATCTATTACAGAGACAAACCACCGAGACGATTACACTTATTTCTAAGAAATCATACATCAAGCATATCATATCAAGTCTGGCACAGACACTCTGGTCAGGCAGTGCCCGCACTGGCAGCAATTGCAGTTACATACATGAATCATAACGAGTTACAGTGAGGTCAAGGTGTTAGGGAAGTTTTCTCAAAACATAACAAGTTTTTAATCTTAAAGCAAACCTACATGTTAAACACTCAGCAAAGCATGTTTTCTTAAAAGACAGTGTTTGCCGTTGAGCATTCTACCACAGCAACTATTCCATTGTTTCTTAATGGCATCTTTTGCCTCCTGGGTCACGAGGTGCCAGGGAGAGCCCGCTCTGCATAGTCTTACTACAAAGGGGAGGTCATTGTAATTCACAGGACGTCCATCTATCCAGACCCTTGTGTCTCCCTCTGGGTAGGCTCTAGTGTGTGGCAGGGGAGGGTAGAGGGAGGTCTGGTGGAAGGAGGAAATGTACCCAGATCAAGTGTTTGTGGTAGCAAAAAACACAGATTCAGAGTTGTCATGAGAGGAGTCCTGAGAGGGGACATCAGGTGAACTTTGCTTAGAATCTTGGGGGGCTTTTGAGATTGAGGAGTAAGCGCAAAAATACGAGTGGGCATCTAGCCCCCATGAGTAGGATCCAAGGTTACACAAAGTATTCCAAGCAAATAGCAATAAAATACCCAGTGACAGCAATAGCGTCACCACCAAAGGGTGGGGTTTGGGACATTCTGGAGGTAAACAGCGGACTCCCAGGGCTCTCCTGTACCCGTTCTGGCTGCAACTGCTTTGTAGGTGAAGCCATAGCCGGTGCCTCTTGATGCCCTTCCTAAGAATGGAGTGGCCTCCGTGGGTTTCTCCAGACTACCAAGCAATCCTGAGTAACAAGACAAAAGCAGGTGGCACTACTATCCCAAACATCAAGTTGTACTACAAAACAAAAATTACAAAAAAAAAAAAAAAAAAAAAAAAAAAAAAAAAAAAAAAAAAAAAAAAAAAAAAAAAAAAAAAAAAAAAAAAAAAAAAAAAAAAAAAAAAAAAAAAAAAAAAAAAAAAAAAAAAAAAAAAAAAAAAAAAAAAAAAAAAAAAACTATATGGTACTGGCACAAGAACAGATAGGTTGACCAATGGAACTCAACAGAGGATACAGAAACAGACTCCAGTACCCTCGGACACCTAATCTTTGATAAAGGAGCCAAAAATAGACACAGGATAAAGGATATCCCATTCAAGAAATGATGCTGGGAAAACTGGATATCCACATGCACAAGAATGAATCTAGACTCAAGCCTGTCCCCGTGCACCAGCACCAAATCAAAGTAGATCAAGGACCTAGATTTTAAAACTGAAACACTGACCCTCTGTAAGTCAAATTAGTCAAGCATCTAAAGGATCCAGGTGTAGGCAAGGACTTTCTTAATAAGACACCAATTGCAAAAGAAATAGCCTCCAGAATCAACAAATGGAATTATATCAATGTAAAAAGCTTCTGCACGGTAAAGAGATTATAATCAATGATGACAATGTTCCTAATTTATTTTGTCTTTTCCATTAGTTCTTATTTGCCAACATTTTAATCATTGTAAATTTAAAAAAAAAAAGTTTACATCAATATTTTCAATGTTTCTTTTTTTCTGGAGTATAATGTTATCTCCCCATCTAAAATAATCCATTCTTACCAGTGTGAATCAGAAAGAGGACAAGGAATTATTGAAGGAAAATACCTGGTTTTTAAAATTGGAAAAATTATGAATTCAAATCATAGATCCCTTCAGATGTGACTCCTTGTAAAAATAGATAAGCTTTTACCCTCCTGGGAGGTTCTTTTTGGCTGTGGTAATTCCAAGCAATCACTTATGTGCCTTCCAGGCATAGGATTATATTTTAACATTGATAATTTAAATGAATATAAGAAGTCTCTGACTAAGCATAATGATACTAATTGAGAATGCTCATTAGAACAAAGGTACATTTAATTTTTCAAGTCATTTTGAATTTTAAAATATTACTTTATGTAAGTGTAAATTAATCTTATAATCATGTACATATACAAAATCTAATATATGTGTAATAAACATAGTAATTGTACTTTGACACCTCAATACATGTATGCAAGGGGGAGAGGTCAGGTCTGGCAATTGGCATTTGTGTCACTTCAGAAATGTATCCTTTATTTGTGTTTGGAAAATACAAAGTCCTCTCTACTCGCTATGTTAGAATCTTCAATTTACAGATTGTTAATGACACTTATCCTATGAAAAATAGAAGTTACAAGCTTCATACAGTCTCAAAGAAATTCACCTGTAACTGAAACTATGTTGGTTTGTATGCATGAAATATTCAAGCTCGGAGAAAGGACAGTAACTGTCAGTGTATTATTTTGGGTTCTTTCAAAAGGCAGAATTTTCAGAGATGATAACAAAAAGAATCTATTCAGAAAGCATACAAATCCGAGGATAGAGCTACTCCAAGAGGGCGAGCCCAATGTGTGTGAACCGGAGTGTCTGATGGCTGCACAACCAAGAAGTAAATACCCATCTGGGACAGCAGGACAGCCAGTGGGAGTCTGCTTCGGGGTTCTGGGTTGTTCGGAGAACCATGGTGAAAACCCAAGATGGAAGATTGGCGACTGAAGATCGGCAATGGACAGACAAGCGCAAGTAGAGCCTGGGGCAAATCTGGGATGAAGATCTGGGGCATGTAGCAAGTCAGCGTCATGGGCAGTTCCTAAGGCAAGAGCTTTCCCAGAGGAAAAAGCTGGAAAGATCTTTCTTCTTCCTTCCTTCTATATACTTCAAGTTCCCAGTTGAACTCCCCGCAACTGGGTGGGTTCTCTTGCCTCATTCGCTGGCCCACAAATCACTCACCCTCTAATCCAGGCTGGTTCTCAGTTGCCTAGTCTAGGTGTGGTTCCTAAATCCTAATCCAAGCAATGATTCCTGATTGTCTCAAATTGACATCTTGTCTCCAAGGGTCACAGTCAGCTCGCACATATTTGTTTGTTATTGTATTAAAGAAGGGGTATGTTTTCTTAATTAATGTAAAAAGCTCAATTCAAAGGTTACATTGAGGCAATTGCCCTTTCTTCCTCAGAAAGCTGTGCAGTCTGGGTATGGTGGTGCAAACTTGTCATCCTAGCACTCAGGAGGCTGAGCAAAGGATCTGGGTTCAAACCCTTGTATCACAAAACAAACAAACAAACAAACAAAAAGAATTGGTATTAAAAGCTGTTTACAACAGTCAATTTTGAGTAACTTAAATCTCTAACTCTAGCAAATCTATTTATTACTTTATATCACTTGTAATATCTAATTGCCTGCAAAAAATAATAAGACCCATGTTTTGTCTAAAGGAATGGAACTCTCTGGCGTTGAGCTAGTGTTTTAGGATTTTTTTGTCATTCATAATCATAGATATTTTCTTAGAACGATCAGTTTTTTTTTTTAATACTGAAAGTCAAGCCTGAATTTTTAACCTCTCCTTAACTTTCGCTATTGTTTTAAAAGATGAGGTGCTGGTGGGAGTCCCAATTACTGTCTAGTGCAGTTTGATTGACTTACTTTGGCATTTAAATGCCTCGAAGAGGTTATTCTTTTACAAAGAAAAGTGATTCCTTCTCTCATGTCTATCAGGTTTAAGCTTTTCACTCTTTTCACAGAAAATACTTGTGTGCATGACAGCAAAGAGAAATTAAAATGCAAGCTACTAAAACTGGGTGAGTGACTGGGGGAATAAAAGAAAGATAAAGAGGTGGGGGAAGCAGACAAGATAAAGACAGAGAAAATACTCACAGACTGAATGGAGCAAGATGAATTTAGACATGGGAGGATTTTGAAGGAGACTGAAAAAAACGTAACAAAAATAAAAAGGCATGTCAAAGACAACAGGTGGGATGAGCTGAGATAGATTTGGAGGTTAGATGCCTCAGATCGATTGACTGAAAATGTGGCCTCAAATATGTGAAAGGGCTTCCATGTTGAGGGGGACGGACATACGTCTCATGATTTTTCTTTTATAAAACCATTACCCTCTGCATTGCCATCATCACTGCCATCTCAGTGACATCAGCACAATCGTTATGACTACTGCATGCTCAAGTAAGAAGTGTCAAGGGATGTCAAGGGTTGGGTAATACGGTAGTTACAGCATCTGATGGAGAAGAATCTAAGATTTCAAATTTATCATGTGGCAAATCTATGACCTGGTGATTGATTATGGGGTTTCTCTGGTGCAAAGGTTTGTGTCTGATTCATGACGCACATCATCCCCTCTACATTCAGTTTTGTCCTCATATTTGTCGTCATTCAACATTACATCATCAACCAATTGCGCCTATATGCAATCTTCATGAAAGCAAAAGTTCTCTGCCCTTTTATTGCCATTATGACTTGGCACATAATATAGGTGTTCAAAATATGACTTAAATTAATGAACTGCAGCAGGAATATCAACTATATGGTACAATTTAATTAAGCACAGATGATATTTTAAAAATAACTAATCGTACTGGACATAACGTGAAGCTCCTTTAGGTAGAGAGAGTTCCCAATCTGAGTCTTCTCAAAAAATATTAGCAAGAATTTTTGACGAAGCCAAAGAATTAGACATACTACTGAGAAAGAAATGCTTGGCACAGGCAATTAAAAAAAAAAAACTTTTCTGTTCTCTTTTTGTGTTATTCACCTATTTTTTGCAATGTTTTGGTTAAATAAATATATAGGCATCTACAGCCATGTCCGTATGATGACATTTAGACATTTTTTCTACTTCCCATTATGACTTTTTTCTCATTAATATAGCAATATTTTAATAAAATTTTCAAACATTCATTTTATGCACCAAAAAAAATCTTTGATTCCTTGAGTGTGAATGCCTTTTGCTCAATTATTTTAAATTATTCTATAACTTTGATGTAACATAATAAATGTGGACTTTCTTTGCTTCTAGGGAGAAAGTTAAACGTTGTATTCATTTATAAGGAACCGAAGTACAAAGTAATTAACACTTTTCAATGCTTTCTGATAAGTGCAGCATAACATAGCAATTAAACCCTCAAAATCCACAAGGAAGATGCAGGAAATTATAGTCTTTAGAACCTTTATTAAAATTTGAAAATCTGATTTAGGCTTCAGTATAATATGTATGTGTATATTAGGTAAGGCAGAAGAGAAAGTTTTAAGTTTTACTTAGAGAACCTACAATGATAGATTTTTGAAGGATTATTGAAAGATTAAGATTTTTGAGTTGACTGAGTTTTACCGATAGAGATAGCTTGGTATTCTTCATTAAAGGAGGCTCCAAAAAGTCTTTAAAGTAATTTAATATATGTAATCTTTCTTCTTTAGCATCTATTCCACATTTGAATTTTAAGGCATAATTAAGAATAAGGAGACTTTTCAAGCAAATGTATAAATCACATATAATTAAAAATTTTTTATTTAGAAAATTTTACTAAAGTTCTTGGTATTATTATATTGCATTTTGACATGACATCAAACCACAATATTATACATGATTTAATAGAGAAATAAAAATATCCTAAAAATATAACAATGAAACATTTATTGGCTCCAAATGTAATGGCATCAGTGTATTACAAGAGATTCCATGGCAAACATTACTGATTTGCCCACTTATAGTTTTATGAGTTATCTGTTGATTAGATGTTTAAAGTTATCTATTTCTTCTCATCTCTTTTATTGTTGATCAAAGAATCTATTTTAATATTATAAAAATAAGCCATATTAACAAGCCAGCTTAATTAGAGATATGTTATGCTAGCATGATAAATTTAATAGTTGAAATGCATTTTTAAAAATACTATGATTTTATGGTATGATGTTAATAATTATATTTTATTAAGTATGTAATAAGAATATTTCTTTTTTTATTAAGGGTTGGCATGCCCATGACAAATGAGTGAGAGAACAACCTAAAGCAAGAAAAGTTTATTTTAGCTCAAAGTTTCAGTAGATTCAGTCCATGGCCAGCTGGATACATTAACTTGAGTTTTCAAAGAAGAAAAAATATCTTGGCCGAAGGATGTGGTGAAAGAAGGCTGCTCATCTCATGACAGCCAGGAAGTAATGATGGGGAGAGAGTTTCAGAGAAAATCTGGGAATAAGATGCAACCCCTAAGCTCATGCCTTCACGATCTACTCCTTTTAGCTAAGCCCTCCATGCTTTCTCCTACCATCACCTCCCAATCATGACAAAAACTGTGACTAAGATCAGCGCATTAATCCCCTGACAAACAAACTTACACCCTTCACTATCCAATCATTCCCCCAAACACTATAAGCCATTAAACTTTAAACTTAGTAAGTTTTTTTGGGAGAAAGTTTTCAATACTGATCATAGCAATGTTCTTTATTTCTGGATTCCATATTGTCAGCAAGCTGGCCTTGAGTGCTGGGTGAATACCTCTGCACTATTACTTTCTCACCTATGTGCTACAGATACTGATGATACCATGGACTAAAATGAGAAGATAACATTTCAGTGAAAGTGTTTTGTTGAACGAGTGACTGGCAGTAAGTTCTGGATAAATTTTTGGTATTACAATATATTATTATATATGGCACACTCTATGCTTTATTTAATTTGGTGTTTTTATTTGAACCACAAGCATAGAAGACACGGGGAATATTGGAGTAGGAAAAGTGGGAAGCTCAGTCTCAGTTCATATAAGATAAGAAACGTTGCCTGAGTTAATAATATGGAACCTGATGTCTTGAATTCATTCTAAGCTTCAGGATGTAATATCACTATATTTAGAGTATATATATATACATATATATATATATATATATATATATATATATATATATATATATGTACATATATGTCTGTAAGCATGTTGATGAGCTTGCACAAATACTATGACCTTTGTAAGACTTATAGCTGTCTGGTTAAACCGGTTTTACTGCACCCTTCCTCAGTTGAAGAGAAAAAAAATGTTGCTGGAAGGGGAGGGGAGGGAAGGGTACAAACATATTTTCTCAGACATTTCTAGCAATCCATTTGTATGGAATATTGGAAAGGTCAATGTAATACAGCATGATCTCTAATTCCTTGGAAATATGAGGCATTAAAATTCTGATGCCTCATTCAAGGTTGTAATGAGAACATAACACAAATTGAACCTATTATTTTGACAGGGATAGTAATGAGAATGGGAAATGAAATAAACTTAATGATACTGCGAGAGAGTTTTTTATTTCAACATTTGTGAACTTCTTTGCTGTTTTGCACAGTGAAGCCATAATCTACATATAAATACTAAATTTTTTGAAGCAAAAATATGCCATGAAAGAGAGAACCTATAGGATAATTTAAATACTAAAAAGAGTTCATAATTTAACAGTATATAATAAAACCCATGGAAGACTCCTATTTTCTCTTAATGATGGTTCTCAACATTAGCTGCAAAAAATATTTTGAAAGTTTTCAAATTAGAGACAGCAAAGTTTTTTTCTGGAATTGTTGAAGTCAGAGCTATAAAATATGTAATATGTTAAATGAATCCCTTGGAGAAGAGGTAAGCTGCAGGCAGCACTTAAAGCTATCAGCAAAAATGGGACTAGGACTACACTCTCATGCTTCCTAAGTCTCACTCATGACTTTCTCCATAATTATTGACTATATGCTGTGTAACAGCAAACCTCTTATCTTTGTGTATGCAGTAAAAGATAAAGAACAAATTTTATCACTTCCGGAGAGAAAATAAATCATCAGGAACTCAAGAACAGTTTGCCATTCTGAAAAACTTAGTACAGAAAAGATAAAAGCATCCCTTCTTCCTCAGGAACCGTTAACTCTTTGGTCGTATCTACAACAGAGACATTGGCTGAATGCAGAGAACGGCTGACTGAGAAATGTCCTCACGAGTATGATCAAGACTGTGACAAATTTGGATCTCTCTCTCTCTCTCTCTCTCTCTCTCTCTCTCTCTCTCTCTCTCTCTCTCTGTGTGTGTGTGTGTGTGTGTGTGTGTGTGTGTGTGTGTGTGTGTGTGTGTTTAAAATAGGTACAGGTAGAATGTGCCTTATTTATTTACTATCAGCTGAGGTGTAACAGCTCTTGCTATCTGGGAGAGGGTCCTGAGTGGGCTGTCTGAGATTTGGCTTTTTTTTACATCAGGGATGTTCTTAGACCTCAGGAATTCTAGGCTGATAGATCTCATGGAGCAGACATGGACAGACTTGGCTATGTATGGATGAGCTGTGAAGAAAGTCCCTTTTCTCTCTGGGTGGATGTCCTGTGTGTTTGGCATGTCAGAAGTTGTTTTTGTACATTGTCTTGCCTTCCATTGGCTTAAAAGAAAAGATTTTGAGGATAGATGTTTCATTTTTCCCCTCTTTAATCTTTCTTATTTTGAACCTATAACAATATTATTCCCCCCACTCAAGTAATAATAATTCTTTAGAGAAATTACACTTTTATTTAACAAACAGAATCATAACAAATTAGTAGTATTTGGTAGACATTGCCCCTGCTATTAGGAAGGTATTTTCTTAGCTATCTATGTTTTACTCATAAACTGGGACTCTTCACGCTCTTAGTATCTGGAATAAGCTCATGCTTGGGTCTTGGCTGCCCTCCTCACCTGGGGAGACATCCTGGAAGTGAAGAGGTGAATCTTTTCCTTTCCCCAGGTGGACCTTTCTCTGCCTCACATTGTCATCCGGGTTATTCTGGAGCTGGATGGTACTTAATCTTGTCAAAATCAAAGATCTCTGCTTTTCTTCTACCCATAAGGCATTGAGCCCTAATTTTACTCTTTTATTCATTCTACAAATAGTGGGTGCTGTAATAGTTTGGGTTCTTTTCAAGAGGCAAAATTTCCAGAAATTATAACAAAAAGGATCTATTTGGAAGGGTTACAAATTCGAGGAATGTGATAGTCCAAGATGGTGGCCTGCACATGTGAGAGCTGACGTGTCCATTGGCTACTCAGCCGCAGAGCAGAACACCTGTCAGGGACCGGAGGACAGCTGGTGAGAGTCTGCTGCAGATCATAATTGTTCAAGGAACAGTGGTGAAGACTGGAGACTGAAGAGCAATGGCTGATGATCTTCTACAGGCAGACAGGTACAGGCGAGATTGAGGCAAATCTGTAATAAATATCTGTGGTGTCCGTAGACAATTGAGAAGGCGAGAGGTTTCCCAGAGGAAAAAGCTGTAATGATCTTTCTTCCTTCCTTTTATGCAGTTCTAGCTCCCAGCTGAACCGGGTGAGTGTTCTTCCTCTTTCACTGGCCCACAAATCACTCATACTCTAATTCAGGGTGGTTCTCAATTGTCTAATCTAGGAGTGGCTCCCAAATCCTAATCCAGGTTTGGTTTCTGATTGCCTCAAGTTGAAATAATTTCCTCAAGGGTCACAGGTACTAAGTTTCTGGGAACTTTAGTTCAACAAGACATAATCTGGTATTAATAATCTACCGTGGAGGTCTTGAAATTGGCCTTGAGTGTGATAAACATTAATATTTTAGAACATGGAAAAGGGAAATACTATTTTTTTATTTTTATTTTTTTGAGACAAGGTCTCGTTCTGTGGTCCAGGCTGGTCCTGAATTCACTTCAGAGCCCAGGCTGGCCTTGGACTCATGGCAATCCTCCTGCCTCAGCCTCCCGAGTGCTGGGATTACAGGCGTGCACCACCACTCCCAGTTTATGTGGTACTGGGGAATCGATCTCCGGGTACTTAGCGCTTGGCTTAGTGCTTGCTCAAGCGCTTTAACCGCTGAGCCATTCCTCCAGCCCTAAGAGAAATACTATTGAAAAATTTCTTGTGAGTTAAAAATCTTCATGCATTCAAGGAACTAAAAAAGGATTGGGTGTCCATGAGTTATGAAAGGATGTGTGTGTGTGTGTGTGTGTGTGTGTGTGTGTGTGTGTGTGTGTGTGTGTGTGTGTGTGTGTGTGTGTGTGTGTGTGTGTGTGTGTGTGTGTGTGTGTGTGTGTGTGTGTGTGTGTGTGTGTGTGTGTGTGTGTGTGAAAGAGAGACCTGAGACTGGATATTCAGCGAGAAATAGGGGAAGTATTGTGTGAACATTTTTGACAATAGGAAAGAAAAATATAAAATCAATAGATAAAATTTGAGTTATTTTAGTTGGGGCTAGAAGTGAGTGATCTCATCAGGTTTGTGTCCTCCAAATTTTAACTCAATCTATAAATATAAAAGACACCCCAAACTCGAAATTTTGTCTAAATGGGCAATGGCTTATGGTTGAAATGGTATAATGGATGTTCAATGACAAGTTTTTCAAAGGCCGGTTACAGAATTCACTACCATCAACAAAGAATCTTAGGTATTTGGGAATATTTAAGCTGTCTTAATATTTCTATAAATAATGATCACATTCTTATTGTCTGGGAGCATTTAAAATGGGGTATGACATGTTAAAAGAATGATGAAAACTTTCTTGAATTATTGAATACAAGGAAGAGAGGAAAAGCAAATAAAAAGCATTGGGAAGTACTTGGAAAAAGGCTTGGAAAACTTGAAGGACAATTACGGATAGAAGGATATAATCTAAGATTGAGAGATTTAGAGAATTATTGCTATTTGATTTCCATGCATGAACTGGCACAGAAGTTGAGAAAACTACAGACAAAACATGACACCAGTCTTGGTTAAATTAAGCCTAGATTAAAGAGAGAAAATATGTATTTACATCAAATAAGAATTATGAAAATAAAATCTAATACAAAAACCCACACTTAAAACAAGTATCCTGGACACTACACCTGAAATCAATGTATCTGATATGCACATTCTCAGATAATGCAATTCCTGTTTACTGCATTCATTAAGAATATTATCAAATGCTTACTATCTTACAGGGGCAATAGTGAACTAATACATTTGTGATTCTTATTTATATGACCTTATTTACTATTTAAGATTTTCATTTGCCCCTTCAATTAAGAGGAATCACTTAAATACTTGGAATTAAATATTTTATTCTACTAATATCTTGCAGTTTCAGAAAATTCCTAGACAAAGAGAGGAACAAAATTCTCCTTTTGAGTAGATTGAATCTCGATTCTATATACACTAACACTCCCCACCCCTGTGTTCCTCTTCCTCAATTGATTGTTCCTGGAGTTTAGTTTGATAACATAAACCTGTGTTCCAACTACCTTGTGGTAGCTCGCTCAGTTCATCTACTCAACTCGTCATAGGTCAATTTCATTTATTCATTTATTTTTATAAATTCAGGCCCCGTGATTCTATTCATGCAAAAGATCTGTGGCCCCTCAAAAGGAGCAGCTCTTTGCCAAGACCTGACTCTTCAGCCAAGGTTCTCAACTGCATGTGGCCTTCACCAACTGTCTCCTTTTCCTGGGATGGGCCATTGTCCATTGTCATAATCACTGCAGGGATCAGCCTTGTCTTTCAGGAGCACCATTCTCCAAGCGAGTTTTCTCTGATATTCACACTGGCCGCCAGGGTAGAATTCCAAACTTCAGGCTCTACTGGATTTTTCTTATGACTGTGTTGGGTCGCACCTCCTGCCTTCTCAGCACCCTCCCCTTTCCTTCTAACCCACATGGTACTATTACAGCTGACGTGGAAACCTCTGTTCTGTCATCCTAGTCTATCTTCCTATTATACTCTGGGTTTTCCATCAATGTTGCTTCCTTCATAAAGTCAGGATTGATTAGAAGTACTCTGCCACTGTCTCAGTGCTGCTCTCAAACTCCCAATCTTTTTGTAATAATTTTTTTTCTCCACCCACCTATGTAGCTTTTAGTGTAATTATTTACTTTTTATATCCAGTAGCTTGGAAGCCAGGGCGGGCTACATTGTATACAACAGGACGTTTCGCGTTTCTGTTAGTGATCTAAAGCCAATTATGAGATAGAGAGAGATTGATAGTTGGCTATAATAATACAGATATTTGAGGAAATAATATAAAGATATGAATGAGGTGAATATGTATTTGAAAGATCTCAATCCCATGAACAAAGCAGTATACTAATGAAATTAAGAAACAAAGAAAAATATGGCTGTTTACTTTGCTTTCTGATGATTAAAATAATGAGTTTCATACATATAATCCCTGAGCCCAGATTTGCTCTAACAGGTGTCTGAGAATCTGAAAAATTAAAGACTGAAAACCATTAAATCCACCCTAAGTATCAATTGCTTTTTTAGGTATAATGATCTTGTGATATTATTGTTCCGTGACTGTGTCTTTTAATGATTTTAAAGGAAAATTCTTTTTGTGAAAAATGAAATAATATGCAATCCACTTTTTTACCTTTTTAGTAAAATAAAATAATAGGAAAAATAACTATTTTTATATTTATTTATTTCTCTTTAAAAAGGTGGTCTGATTTGGATGGATGAATAGATAGATAAATAGATAGGTAGATCAATATTAGCTTTTCATATAATGACATTTCTACTAGAGAAACAGGATTGAGAAAGAGTTTCATGTTTTTTCCAATTACAGCCTAAATTCCCACACATGTGTTTTCAAAACATATTAAAGGGGGACTGACTAAATGAATTTTAGCTTATCTACTTTTCTTTTTTCATAAAATAACATCTACTTTTTGTTCTGTCAAACCCACAGACTGAGTTGGCAAAAGAAAGATGAGTTAATACGAAAGCTTAGCATTCATTAAGAGTTTTTAAACAAGGGTGGTCACTGGGGACTATTTAATTCTTTTTGATGTTCATTTCTTCCCAAGTATAAAATTAATGCATTAACTAACCGTTACGAGGAAGCTTTTCTAAGTCCTTTCCTAAATGCGATACTTAACATTAAGGTCTCTTCCTCTGATCACAAGCTTTTAAACAATGTCTTCCTGTTGACATTGACCTTGCTTTGTGTTGTAACACAGGACAGCAATTACAGTAGTAATAGCTTTCCTCTGAGCATGACTCTAGAAGTGACTACGAATATAGTTCTGTAGACGTTTCTAAGAGTCATTGTTTACTTATGATAATTCATGTGCAGTGGCAATGTTCGTACATTTTAGGAACTAAAAAGGGGAAAGGAGAAAAAATAAAACTTCTGTGAAAATTATAATCATGATAAACACGTAAAAATGAGCTACATAATTTACCAAAAGGGTACTAATAACATCGTAATATGTGGACTTTTGGAGAAATTATTATTAATTTTTTTTTAAAAAATGGAGAGAGAGAGAGAGAGAGAGAGAGAGAGAGAGAGAGAGAGAGAGAGAGAGAGACTATCCAAGTTACGGATATAGAAGCTGAGGAACCAGGTAGATTGAAGTGATAATTTGATCCAAGTCTAAGTGCCTGCGAATCTAGAGGATATTGTGGATGTTTCAATCTGAGAACCTATGTCAGCTCAAATTGAGACAGAAAATCGGTCCAATTTCAGCTTCTTCGCTTTCTTCAGGTGATCAACAGACGATGATGCTTTATTCAGTTTACTGATTCAAATGCTGTGCTCTTTATGAGTCACCTTTAAAGACATAGTCAGCAATGATAACTTACCTCTCTGAGCCTTGAGCACAGTCAAGAAAACACATAAAATTGACTATCACAAATTCATCTCTTGTCAACTTGATACCCATACACAACTTTCAAAATCATACTTAATGTCCAATAAGAGCCACATCAATGTCAAAACTCTGTCAAACACATGTAAATACCCTGTATATAACTGAAAACACACTGAATATTTTCTCGGAGAAGAAGTTTGAGTTCTTATATGGTGGTTCCTCTTCTGATATCCACAACTTAATACAGTAACATAAAATTGCGAATAGTTAAATACTGATATAAAATCAGTGCATCTTACACAATAGGAAAACAAAAGGGGAAAAATCAATGACATTTGTCTAAGATCTGTATATATGCACAGAAATGTATTCATAGAAACATAACAAGAAAAATTCCATGAAAACTATATTCCTCACTTCTGTCATTGGTCACAGCTGGCATAGTCACTACTTTCTTCTCGTATCTATTCTGTAATATCGTTGTATTCTATAAATATCTCATTTGGCAATGGTTCTTTACACGTCAGAGGGACCTTAAACACGATCCTTGGTCTGACTCATTCACTGTCTATTTTGAACTTGACTGTAATTTTCTGTTGACTTTAATCATAAGCCATAGGAAAACTGATATACATCCTGTATTCAAAGCATTTTCTTCTTTGTCTTTGACTTCATTATGAATTAATAGTCCCTGAGAGTTGGAATCACTCTTTCAGGTCACCATCCTAGTTTCATCCTCAACTGGTTGACTCAGAGGCAGGAGAGCCCAACATAGGTGAGTAGCAGGCTCAGCTTCTAATTCAATAGGACCATTGCTGTGTGCCCTGATAGAAGCAATCATCCCTCTGGGACTCTGGACTACCAAAGCCCAAAATTACAACATTGATTATGGTAAGGAGGAGAAAAAATGAGTGATAACAGTCCCATTTCTACATTTGTACCCAGGAGTTATGAGTCCTAAGTATTAAAGAAAAAATCATATATTGAATGCTAATTCTGAGCATATTTAGTCTTCTGGAGAACGTTGCAAGGTTATATAATCTAACCATTAGTAAATTACATTCTCATGATTAAGAAAATAGATTTTTGGAGCAAACTCACGTCCTACTCCAGTTCCTTGACTTAGGGCCACTTGAAGTAAACTTTGAATGCCCGAATTTCTCTAGATAAAGTGTGTAATAAAAGTTTCCTCCTCATGATATTTTAAGGAAGCCCAAAAGATAAAAGAACAAAGTATAGAGATTAGGCTCAATGCCTGATTCATAATAAGTGGGGCTTACATCAATATTATTTGACTCAGGTATTTTCGATCTGAGTCTATACTACCAAAAATCATGACGTATTTCCAGTATTATTGACTCAGATATTTTCAGTGTCTATGATAACAACTGAAGATGTTACAGGAAGAGAAGCAACATTAAGTCTGGTGAGAATGTTTTAGCTAGCTTTGTCTGGGTTCTCAACCCCACCCCACTTGTGTATTTTCAGTATGTTTGGCTGTGTGAGGACATGTCTGTATCTATGTCTCAAGATTTGAGAATTGGTAAACAAGATTTAAGCATTTTTTGTAGACAATGGATGAATGGGTACTCATTATAATTTTGCTTATATTAATATAGAATATTATAAAATACAATTATCATGTTATATTTGCATTTGAATGGTATTCTTGAGGACTTCTCTACAAAAATGTTTTAACTACGAAGTCTTCTACCTTTTCTATAGACCTCAGTTGGATTCTTTTTTCTTCTTTCTTTTTATTTGTTTTGAGAACTCAGCAAAGGTATTGAGGTATGGTACAAGTGAGGTTCTTAATCTCAAAAAAATGTATAAATGTGACACAGAAAACACACTTGGCCAATAAATAATTAAGTAAATTTAGAGTTTAGTAAGTTTCAGGAAAGATACAAGATGGAAGGTAAGAGGCTTGGGTTTGAGGACAACTCACAGTTAAGGCTTAGGTGAGGAAAACTCTCTCAAGGCAGTGAATTTTGAGATTAGAAGAGTGCTGTTTTTCTTGGTGTTCTGACTGGAATTTGGAGAGGAAAGGTGTTGATCAAAATGAGATTGCAAATACTCAAAAACAGACACATGAGTCCAAGATGGCAAAGTATTTAAACAGCAGCCAGACAAAAACAGAGGGTAGGGCGGAGCTGAAGGCAGTGATGTTAGGGTCTACTTAATAAAGATTGCTTCAGACTTATGCGCTTTTATGGTGTTTGAGAAGTACAGATAGTGCCTGACCTTTGAAACTGAATGATTTCTCTTTCCTGTTATAATAATGACATTGGTTAAAACTTCAAGTTAGGAGTTTGGGACTCAATAATTGGCTAATTTTTTTAACTTTCGTAAATTATTTGCTCATGTTTCACTAATGACTAACATTTTGCCAGATTTGATACATCATTTTATCTACCTCTCCATCCCTAGCTTCATTCATACATATTTTTAATCTGAAATAACTAAGCATGCCACTATATTGCTTTAAGTGTAGTATACTTATGTGATTTAGATTGAAGTTCATTTAATGTAGCAATTCTATATAGACTTAAGCTCATTTAATACAGTGATTCACTCACTTGCTCTTGGATATAAGTTTATCTTTAAAAAACTGATTGACGCAATGACAACCTGAATATCTTTTGAATGTACAAACATTTTCCTTTCAGTACTCAGCTAAGAAATATGAAATTTAACTTCTCTCTTTTTTCTTTCTCATGTTTTCTAGCCTTATGAATTTCATTGTTAAGTTATCTTCATATGTGGACTGGTGGGTAAAGCCACGTTAAAGAATCTCAACAAAAATATAGTAAGACACACACACACACACACACACAAACCTTTTGGCAGATGACCCCTAAAAGAGCTCTCCTGGACCCAGAGAAGAGGCATTAAGATATGGCCACTGCACCCCATACTTGGGGTGGGAAATTGAACTAATTAGTGATGATTTCAGTGGTAAAGTGAGTCAAATGCAAAAGATTAAATGTGTTAAATATCACGTGTTTTTTTTTTTTTTTTTTGATTTGTGAAACCCAGAACACAGGCATTCTATAGAACCAAATGAGTGTGATAGTGGGGATTAGGGGGTATAGGGAGGTCATGGTGGGGTCAAGAATGGGGAGGGAAATGGATATTAATATTGATGTGATATATGCGTGCAGAAAATACTCCAATTCCTTGTAAATATTATGTATATAAATATAAATATATAAATATATATTAATAAAAATGGTGGGAAAAAGAATTGAATGATTCTGTTCAGACAGCAGCTAAAGTCCTTAGCATGTCTAAAGCCTGATTTTCTCAGCTGCAGAGTGGGAAAAAACAACACCTGTCTGCATTGTCCTTAGGATTAAATGAATAAATAAGTGTGAACTGCTTTTAAAAATTTGGACACGTAATAATTGCTAAATAATTGTTAGTCATGATTTCATTGATAGGGATTGCTAAAATATTTTGCTTTGATGAGTGCATGGTTCCTATAAATTTAATCATATCCACCAGCCACTGTCTGTGGGTAAAAAAAAATAAAGACAAACTTTTTTTTTTTCTGATTGGAATTCCCTAAAAATAGTTCCCTAGTTTCACAGCGCTGTTGTTAATACCCTGCAACACATTGTGCTGTCAGTTGCACATAATTTGACCACATAAGAACCCGTACCATTTCATTTTAAGACACATTCAGTAGCTAGTTACAAAGTTACAGGAAAAAGGAAGCGATTAACAACTTTGTAAATGTAAGGGGACATTAGAAGACAAAGGAAAGGGCTTGATGGTCCATTCTCTATGCAACATTCTGTCTTTTCAAATAATGGACATGGATCCATTACCTATCACGTTGCAATCCAAGTCAGATTTTTATAAGCACTGTACAATCATTTTCTTATATTTGTATTTAGTACCAAGTGTCTTTTGGTTTTTGTAGATACGGAAGTGATAAATTCCTACTCCTTACCTTCTTGGGGTCATAGTTTTGTCAGAAAAGAAAAAAACAACAACACATGCATCATTAATGTTGGTCCAATGAAATGTATGCATTTTAAAGATACGAATCACATATCTTTGTTCTCTGTGAGGATGTGACGTAAAAAGAGTTCATTACATTTCACGGAATGAGAGTCAGTAAATAAGTTTGTCCTTGAAAGATGAGTCAGGTGAGGTCATCCAGTGAAGAAGGGGTGATGGGAACATCTCAGATTGGAGTGCGGACAGGAGACATAGCTGGAACCACCTAGGAGTGAGATGGCGATCAACATGGGGGAAAGAAAAGAACTGCCTCTGTCAGAGAGATAGCATTGAATTTTCTTCATTTGAGAAGATTCATTCTGTGACATTGAGAGAGAACAAGCCATGCATAGAACTAGCTATAGAAACACCTTCTTGTCTAGAAAACAGCGCCCAGAAATCAGGACTTTTACTGGACTACAGTATAGTTTTTATTTTTTTTTTTAGGTATAATATCAAATAGGAATAGAACAGTTCTTGATAGATATTTTAAGTGTTTTATATGTTTTTATTTATCTGAACTTTAGCATAAAGCTATCAAGTCAATGTCCTCCTTGCCCAGATAATAAACTATACAGAGCACCCATTTTCTGATTTGTACTCTAAACCATCTGACAAAAATCACTATAAAGGTAAATAAACAGGAAGGTTAGAACACCTCATTGGTAACCACTGATTATTGAACCAGACCAGACAATGCATCGGTGTCCAAAAGAGCTAGTTTTTTGCTTTAATGGACTCCAAAGCCTTGGTAGGTCGAGACAGTAGAATTAATCACTCAGAGAGTTTCTGCTTATGTTTCTGCTGGACAATTGCACATGTAGACTTGAGCTTTAAGAGGGAGAAGCATGATTTTGAGCTGAATGTAACCATTTTTCACAAATTTACCTCTGTGACTGTTACTCCAGATTTTCAAGATAAGCAAATGTAAAACGTTGAGAATCCTCAAAGACCAAAACTCTGGGGCTCTTCACAGCTGAGAAGAGATAAAGTGCGAGGAGAGGAAACATTTCCCCCACTCAACAGGACCCTTAAATCCCATTACGTAGCAGGGATCCCAATTCGGTTGCATTACTCCCCATGAACTCAGCTGTGGGTCATCAGTTCTCATTCTTCTCCCTTACTCCAGAACAGAACAGTGCCAATGAGATTAAAAATCCCACCCAAAGACTTCCACCTAAAGGCAGCTGGATTTTGAAAATGGGTAATTCATTTTTGAGTTGGTGCACTTACCAATTCAGGTTCCCCAGGGGGCAGTAAGCTAAACATGCTGCTTAAAGACAAATGCACTGTCCTCTGTCTTTCAGTAAAAGCTCTTTTAAGAGTGAGATCTGCCAGGTAGCAGTAGCAGCATCCAAGGGGCCAGCTACTAGGCTGCCTGCTGTGCGTTTCACAGAGGGAGAGCTTGGCGATTCTATTGAAAGCACACTAGCACAGGAGACTTTCCAACATCAGTAGCTGTGTATCCTTAAAGCAAGTAATCGCTGTCAGGTTTCCCTGTGGATTTCCCCATTTCTCTGGGCAGGAAGGGTCAAGTGATAGCAACAGTGATATCTCTATCATCTGGAGACTGAATCGAAAACAAAACTGACCTTCTATCTAAAATAATTACATACCTCTATGCATATCTGGTGCTGCCTTTGCCGAGAAAATGGTGTTCTTTTTTAACTTAGCCGCACAGTGAACTTGGTATAATGTGCAAAACAAAAGAGGTTCCTATTCTGAGCAGCTTTTTAACTAAGAATATTTTATACTAGTGCACCTACATAGTCTTTAACACACTGACATTATGTAAATTAAATATGTTAATCCCCAGCTCTGTGCAATCTTCTCTCATTTAAACTTTTTTCCCCCTTTTGTTACCAGAACAGAAACAAAAAAGAAAAAAAAAGATATAAGAAAAGACTCCTGCCAAAAATAATAGCTATGTTCACTGTTTCCCTCATTTCATATTGTTTAAAATGTGCCTTTTCTGTTAAGGTCTCATTTAAGTGCATTACCTCCACATGCTAATGGACTAATTAAAATATGAATAAATACAGAAATTCCTATAAACTTTTTCACCTTTTCTGTTGAACTTAAGGATTTTTCTCAACTTGGAGTAATCGAGAAAATATCTTTTCTTTCATTGATTTCTTGCTGAAAATATTTGCAGCCCTTCAGTGCGAATTTCCTGCCGGACAACGCCTTTTGGCAGTTGAGCAAAAATGTTAATTAGGGACAAAAAAGCTATGTTAGAATTACCTGCTGCTCGATTTGATGTTCATGCCTCTTCACTTCCTTCGGTCCTAGTTTATTTACATATAAAATTTACTTCATCTCAAAGAAGACATTGTAATTTAGACAAAAGAAATATATTTGAATCATGTTTTATTTTAATAACCACCAGTCCAAGCGTAGCAGGATTTGAGATATTTATCATTGTGTGAATATGGTCTTAAGGATGAGCAGAAGCAAAAGGTCCAGGGGATTTTTCAAACTGGGATCCTAAAATAAGGCCAGATGATGGAAGCCAGAGTGGTCATGTCCCTGATGTTCTAGGGTAAGAAGGGAAATAGAATGGTAGGCAGGATGTCATACAGTGAAATAAATTTGCAAAAGAAAGCCTTCCTATTGTCTAGATGTGGCTACTTAAATTTAACTAATGGCATTTGAAAATACCTTTGCGCACACTGCTGTCTGACCTAAAAGTCGTGCTTAACATGGTATTATCAACTGGACCCAATACACACTGATTAATAAGTCACAATCAGGGAGAAGACTTTCTATTCTCTTATCCACAACAGCAGCATCTGTTAGGGAACCTTTACAGGACTATTTTGTTTAATCTGCGTGGCTAATTAAGAGTTATGAGTGATGTTGCTTTCATTTTATAAAGAAGAACAACGCAGTTTTGGAATTCAGTTGTTTGTGAATAAAATCTTATTACAGTTGCGCTGATTTTTAGACCAATATGAATCACAGCATGACTGCGAAGGCAAAGAGAACGCGTGATAACTGGGTCAGGCTGCGGAACAGAGTCGGTATAATGGAGGCTAAAGAGAGCAAGTTCAGAGTGGGGTGTTGAGATTTCTCTTGGAGGAAAGTTAAGTCCACATGGATCAGGCACATATTTCTGATGGGGTTTTACAGCTCACAAGTCATCTAATAAATAGACACTTCTGCCTGTGGCCTGGGGCCAAAATTTTTCTTCTTTCTGATCTTGTAACACAACTGTTTTTTAGAAGTATAAGTGATACCACCTAGCTTGTCTCACCTTGTATCATTTTGAAATTGAGTTTAGTATCACTTGATTACAGTTGCATTACTTCTCCGAAAATGAACAACAGCTCCTCTTTGAGTACTATGCAATTTTTATTCCTTAATATTGTTGGAGTGCCTTTTTCATCAAATAGAAGGATTCAAGGCCCAACTGTAAGTTAAAAACTAGTGCATTGTCTAACCTGTACTACAGGTCAATTTCATTTTTTTTGATTAGCAGGAAAGTCAAAAAAACTATCTGCAAATAGTTTGTTTCATGAATTCCTGCATGAATGTGAAATAGATCCTGCAAAGAGAAGTCTCAGGGTGTCCATTCTAGAGATGAGAAATCAAACTTCTCAGTCTAGGATTACTCTTAATGTCAGAATAAAAACAGAAACTCTTCTTACTTCAAGATAACAACGTGAGATGACCTTATTAAATGACACATACATTCACTATCTTCTTATGGATTCACTGAACCTTTGAGGGACTACTTTCTTTAGATGTAGCTCTGAACAGTTGTGATGTTTTGTTCCCCTAAAGAGCTGTGGGCTATGCTCTGCAGGTGATCACGGCCCATTAGAAATTTGCAAACAGTGAGGAACTAAAAAAAAAAAAAATCATTCTATCATTTCTCATTATTTTTTCTGAAAACTTCTATGGTCAGATCTGTGAAAGTGCAATGACAAAACAAAAGAACTCATCCATGTATAGGATGACATTTTAAACTGTAAGATGAGAAAAGAAGCAAGCTTTATACTGGGGAAATGAAATGTTTCCAGGTGGAGAAAACATTAGGCACAGGAATCCTGAGCTGAGAACTCACTATCTTTGATGGAAAAAAAAAAATCATCCTATGTGAGAAGGGCTTCAGTCATTGGTCACTAGGTGGACACTCTCCACTGTTTCTGGACATCATTTTGAATCCCTGTCTCTTCCCTGATGGTCTCTAATCCATTGTTCTCACCCTCCATTTCTTCCTTGAGTTTCAGCATTTAGTTATGATTGTTCTATTGAGTTTTTCAAAATAGGCATCTCACAGATACTGACCAAAAAAAAATACTCCTTAAGTTCTAAAATCCCACTTCTACTCCCCAACTTTGCCTTTTCCTTTGTTCTCACATAGATAATTTTCCGACAGATTTCCCACTTGCCTGTTACATTTGCCTTTCCTGTTCTTTATAAATAATTTCCTCATGATCTCAGATTTTCCTTATCTCCTGAAGCTACTACACTAGCTCTTTGTTTAGTGCTTCCTTTTGTACCTTCAGGAAGATTTTGGTGAGTCTAATACCTAGGATATCATCTTCTTAAGCCTCTATTGAGGTATTATCGCCTCATGGGTGAGAGTGTGAATTCTTTGGCAGAAAATTAAATCAACCATCCAATCAAACAAACCAAAAAACCTGAAACAAAATTTGACACGAGTAACTTATCTACCTGGAATTAAAACATTTCTTTGATTTTCCTCTTAATTCTTTGTCCCACAATATATTATTTTATATTTCCTTAATTCTCCTCTATACAAGCTTTATTTAAATGAAGAACAACACTCTAACACATCTCCATCTTTGCATGTGATGGTTCTTTGACCTAACCATTGCTAGTCTTTTGTGACAGCATCAGACTTTCTGTCAGGCTTGGATCTTGTTTCTCATGCTGAATTCAGCTCTTGGAGGCTAGGACACAGCAGTTAGCACAATGGACTCTATTATTGCTAACTTTCTTTCCTGGTCTTGATTTGTTTGGGTTCATGTATTGCTGCTTCATTACTGAAATTTTTGCTCTTTCTAAATCCCTAAGCACACAGCAGGGAATTTAGCACCAACAGAGTTCTTGAAGGAATAAGTGAATGGACAAAAGTCTCTTTAAGGAACCACTTTCTTTTGTAATTCTGAGGACTTTAAAATAGATGGCATAGGCGATCCACAATAGGGAAAACAAAGCTTGCTTAAATGTCAAGTCATCTTTAAAGAGAACAAGTTAAATTGAGAAGAAGGTTTCTGAAGTCAATAAACAGAATATCTTCCCTTTTAAAGGCTGCTTCTTTCCAGTCTATGGGATGAGAGCAGGGCTCAGTATCCTCTACCTATCTGAAAAGCAGGCCTTGAAGTATCTGACTTTGTTGTTCCATAAGCTGTTATAGCAACAGGCCAGATGCTGCAAGTTCTGCAGGGAGGCAGACAGGGAAGATCTGGGCACTGACTGGCTTCAACATTTAGTATTACAGGATATGTGTTGAATTCACCAGTTTGGTCTTTTTAAGAAGCAATTTCAAGTTGGGTGGTGGGGACAACAAAAAGAAAGTAAAACACAGGGAAAGAATAAAAGTCATATATTCACTTGTCCAGAGCACAGGCAGAATGTGGAGAGTAGACTTGAAGACATTGGTATGAATGGCATGAGGACTACAAAGAGAAAGCAAACCCGTATTAAGTGCAATAAAGGAAATTGCTGGAAAGTGCCTACAGCTCTGTATGATACTGATAAGTTATGAGCCACCTGCGTGTGGACCCCGTGTGATGAAATCGCTACCTGTAGCCTGCAGACAGAGCCCTGGTATGATCGATAACCAGAAGCCCACGATCGATAACCAAAACACCTGTCCACCTGCGTGTGGACCCCGATACAATCTCTATCCTTAGCTTGCGGGCATAAAAATTGTATATAAACCCTCCTGGTCCTAAGCTCAGGGTCGAGGTAGGAGTCACAGACTCTGAACACAGGATACGCGTCTTGCTCCTCGTCCCCAGCCTCCTTGCTTCCCGAGTGCGAGGCTACACCTCCTCGCGTCCCGAGAGCGAGACCCCCTGGAGAAGGAGTGACTGTCCAGCCAGGCAGCTATTGGCGGGTCCTGATCCAGCCACAGACTGCCGAGCCCTGGACAAGCTCATACGCGGGTCGGCTGTGTCGCCGGTAGTCAAGAACAAGTCGCATGGTGAACATAAGGGACCCGGGACGGGAAAAGTTTTAAGAGGCAGAACAACGCTTGCTTTCCTGCTTAAGTAATTAATTGATTGATTTATTATGGTTTGATTTGTGAATTGGATTGATTGATTGATTGTGCGAATAAAGAACGTTTCCAAGGTAAATTTATCTGCCTCTGTCCCGTCTGTCTCCTCTTACGGAGTGCTCACCTCATCACTCCTTTACAATAATGATTTTTTTGAACCAGCAGTGATATTTATCACAAGGGAATATTTAGCAAAGTCAAGAGATGCTTTCGTTGGTCACAAGGGGAGATGTACTGGAGTCTTTTGGGTAAGAGGTGAAGCCACTCCGAACTATCCTGCAGCCCATGAAGCAGTACCTCTCCACAGAGAATAATCCAGACTGAAATGTCAACAGTCGTTAGGTTAAGAAATCCTGCGTTAATGGCCACTGGCATTAATTGATCCTGTGACCTTAAAACAGTCATTTGTAATCTAAGGAGCTTATTTAATTATTGGGAGCAAAAGGTTGGGACAGGTTCTTGCTGAATTGCCTTCTACATTTTCTGGGACATAATTCCATTTATATTCACCATTGCATTTTAAAATTTCTTTCAGGTTCTATCTTCTCTTGACACATAATGGTACATGCCTTATGGATTAAAATGTGATGCTTTGATTTGTGCATACATTGTGTAAGGAGCAAATTGGAATAATTAGTAGATCTCTCACTTCATATATTTATTACTTTTTTTTTGTTCTGAGGATATTTTTAAATCTCTTCCACTTTTTTTTTTAACTCTACATTGTATGATAATCAACCAAAATCACCCTAGTGCGCATTTGAATACCAAAAATTATATTTCCTGTGTAGCTGACACTTAATATTTATGGTTTAACTTTTCTTTATTCTCATCTACTATCCTCCTCAGGCCCTGGCCACCTCCCTCCTGTAATCTCAGTGGTTTAACTTCCACCTAGAAGTGACATCACATCATGCTGTATGTGTCTCTCTGTGCCTGAGCCAATTCACTTCGCATAATGTCATCCTGACTATTACAAATTATAAGATTTCAGACTTTTAATGACTGAATTGCACATATATGTAATTTCAATTTAAAAATATCCTTAATTGACACATGATGGTACATATTTTATGGGATAAAATGTGATGTTGTGATTCACAATGGATTCATATATTTCATATATTTATACTTATTCATCTGCTGAAAGGTTAGAGGAAGAGACATCTGAAGTCCCACATGTCTAGCAGCACTGTTCACAGGAGCCAGGGCATGTGGCCATTAAGTATTATATTCTGGTTCCTGATACAGAATACAAATAAAATAAAATAAAATAAAATAAAATAGGAAGTATGAATTTGAGCTTAAAAATACAGATAGAGAATCTAGGGCATTTACTAAAATAAGTTATTTAAAAATGAATAACTTACATAAAATGAATCATGAAGGACCTTTTGACAAATATCAAAATTTGATTTTTTAGAGAATTTTTACTAATCTTTGAAATTCTTGTTTGACATCAAAAGATCTAAAACAAAATTAAAGAAATACCCCAAATAGAACGAAGGCTCTCTAGAGCTTTTCTCTCAGCAGATTCTAAATTACAAAGTTTCGGGAAAGGCTATTTTATGAGAGCCTATGGCTGTGTGTGTCACTGATAAAGACAGGATCAGGGACGCAGGGACAGTTTGAGGACTGATGGAAAGAAAGTTTTGTGTGCACAATTTACTTTCCTTTCAGTTTCACGTTTTAGAATTATACTTCCCTTCTTGCTGCCCATGGTGTAATGACCTTTGCCCCCCCCCCCACCCTTACCAGCTAGACTCTTGGTGCACTGACAGAAATGCATCTTTGAATAAGTGTCCTTGCATTTCCAGGCCAAAACATGTAGCATGGACAAAGGATAAGGAAGAAAGAAATATCCTGTGAGATATTCCTCAGTTCTTCCAAATTTAGAAAAGAGGGGCAACTGATGCTTTGCTCTTCTTATTTGCTGTATAGAACAAGCTACCGCACCCAACTTTGGGTCCTCAAATATGAACTTATTGTACTTAGATCACAGTATTTTTGAAACCGAGGCACCTCAAGGACTACTTGTCTGAGCTCCGTAGAGATTTTATTTTAGATTTTCCAGTTCTCTATCAAAATGTTCTTTTCTATCTTGCAGTCCCTTTTTTACTGCAGCTAACTTTTTATTTGTGGCTTCAATATTCCCAGTGAGCTTTGTCTCCACTGGGACCCTTATTTGCTTAGTGAGTTCTTCCTTAAGCCTGCTGATCATTGCTTGCATTTCTTTGAGAATATCTTGTTTGAACTGGTGTGTGACTCCTTTATTTTCTTTTTGACTTCCTTCCCTATGAGTTCCACTATTTCAGGGCCCGTGACATTAGTTTCTGGGGTCTCAGTCATCTCCGTGGGTGTCCTGTTGCACTGTCTTCTTCCCATGTTTCTGGTGTTGGGGGATTTCACTTCAGAGGCTTAACTGAGAGCTTTCTTTGAATGGCTACGATGGTGTGTGGTGGGGACATTTTTTTTTTAATGGCTCTTGCTCACGGCATCGCCCACTATGGCTGCAGAGGGCTGCATCTGATCTGGGCTCCTGGGGGCCTTTTCTACGGGAAGCGCACATCACACCTGTAGTATTCACTACCCACAGGTTCATTTTTTAAAGGCTGAGGCTCCCAGCTGCTGACAATTCCCACTTCTCCCAGATTAGTGCTTACCTCAATCTGAGGCTCTGTACTTTGAGCCTTCCTTTGTCTGTGGACTGTGGGTGCTGGCAGCTCAGGACTACGCTGAGTCAGCTGCTGTTTTTTTCCCCACTTCCGATATCACTTGAGGATTTCTGACCTTCCTGTGGCTTCCTTTTACTTGTTGGGGCACTTGCCTGGGATAGCTCCCAGGCTGTTGGTTTTTTTGTTTGTTTGTTTGTTTGTTTTGTTTTTGTTTTTGTTTTCCTTTTCTTCCAATGTTCTTTTGGAATTTCTGACCCTCACCTGGCCTCCTTTCAGTTGTTGGAGTGATCCCTTCTGTCCCTGCTACATTGAACAGGTGATTTTTTTGAACAGGTGTTTTATAACTAAATTATGAACTTTTTAAGTGGGTTGATGAGAAGAAATTGTGCAGCTCTGTTACTCTACCACCATCGTGACCTGAGAGGGCTGGTTTTTAAAAATAAACATCTATAGTTTGGTTTATTCTAGTCAAGTTAGTTGGAACCATTCCTGCTCTTACCACATCATTTCTGTAACTGTCTAGTTTTGCCTCCTTTCCCAATGGAGTAATTCAGAGGTAAGCTTTTGCTCAGAATCAACACTCACTCACTTACTGATAATGGTATTCATTGAATTTCAATTTCTTCATCAGTAAAATACTCATAATACTTGTATTTGCCTTGCGTTATAGTTGTGTAGGTGGCACGGACTGATTTCTGAAAAATAATGACAGTTGAACACAGATGAATTTCCGTGAGGATCTGCTGAATGAATTCACAACTTCTCAATTAAAGGTCCAGATGGCAATCTCCAGCTTTTTTCTGGCAATAAGGTGATCAGGTGCATTTGAATAAAGTGAGCTACTGGTGGTTCAAGAAATGAATGAGAAAAGATATATCTCTATTGACACTCTATATTTTATTTTTGATGTCTATTCTCATGGTATAAACTATCATTTTTATACTATGGCTACTAAATTTCTCACTGTGGTGCAGATCTCTCCTTTTTTTCACCTCCATACTGAAGCATGATTGTGCAAAAGCTCTTTAGGCTCTCTATGTCCAATACTCAATTCATGTCATGAGGATTCTTTTAACCTTTAGAGTTTGGTCAGGCAACTCAAGAAATAGGGCAATAAACATAGCGGAAAATGAAAGCTTCTATAAATTTATCTTCCAAAAAACACTAGAAAAGTTGTTGTCATGTATACTTTCTGAAGTGTTTCTGTTCATGTACAGCTGCAGAAAGAAATTTAGGAAATATTGAGATATGGATATTGGGTTTTAATAAGAATATGTGGAATAAAAGGAAAAATTAACCAGCTTATGAATGATTTTTAAGACAAATACATCACACTATGTGGAAGTTACTTATCTAGAGTGAACATTTGCTGCCTAGTATAAAATTGCCCAGCGCAGTATCTTCCACGTTGAATTTTTGTAATTTCACTGTGATTTTGCATTTTTATCACCTCAGTTGACAACATGTCTTCAATCATAAGAAGTATATTGTTTATTCATCTTATAGTCTGTGTTTTTCACTGGGCAGTATATATGTAGAAAACAGGATTTTCTTTCCTTTAGGAGATTGTGAGGGACACAAGCATTAACAGTCACCAAACTACACAGTGAATGAGCTCTGGGTGTTGTGTGCAATGTGTACGGCCCTGAATTGTTAGTAGGGTGGTGCTTTGTGTCAAGGTACTTATGAGTACCCCATTGTGGAGGAATTTTAGGGTAAATATTCACTAAAACCCTCAAGAGCACAATCTGAACACTGGGATTCAGTCCTAAGTCTGTGAGTTATTATAACATTAGGAAAATTATAGCACCTCTCCAAGGCTCAGCTTATGCATCTGCAAAGACATATGCTATGAGAATGGAATGACATGCTACACGTAAAGGACATGGAGGGCTGCCACACATACTGCATTCATTGATGTCAATCAAAGTTAAGGAGGAAAAGGATGAGAAAAGGTTAGGAAGGGATATTCAATGATGGGCTTTTAGAATCTGCAAGGAGATACACATTTTAACGTGTTCAAGGATGCATTCCACCAGAAGATTTTCAGCCCAAGATTGCTGTGAACAGGGAGTAGATAGATGACAATGTGAAGCACCTTCTGGGAACAAATGCAGCTATGCTGGGCAGAACTCAGCAGCCACGGCATCTCAGCTCTGCAGCAGCATCCACGTGGTGTCTGGGTGGCATAACTCAGCGCCTGGCAGAGTTTCCTTCTTTTCATTTTATAAAACTTCCCATAGTCAGGCGTTTCCAAATATCAAGTTTGTGATCCAGATCAGAATGGACCTCCCACATTACTATAATCTTCAGGTGTGAGTTTAGCACCCCAATATATACTTGGATTTCATGTTCAAAACTGATTTAGAAAAAATACTAATTATAATAAGTGTATGATCCAGATTACATCTGTTTATGTTTCTTACCAGAAAGACAAGGTCTACGTGGTCTTTGCTATTCCATAGTACAGTCAGGAAGAAGATCCCATTTGTATGTGCAGCCTTCAAGTATTTGTAACAATTTTCTGAAAAAAATAAAATTGTGAGACTTCACTCATGTTCTCTGTCATTAAGTCTGTTTGACTCCTACATTCAAGTGATTTTTAAGTATTGACTAAAACAGGTGACCTGATCCTCCTCAGATCATAAGAGGACATTGTTTATACATTGTCAGAGAATCTCTATTGTCAACCCCCAAATAATTCCCTCTATGTGACTCTCTGTGGGTTTATCTGGGAGTTTAAGTGAGGACAGCTGATTTCATCACTTCCTGGGCAAGGGAGAGAAGGGCTGAGGGAGCCGGCATCCAGCTGCTGCAGAGTTAATGAGGCACAAATAAACACGGATAACTGTGGCTGCGTGCCCAGGAAACAAGGTGTGGAGCCCACGCATGACCGAACAGGAAAAAGTACTGCTTTTCTCTGGCACACTACCGGACTGCCAGGCAAGTGTGATGAGAGCAATTTGCACGTGAAATTCGATCAAGAACAAAAGGATTCCCCTTCTTCCCGCAAGTGGTACGTGAGGGAAATGGGTGAATGGGCTTCATCAAAAATTACCAGTCGCTGATTAGCTGTTGGGCATTAGGCTGGACACTGGCAACCCCTAACGGGAGAGGAGATGGATGATGAGCTTCGAATGAAAGTGTTGTTAGAAAAGAAAGAAAGAAGGAAAGAAAGAAAGAAAGAAAGAAAGAAAGAAAGAAAGAAAGAAAGGACGAGGTTCTTACTGTCAGTCATCCATCCTGGGCCGCCACAGTGGACAATTCTCCCGGGGATGCAGCCCGCAAGGCTAGCTTCCGCAATAGGCAATCAATATCACACTTCTCAAACACGGCGCCTGAAGTGAAAGGGGACCTCTGCAAGAGGATGCAGGTGTTGATAAGGCGAGAGTCCGAGGTTCCTCATTACCAAAGACTCGATCTTCTCTACATGGGTGCTTTGGACTACAAGTCCACACAAACAAAATGACTGTCATGCTCTCACTAGGACAATGAGGAAGAGGAGGAAGATGATGGCGATGAACACGACTGAAATAAATTCCTTGAAATATTTGAAAGGTATCCTGGCTTTCTAAATAGTTCTTTTTTCTTGTGGTCGGTGTGGCTTTAATTCGGTGTGTTAAAAGGTAAAGTGAAAATAAAAGTGAAGCAGATTAAATGCAAATAGTCAAAAATCACTTATCATTACCAAGAAATTATTAGAATAATATTAATTATGGGAGTCAGAGGTAATCCTACATGAGCCTTTTTCCTTTAGTAATATGAAACTCTTGGGTCCTGTTAGACACACATGAATAAGGAAGAGAAAGCCAGAAGATAGGTGTTTTTGCTGTCATTTTATTGATTATAAAAAAAAAAAATCTGAGTACCTTGGAGTTAAATCTGTCTAAGCAATGTCAAACTGAGGTATTAACCAAAAGCCAAAATTTTATTTGAGTATTCTTACAATTTGTGTGCAAATGAAGACAGAAGATGAAATTATTTTTCTCTTCTATGAGATCAAAAATTAAATGAGAAGAAAATAATAAAAGGTGACAGGAAGGATATTGGTTGTTATATAAGCCCGTGTAAGGTAACAGCTGAAGACACAATAAAGAACTTCAGGACACAAACCTTACCTCAGTTTATTTAAACAGTAAACATTAATATGTGAACTCTTCCATAAGCCTTCAGTTCTTAATGTAGCATTCCTTGTTCAGTTCTGTCAAAAAAAGTCATATTCTTCACTTTAGGAGGAGTTCTGTTGATTAGGAATTCAAGAAATATTTTAAATAGGAGAAAACACCACAGATCATATAGTGAGTACTCATTAAGTATCTTTGGACAATTGGATAGCTGTGTAATGAATTTTCCTGGAGCATATCAATGAATGAGATATTAATTTTCATATCTGAGCTAAATCTCACATCATGCTTATTTATATAAGGTCATTGGTATGATATATATGTGCACAAACTACCCAAGTTTATTTTAACCATTATGTATCACCTATATATTAATAAAAAAGAGAAAAAAAGACCATAGATTAATTATTCATGAACGTGAATAAGCCATTTCTATAAGTGTAAGGGTATAGAATAAAAGAAGAAATTCATAGACTAAATAAGACCATTCATAAATTAAAATCGAACTTAAAATCGTATGCCGAAAGAAGAAAAGGTAAAGGTTAGGAATGGTACCTAATCCTCTTTGTATGGTTTAAATTACATCTGCCTCAGTGTCTCCGGAATCCAGAGTAAGGCGACACACACTTTTGTCATTTCCTTCTTTGGCCTCAACTTTATATCAGTTGCTATTTTTCCCCATTTTTCTGCTTTCTTCTTTTTCTTTTTTTATCTCTCACCAGAAGATAGATAGTATTATGTCAGATTAATCAAAATGGACTCTTGCCCCAAATTTCAGTTAGTGACAGACAGAGCTGACATTTTTGCCTGACCTGGTATGTATCCAAACCACATATAAAGAAGCCTCACTAGTAGGTTTCTGGTTGGCTTGGCCTTTTTAATTTTCTGTCTTCTCTTCTTTTTCCCTTTCTTCTTCCTTCCTTTCTTTCTTTCTTTCTTTCTTTCTTTCTTTCTTTCTTTCTTTGTTGTTATTGTTGTTGTTTTTCTTATCCATGGACATATCAAACTCTGGTGTTTGAATTGCCAGAGAATTCACTTTAGTTTTGGTTTGAGAGATGCTAACATAGGAGCCTACATATTTCACAAAACATCCCACCAATGCTTCAAAGTAACCTTTGATAAAATAGTATACTATTTTTCTAGTGTGATTGGTTGGGGATAAAAACTTATGTGAACCAAAGTAGCTCAAGCCAAACAGAGGAGCTTTCTTGAGGGATGTAAGTGCAGGGAAGACAGCTGGGCCTCTCCTGAGCATGAGACCAAGAGGTAACATGTGACTGTTATGCAGGCAGCTGTTAGTTCTTTGGAATCGACACATCCTCTCACCCCTCTCTCTTCTCTCCACTTCTCGGTTCTCCTATTTTCTTCTTTCCCCTCTTCTACTCCTCATCTCCCCTCATTTTCTCCTTTCTCTCCACGATTAATTTCCTTTCCTCTTTGCACTTCTGCCAATGCATGGCCAGATGGGGTCACCACAAATGTGACTCCACAGCACCTCTTATTTAAAAACCTGAGCACGATCAAACAAGGTTAAGACTGGTTTTTAAACTTCTCATAGAAAGAACATGTTGACCCCGCTCACAAGAAAAGGCAGGATCTGACAAAAACCAACAAAACCTCCAAGTGTCTGAAACATCAAGCTAGATAAATGCACCATTCTCCTCTCTTAACATTTAAAAACAAAACATAGTCTCGTTGTCTCCAACCCACCCCCTCCGGGTCAAATTGTATTTGAGGAAAATAATGAGACAAAAATAGAATAACAGAAAGAAATTAGGTTCTCTGAGGTGTGGCGAGCAGTGACAACAAAACCAAGATAAACTGAATCGTATAATAAAAACCGAGGAAAGAAAGACAGGAGCAAACAGAAGCAGAGCATAGAAGGATGCAAGACCTTAGGCGAATGGAGAGACAAAGAAGAAATGCACACGCCACTGGACTTGCATTGGCTTAAGCAGTTTTAGTAATTCTGACCTTCAAGGTTTGGATTGCTGCACTAAACTATGCTACGAAAGGACACCGATGAGTTTGACAAGGATCTGAAGAAAAGAGTTTGCTGCGAGCATTTTCAAGTTTGCTGAAGGAACATTGGGCTGAGGGAAAGTTAACGCCATCAAGGATGTTGCAGGTCTTTATTTAAGCTCCAAGGCTGGTTTTGAGAGGAGTTCGTTATGTTAGGAATGGGAAAGAAGAGAGTTTGGGAGACCGGTGGCAGTAAATCTCTTCATGTACTGAGTGCTAAATGGACCTCCTTCTCTGAAGTTAATTCTTTCCAAATCCCGCTGAGACTCTTAACCCAGTTTGTTTTTAGATAAAAAACAGAGGCTATATAATGGTATATCCCACAGCTCCTAAGTGGCCAGGTGTTAATTGAAATCTCTCTAATTCCAAAAGCCACGATTACTCCACTTTACCAAGCTTTCTTTAAGAGATCGGACAAGAATAAATTTGTGTCTTGCGTTGATTTTATTTCTTTTAAAGATGGAATTAGTTAAGATTTGTCTTCTTCCTTAGCTTATTGTTTTCCTAGCAAGCAGTGATTCAGACTCTGATTTATACTTATCCCAACCCAAAGTCTTAAATCAGGAATTGAGGTATAATGTAGACCTTTATGGTGCCCACATATTCTTAGTTCTTGACTTCTGTAGTTAAAACAGACCCTGTTTTAAATTATATAAATAGAAAATGTATTTATGCCATGTTTGGCTGTCCTTATATAAAGCTGGGCCATTTAGTGTGGCTTCAGAATAGAAAATTCTAGTATATGTTGAGATACATTGAGAGAATTCATCAGGGGATTTTTTTTTTTGGTGTTGTTGTTGTTTGTTGTTTGTTTTTCCCACAAGCAAAAGCAACAATCCTCACAACGAGCCTGAGGTTCTTTCTAGGACATTCTTTTTGTTTGTTTTTTGTTTGTTTGTTTTTTAAAGAAAAAAAAAACTTGAACAAAATAAGTATAAAGAGAAAGTCATTAAAGAAAACTTTTTAAAACATCATCAAATTTAGGGGAAAAAAGATCAAGTTTGATCCTTGGATTGATTATCTAGGTCTTTACGCTGATTTTACTCATCTCCAAAGTTGATTTCAGGCAGAAGGAAACATCTTTAGTTTTATTTCCTCATCTGAAAAAAATTGTATCATAATAATATCATTACATTACAAATGGGTGAGGTTTGTGAGAGTTAAGCATTTACACCACATCAGCCACAAGGTAAAGGCTCTCCTATTATATCCATCACCCTTACTCCTCTCTTTTCTCTGTTATGCCTTCTTTCTTTTACTTTTCTTTCATTTTTTTTTCAAGAGATTCTTAGGCAACTAGAGCCCAGAAGTACAGATCGATTGGGCAAAGCCATTTCTTAATTTGCAACCAAATGTGGGAAGCAGGAACTAAGTGAGGCGTGTGAAGACTGAGGTAAGTTTAATAAAGGCCAAACAGAGTTTATGTCAGTTATTGATGACTGGGGAAAGGAGGAGAAATGATGAACAAAAGGGGGGTATAGGGGAAGAAAGGAAGAAGAAGAAGAAGAAGAAGAAGAAGAAAAGGGGTGCCTGACAAATAAGACGGGAGGATCAATCAACCCTTGGAAAGGCTTCTTTCTGACTGAATTGTTTTCTTTACAGACCACTACAGTAATTTAGAAGTAAAACAGATGACATGCATCTTTTACTTAATTTTTTTTTTGGGGGGGTGGTTAGTGAAGCATCAGATCTGTACATTTTTTGAGTCCCACTGAGCCATTCCTCCAGCCCCCAAATCTGAACTTTAATAGATAAAATTGTTCAGGATGAGGCAAAAATTTTCCTTGCTAAAAATAGAAGCAAAATGCATAATTCCATTGAAATAAATGACTGAACCTTGTGGAACACAAACATGCAACTAAGAAAGGTTCTCAGGAGCTGGAGAAATGGTTCAGTGGTTAAAGAATTTGCCTAGCAGTTGCGAAGTCAAGCACTAAGTATCCAAGTTTGATTCCTCAGCACCTCATAAGCTGGGTGTGGTGGTGCATGCCTGTAATCCCAGCGTGTGGGAGGCTGAGGCAAAATGATTGCCATGAGTCCAAGGCCAGCCTGGGCTCCATAGTGAGTTCAGGACATGCTTGGGCTACAGAGTGAGAGCTTGTCTCAAAAAAAAAAAAAAAAAAAAAAAAAAAAAAAGTTCTCAGACATTAGACATCCAGGGTTTAAATCACTAAATCACTCTGGGCTGTGTAAATCTACGGTTACATTGTTTCTTAATGTCTAAGAGTTTTGAAAGAAAAAAAGCACAAAAACTAATATATGAGGCTATAATTTCACAGTCAGTAGCTGTGAGGATTAAGTAAGGTCATGCGTTTGAGACATGGCAAGTGCCCAGGGTCCTTCTGTCGCTATCCCTGAGGATATTCCAGTGCTTCAAAGAAAGAACCAGAAGCAGAGTGCCTCCACTCGATCATGTTCAGAAAATTTTGTGGCATTCAGCCTATATACATGCAGCCTTTTTCCCAGTCAGAGACACTTAAAGAAAACTTCCAGGGCTGCTGGGAAAGTCCAATCCCCAGCTGAGTGTTAAAGGCAACTCCTGCTCTTCCACAGACAAACCAGGTCAAGTCACCCACTTGGCTCAGCAAGCCTACTCAGCAGGTGCAATCTACTGCCTTCTTGACACTGGCGATGGGCATGAGTGAGCCCAGAGAAGGCACTCCTCCTCCCCACAAGTTCATAACTTGTGGCGATTTTATTTTTGGTAACTATTTAAATTACTAATTACCAGGAACCCTGCCCGATGCCATTCTCTGACTATGGCACAGAGGAGAGCTCTGAGGGTGTCACTGCATGGGCCCCGAAGCTGCACAGACATTTGAAACCTTTTCCTCCAGCTTTAAATAATACTTAAATCATTTTGTTACATTCCCGATGTAGTTAGAATTGATATTACAATGTATTGCCATATTTGTCACTCTTCTGTCAAGATAATCTACATAAAATTGAGATCACCGGAGACTTAGAAATTGAAACTTTTATATTTGTTAACATTGCAATTAATGTTATTTTTTAAAGAACCGGTATACTTCATATTTTATAAACATATGTTTTTTTTCAAATTCTTTCACTCAGAAAGAAAAAATCAGAAGAGATTCACAATCATTTAGTTCAGTCATTAGGATTCAACAGGACCAAGTATTGCTCAGAAATTGGTATTGTTTTAGCATGGCCATGGAAGATTATCATTCACCCAAAGTTGAAACCACCATTGCTCAAGCCCCAGAGAGAAATTCTCAAAGCTGTAAAGTCTTTATGCACAGTAGCAGCACCGCTTACTAACATACTAAACAAAAAAGTTTCTCAGGCATCACCCGGAAGACCTTGAATCAAATCATGTGGTAGAGAACTAAAATTAGTTCTTGCAAGCCCTCAGCATTATTCTTTAAGCCACTAAAATTTGACAACCACTAACTGAGAATATAAAGATCTACCAAAGTTTACAAAGTGGTTTCAGGACAAGCCTGAAAAACAGAACGAGACTCTGTCTCAAAAACAAAGAAACAGAACATCAAAAATAGTCACTTGAGAAAAATAAAAGATAGTCACTCATTCTTATCTGGAATGAAGTGCTCTGGTGCCAATAGACAATAAAAAACAAGTATCTTGCTTCCTTTTTTTCTCCTAAATTACATAGAAAACTCCATAGTGTTGACTTGCCTTGTCTTGAAAATTCCTTCTTTATTCCAAGAGTTATTGATATTGTATTTTGTGTGCATCTGAAGAAACTGTATCAGAGAAAAAATGATACTATTATATCATAATCAGCAATGTCTGTTTATTTTTTTGATCTGAAAAGACAGTGATGGAAGACAAAAAATCATCACAGTGTAGCCCTGCAAAAAAAAAAAAAAAAATGCTTCTGATTTGGAACTAAATAGCGTTTGAGTCCTGCTTGATTACGTGAGTGGTAGCCTGGGCAAACTGACCCCTCTGCATTATTACATAGGGACAGTGATGATAGATAGCTTCAAACTCTACAGCACTGTGTTTATTTCAGACCAGAGCATTTATGTGCCGTGAAACAGAAACGAGGGATCTCTACTTCCAAGCTTCTGATTCTCCTCGACACATACAGGCAGCTCTGAAGAGACAATTTCAAACTCACGGTAGGATTTTATCATAGAAAATTTTATAGAACTTTCACGAACTTTGTTCCCACATCAAATATCCATTATTCTTGAATCAAAATTTGTCACAGTTTTTTTTTTTTTTTTTACTCTTAGTATGCGAAGCAGGCCTAAGTCATCACAGAAAACAGTATTCAAAGGAAGAGAAGAAATAAAAGAAGTTCTCGAATGTTACTTAACTCATCCTATATGCCACCCAAGGCGAGTGGACAAGGATCCTACTTCACTTTTTACACAGTCACGCTGTGACATGTATGGTGGACTGCCATCCTTTCATCCACTCTAGTACTCCAATTTTTTCCACCAACTCATCTACCCGTTCATGTTTCAATCTTTTCTCTCCTTTCTCCTCTTTGCTAGAGAAACTCAATCCCTCTGAGGTTGAGAAAGAGCAAATCTTGGCCATGTATCAAGCCTTGAATCACAGAAGCCATGTCATCTGTGACTTTTGCAAAATACTGTGGATTATGAGCTGTTCCCAGACTTTAGGGGCTTTGCAGAGGACATCATTGTGTCCTGGAATGAAGACAGAAAGATATCCCAGGGGTTTTGTCCTTACCCATAGCTGTGATCAAATTCTTCCAAAAAACTGTTAGAAAAACATCAATTTGGCTAGTGGCCTTTAAAAAAAATCTGAATGTAATACAATCTATTGTTGAATGAGACAAGTTAGTTCCTACTATTAGTAGGATTTTGACCATCACCAATATTTTGCAAATTATTAACCCTGAGATTATAGTTTTATTCTGGTCATACCCAAGAACCATTGGAAGAAAATTTAAATAATACCCATGCTCCCTTCTTACTAGGGACAAATTAATAGATTAGAGCTATTTTAAATGCTCCCCTGGAGATTTCAGCTTGAAGAAGGGTTGGAAAGCACTGAAGAAGCAGAAACATCACTCTGCTTCCAAATTTGCTTTTGTTTTTTATGAATAGAAAGGATCCAAAGAAAACTGAGACATCCTGATTAAGGTATTGATCACTGAGTGTATTCTTTCTCTTATCAAAATTTATCACACAGAAGGGTAGAATGGATAAACATCCAGTAGTTTTCATAACCCACTTAAATACCTTGTATCTAATTGATTTCTCATAGATTTGTTGTAAGTATGTATTTCCATACTGCCTTGTAGCTCTTCATAAGCAAGATTTTTAAAAATGAGTTGGTATTGGCATCTTCCTGATGCACAGTGAGGAGACATTTCAGGATTGGGTTAAAATTCTTTCTATGTATGCAGCCTCACATTTCAGTTTCTGGGTGTAAAGAATGATTCAATGAATATATTTTATGAGATTCACTAAAAGAGGTAACTTGAAAATGCCAAGAATAGAGGAAAATATCTGTGACTCTGCCTTTTGTGTCCCATCATTAGCGCTGAGTTTTCAGTTAAGCTGCCTGAAAGTCAATTTTAAGACTTTCATTTTCTGTAGATTTAACATCTCCCAAAATACTAACAAATTCCTGTCCCCCCTGGTTATTTGTGGTGGCTCTAATTCTTGTTTATCTAAGCTGCCAGCTAATGCTTTTAGCGTTTTCCAATAATAATAATAGCCTCTACATCCCTATTAAGGGTTTTAAACGGACACTACCTCCAAGATGAGTTTGCTGTACAAGTTACCAAACCATTCTTCACGGAGCTAAGGTCAGGCTTCTGGAACTGGCTGTGCATTCGAATTTGCCAAGCTACTGATCAAATAATAGCATATGCTCCAATAAAGGTCTTTATTAGTGAGCTTTCAGTTTCCTCCAGCCAATGGACCACTTGTATAATAACACTCATCTAATCAAATAGATTCTAAACATTCCCTCATGCATTTACACTTCTTTTTTCTTGTTCCCTCCTGATAATCAACTGTGAATGACACTTATTTGCAGTGGTAATTGCAAAAGGGAGAAGTCACATGATACTTCGATACACTTTAGGTTTCATTTCTTCACTTGTTAGGTGGTTCCTCATATTCCCTCGTGTTACAAATAAGTGTACTCAAAAGATATTTAAGACCTCCTTGGATTTATTGTCAACCTATTGTTAGAACTCATAGGTAGGAAGAATTCTGTGCCTCCATATAAAATCATTCAAATTATGATTTTTCAACATTCTCAGCACTTGTATCCAAAAGTACTCCCTCTTAGTTCCCAGAAGGGTTGCCCAACTTGCTTTGGTCTAACTGTCCTCTTTATTCAAAGACTTGCACAGTCTCTCTCATACTAGGGTTGTGTCTGTATGAAAATACATTTGTGGTTAAATTAGAAAAAGCTAGACTGAGGTCATGCCTGTTAATCACTGCATGCCTCAGAGGGTCCAACTTAGAAACATGCTCTATAAAATGCTTTTTAAACCAGATCGCTCCAAATAATACTATTTTTTCACAATGACATAATTGTCATGAATTTAATATTGTCTGAGATCATGAAGTATTCTATCCTTGATAAATGCATTGCTTATATTATCTAATTATTTCCAGATCTTCACTCTGAAATTTGGTGAGGCTCAGTCCTCCTTTAAAGATCTTATCATCCATTGTACATGTCCTTCAGAGTTTCTTCCTCCTCTTCTGTAAGTTACCATTGTTTCCCGAACTTTTGAATGGCAGAGTTTTTTTTTCCCATTTGTTATTTACTCTGGAAAGTCATTTCAGTGTTTCATAAATAAGTGAACGAATAAATGTATGACAGCTTAAGTATATATCTTGACTTAGAAGTTTTTAAAAACCAGAAGAAAACTTAAATGGCTGCTTCATAGCAGCATCATACAACATGGTATAATGCAAATTACATATTTAATTTAAAATTTACTAGTAAGTACATACAGAAAGAAAAATAGGTAAATATGATCTTGATATTATATATTGTTTAACTCAATACCTCAAAAATATTATCATTTAGACTTGTCTTCTGTATGAACCATTGGTGGGGAGCTATTTACACTCTCTTTCATGTTAAGGCTTTGGCATCCAGTGTGCGTTACATGCTTAAAGCTTTGGGTCGAACCCCAGGTTTGGCTCATCAGTCATGCCAGTCACATTTCTCACCCTCTATGGCCACATGTGGCTAGCTCGATGTCATTAGACAACCCAGCCACAGTGAATAGGCATTGTTGTGGATCGTTCTACAGGAAATAAACACAAGATGAGGGTTTTGAAGGAAATTAGTTATCTTCTGCAACACAGCGAAAAGGTGGCACTCGTGGTCAGTAAGTGACTTTAATTTTTTTTTAAATGATCAAAGGGACTGTCAATTTGAGAGTCACGTCTTGCACTTTTTGTTTTTCTCTCCCACTCTTACTCTCTATCACAATCTATCAGGGTTTGGAGAGAATGTGGGGAACCAACAAGAATTGATTCGACCTAATCACAGAAAGTGATTAAGTAGTTTCAAATGATCATTTTTTTTAAATACCCGATTCATAGAAAGCAAACATGTTTCAGACTAGATTTGCTACCATACAACCTTGGGAAAAAATAGACTTTTTTCTCATGCCGAATAGTATTAGGATGGAATCAATGACTCAGAACTATCCTGAGACTTTTCCTGAGGTTCGGCCATGCTTGTCACCGGGACACAAAACACCTCTGGCCTTGAGCTTACCTCCCGGCTTGTGATCTCGGCTTTGTCCTCACTCCCATGTGTCACATCAAGAAAACCAAGCAACAGCTTGAATGAGGCAAGGTGTATAATATAAATACAATGAAACCTCTGCCCAGATAACTCCTATCGATCTTTTAAGGGCTTTCAGCCATGCCACATTGAATTCTTTTCCCCCCGGGCAAGCTCACCGCACACAGATTTCAGTGGATTTATACAACTTTTTTTCAAGCCACTAGGATACCAATTAACAAAGCACTAATGCAGTGCAAGATTGAGGGGCCTCAAATAATTAATGTAGCTCTGTGAAAGCCTGAATCCTGAGGAACGCTTTATCCTCTAGAAGCAGCCAGCTGGTTAGAGAATCTAGGGCCGCTGACCCTCTGTGTGAGGAAGAAATGGAAGGTTGGCTCATTTTCTTCTGTCCCTGCTGTTCCCTTGGTATCCTTTTGAATGCCAGCAACCTCTGGCCAGTTTCCGATGAACTTTGGAAAAGGGAAATGTAGCGAAAAATAAGCCTTAAGCTGTGTAACATTAGTGAAGTTTTTTGAGAGGAAGGCCGACCCAGACAGAGACAAGGAGAGAACTACCTTAAAACTGCTGCACTTTTAACCAGAGAAGGGGGCATTGTACAACCTCCTGGAATTAATCTTTGAGGTTAACCTGCGCTTCAGCCTAGCCATAGCTATCCAATCACTGCGCAGGAATCTCACCCCTGAATAGTACTTTCCATATTTATATAGAACTATGAACACACTGATCCTCAGGAATGAGGACAAAGCAACTAGAAAAAAACTAGGTAAAGAATTAAAAAAAAAACTATTTAAAAGCTGGGAGTGGTGGTGCATGCCTGTAATCCCAGCACTCGGGAGGCTGAGGCAAGAGGATTGCCGTGAGTCCAAGGCCAGCCTGGGCTCTGAAGTGAATTCAGGACCAGCCTGGACCACAGAGCGAGACCCTGTCTCAAAACAAAACAAAACAAAGCAAAAAAAAAAAAAAAAAAGAGAGAGAGAGAATTAAAAATATTTGAGTTGTGGTGGCTATTACCCAAAGGATAGTAAAAAACACTCTCTGAGGTGCGTAGACATTTAAAAAATGTTATTGGAAGCCACATTTTAGCTCAGGGTACAAAACAATAAATGTAATAATTGAGTGTCTCTACCATTAAACTCATTCCTCGCCAAAATTTTAATCAATTGTCTTAAAAGTGGAAGGTCAAAAGAGTCACCACGAAAGAGATTGTACATTCATACTTGGGATTCATTAGTGTAAATCTGACATCATAAGGGAAAGACAGTAAAAATGATTTTGTTCCTTTTCAGCCTTGAATTATGAGACGATGTATTTAGAGGAATCTGATGCTTTTAGAAATCCTAAGCCACGTTGTTTTGCACGTGGTGAATTGGTAGAGGAATAAAGCACCCTGGTGATGGTCCAGTATCCTGTGTGCAGTGACCCCCCTCGGCAAGAGGCTGGGAAGGGAACTGCAGCCAGGCACGGGACTAAGGACATCAGGGTAGTGCCTGTGGCATCTCAAAACCCACAAGAAGTTGAGAGAGTCATCAGGTGACTCTCAGAAATTGGCCCACCCTTTTAAAATATCTTAATACAGAAATAATTATGAGGTTGGAAATGGCACTTTAAGCCGCAGCAATGGCACTACTGATAGGCCCTGCCTGCAACAGAAACAGAAAAAAAATTAAAGTTGGCAGGGGAGGAACGCCTTTTCTAGAGCCATCAGCATCTGCTCAATCAGATGACCTAATAAAAATGATCCACAGATGCATTTTATGGCCTTGGGGTGTTTGCTGGGGAATGGATTAGACACAGCTAGTGAAGGCCAGGCAGGCAGCTTAATGCCTAGGCTGGCCCTGGCTGGCAGGCCTGGACAAGAAAACCTCAGTAGTTAAATGGCAAAGAGAACATATGAGTCCCGTAATTGGCAAAAGGGAGAACTACCAAGGGTGTTGATAGGATTGGCGGAGATGTGTAATACAGACTTCAGTGTGATCTTTCTTATACACTTTGTAGTGTTAGGATTCGGTAATGTGAACCTAGTGTGTGTTGTAGCAATATGTTAGCACTGCATAACCTTCAGTCTGAATCCCCTCTCTAATGCTGAAGTAATTTTTGGATATTCTTAACAAACAGTTCAGTGTGTGCTTGACTATGTATATCAATGATCAATTTTAAACCCCATAGCTCCTGAGACAGTATCTGCTATGAGTCAGATCAGACCTAGAGAGTGCAGGAAGGCATATAATTTTTTAAAAGTCCCAATCTTTACAAAGCTTAGAGTAATGAAGAAAGAGTAAAAACAAAACAAATGTGAATAACTAACCCCCAGCTAAGTAAATAAAGCAATGTGATAATTTCAAAGAGATCTAAATAATATGAAAGAAATTATCTGATGTAGAGAGGGAGATGGTCCGTCACAGATATTCTTTGGCTTTAGACTAAAAGATGATAAGGTATCAGAGATTCTGAATGAGATAATTTTCTCTTTTTCCCCCTAATTATTGTTTTGCTTTGGGTGTTTAAAAATTGCACTCAGTGACTACACTGAGTAGTAAGATGCTATTCTAGCTCAGACACAATCCTTTCTTTCAAAGGCTTCCAGACTTTTCTCCAAAAGGACACAGTGTAGTGGGTTTTTAATTCAATATGATCCTATTTGTTGATCCTGGCAGTTATTTCTTTTGTATTAGGAATCCTATTGAGAAGTCTTTGTTGATGCCTATATCTTGAATTTTTTTTAATCTATTTTTGTCCTCCAAGAGGGTTAGTGTCTCCATTTTAGTATCTAGGTCTCTGATCTATTTGATTTAATTTTAGTACTTGGCGATAAGTGTGAGTCTAGGTTCGTTCTTGTGCATGTGGATAACCACTTCTCACAGCACCTCTTATTGAAGAGGCTACCCTTTGTACAGTGTATGTTTTTGGTCCCTTTGTGAAAGATCAGGCGGCTGAGAGTACTTGAGGTATTTCTGAAACCTCTGCTCTATTTCCTGGTCAACACGTTTGCTTTTTGCCAATGCACATTTTTTTTTTTTATTTACTGTTGTTTTCTGATATAACTTGATGTCTGGAATTATAATGCCACCAACTTTTGTCTTATTGCTCTGGATTGTTTTCGCTATGCTGAGTCTTTTTGGATTTCATATTAATTTAAAATTTTTTCTCAAGTTCTACGAACAGTATTACTAGTATTTTGATAGAAATTGCATTGAATCTGTATATTCATATGTATATTGATAATATTAATCTTGCCTATCCAGGAACAAGGGATGTCTTTCCATTCCCCAAAGTTCTGTACATTTTCTTTCTTCATCACAGTGTAGTTTTCACTGTAGAGGTCCTTCACCTTCCTGATTAGGCCTATTCCTGGGTATTTAACTTTTAGAGGATCTATTGAGAATGGAGTTATTTCTCTCAGCTCATTCTCAGTGAGTTCAACATTAGAGCAGAGGAATGCTATTGATTGTTTTGAGTGATTTTATACCTTGTGACTTCCTTGAATTTGTTAATTAGTTGAAAGATTCTCATGGTGAACTTTTTAGGGTCTTCTTCATATGGAATCATATAATCTGTAAATATGGCTAGTCTTACATTTTTCTTCCTATCCATGTTCCCTTTATTTCATTCTGTTCCCTGACGGCTCTGACCTGGGCTTTGAGGACTGCATTGCATAGGAGTGGTAAGAATAGACAGCTTTATCACGTGGCTGACTCAAGGGAAAATGCTTTCAATTTTCCCCCATTTACCATATTTTTGGCAGTAAGTTTCACACAGATGACTTCTAGCAGTTCTAGGTAAGGTTCTTCTACACTTATTTACTTCAGGGATTTTTATTTTTTTATGTCATGGGTGGTTGTTAGATTTTGTCAAAACCTTTTTCTTTATCTATTGAGATGAACACATGATTTTTGTTCTTGCTTTTATTTATATGATGTGCTACATTCATTGGTGTAAATGAGTTGAACCAGCTCTGCATCCCTGGAGTGAACTGACCATGGTATATGTGATCTTTTTAATGGTTTCTTCAGTTCCACTTGCAAGTATTTTACTGAGGAGCTTCTAGTTTATGTTCATTAAGGAGATAGACATACAGTTTTTTTTTTTTTTCCTAGAAAAGTGTTTGGTTTTGGCACAAGGGTAATGTTAGGGTCTAGAAATACATTTGGCAATCTGCCTTCTCTGCAAGACTTGGGGGTAATTTAAATACAAAATTAAAAATATGGAGAAGAGAAAGATTTGAATAAAGAGCCAGTTGTCATATATCAAGATAGAACTTAAGGGTCTTAAGCTTTTAAAAAGTTTAAAACAAGAGAGTTAAATAATAATAGTGATGATAATAAAATGATAGGATGAAAAGCAGGAGGCAGATAATAAGGTGGAAAAAGGAAAAAAAATAACAATTTTTGAGCATTTGTTATTTTGGAAGATCACTTTATGAGACTATCACTTACAATAACCCAATTACTGGGTCAGAGATAAATTTTTAAAAATACGTTCAAGATTACACAGTTTAACAGAGCCAATGCAGATACAAGTAAGACTTTGTCCCTTCCAGAATTCTGCCCCCATAGTCACAGGAACCTGATCTTTGGCATTTAGGAGTCACCGCAGGAAGTAGATGTACTCATGAAATGAAGAATTGCAATGCAAATGAGTTAACGATGTGGGCATGAGAACGTTAGAGTGGTCTGCACGTAAACGCTGACTCTGGAATGGACTTCTGTGTTCTTTAAATACCAATTCTAGAGTACTAAACACCATCATACACTTTATTTCTAACATCTTCAGATGATGAAAAAATCCTTCCTTCTTGTGTTTTCTGTAGAACAGCTACCCTCAGCATGAAGAGCACTTTCTTTTGTGTGGGATGTGTCGTGCCTGTGTGATTCCTGCTCTTATCATTGTGTCATCAAATGTCCTTAGGGTTGCTCAACATTGCAACTACGTTCCTTCATAGACTTCTATTTGTCACATGGAGTGTGGGTTCTTCATGTAGGCTTCCTGTACTAATTTGTAAATCCAAACAAACCATTGTGAAAAGGCTGGTGGGTGTCTTTGGGATATGACTCAAGAATTTTCTAACACCAATGCTTTTAAAATGTTCTGATTCTCTCATCATGTATTAATCTCAAAGGGCATATTTTTGTTTTCACAATAAATGTTCAAAGACACTTTCGCAATCTGGCTCAATCTATGCCCTTTGTACCACACAATACATGTTAGTGAGGATATAGTTTGTCTATTTCAAATGTTGAGACCATTCTGCTTAGTGAAATGAACCAGACACAGAGGCATAAATATTGAATGGTTTCTCTAGTTTTACAAATCTGAAACACAAATAAGTAAAACAGCAAAATAAGAGTGATGATAGGAAATAGGGAGACAGATTTTGCAAAGAAGGAGGGGAGACTGAGGAAATGATGAAATAAAAATGGGGAAAGGAAGATAAAGTCATCAAGATGTGACACGTATGTGCACTTAGCAAGGTTCTACTTCAAATAAAAATCAAAATACAGTCTCAGGATGTAGATGGGTGAGAGTCCCAGATTTCATTTTTAGCACCTCAGTGAATGAATAAATAAATTCTTCATCACTTAGTGAAGTACTACATTTTATACCACAATTTTATCCAGCCTCCTGAGTGCTCTGATGAGCTGACTATGTCATTGGAAAACTGCTTTGGGCTTTCCATTTACAAATTCAAAACTCTTAGCCATTCAGAACTGCTTCCATCTATCTCCTTTCTTTCCTTGTTCATGCTTCTATTGAGTTCATTCTTTGTGCACTAACAATTCCTCCGTTAGGTGGAGAAGAGGTAAGCCAAGATCTGAAAATCTATGTCTGTTTGGCATGTAATCCGGCAGTTAATAGCTTCATATTACTTCCAAGTTATAAAGGAAAAGCAAGAAATGTGTTTACTGATATACATTTGAGGGATGCAGAAAAAAAGACAGGTAGAAGGAGCTTGGCGAAAACATGTGTAGATATGGTTGGAGATGTAGCTCCGTGGGAAACTTCTGTGTTCAATAACCGGCACCTCTCTAAAAGGCAGGGGACGTAGAGAAAAGAAAAGCAGTTCATAAAGATCCAGAAACATTGCAGATACTTCATCTATGGCCCATCATCCCTAACACAATTTCTTAGAGACTATTTGTATTTATACACTAGTCTATGTACATGATGCTCAGATTCACGTAATACACAAAATCTGGGATAAAAAGGTGTCATCAGCAGCAGAATTAATAAATTTAGAGTAATCACAGGGCTTTGAAATGAATACGTGTATCTACCATCACAAATGAAAATTTTTACTTGCATTAGACTGGACCAAAGAAAGAAGGCATAAAGAATGAACTTCAAAAGAGGAAAAACCAGAATCCAATAAGGTATTTATTTCCTTGTAGCAAAATTATAAAGAAAGAAGAATGATTATCTCTAAAAGTATACCAGAGTTTACTTTAATAGACAGTAATAAGAATTCCAAGGGGACTCCTATTGACACTGGCAATAATTACAGCATCTATGAAAGTTTAGAAACTGTAATCATTGTAAGAGGGCAGATTTTAATACTTTTTAAGAAAATCTAGATCTTTAATAAATTCTCTGTACAGTTTGAATTTCTCCGTCACTAACGTTTACCATGAGTGTCTCTGTAACATTTTTGTTCAGTGTTATCATATGGTCATTAGGTTTTGATTAATTTTCAAAGTGAAAAAATTTTGAATATAATTGATTAAGATTCATTTTCTTGCTTTTCTGACTAAAATCTTTCTTAATGTCATTAGAATGGCTATGGACATTGTTACCAGCCAGATAAGGGGAAAGAGAATTGAGACTATATTAAGTTTATGTTTAAATAAGATCCAGTTTTGTGATTTACCATCATGTCTAAATATAATTTGGTTATTTTGACTTTCCGGTATAGGAATAACTTGCAGCAACACTCTGAATACTAACTTGGCTGACTTGCTGACATCACAGGACAAAGTGCAGAGAAAGATAGCATTTTCTTTTATGAGCATACCTTATGACTACTGGCACTCACAGGATACAGTCATTGAGGAAGACACAATATTTGCATTAGGCACAGCCAAAAACTAGTTTATGGAATATTAAATTACTCAAAATATCATACTGAAAAATAGTGTGTTCATAAATGTGTTCCTATCAAATCTTGATTATATTGAGTCTCTCTCCTATCAAAAGTTACTCAGTAAATAAAAATATTTAGAATAATGCAAAAATGGATAATGTTTTGCTATAAATTCCATGTGATATGATTTATTAGTTCCCTTGTATTTGTAGGATAAACTTGGAGAAATACAGTTTTAGAGATTAGAATTTAGGAATGAGCCTAAGGTCTTGAAGATGTCTGCACTTTTCCATTGAGTTACATCCTCAGGCCATACTTCCAACAACATTGGGAACCAAAGGGTTATATTTGGAGTTTTGTACTTCAAGTTCCTGAAATATTAATTAAGAAAATAAAAATAAATAGAAAAGATAGCAATTTGTACTTTTTTTGTAAAATGTGCTTAAACCTTTGGTATCTAAGTAGCCTCAACCTTGAAAAAGAGACATGTATGGCTGATAAGCACAGGGAAGGAGGCTCCACAATATTAGTCATTGAGAAATGCAAATCAAAGCTGTGATGAGAAAAGAAAACCACTGAGGAGTTTCAAAGAAAGCCTATGGGAACTTCGCAACAGCATTATCAAAGCAAATGTAGAGGTTATTAAGGGCCAGAAGAGATTTGAGAATATCAGGATGATTTTAAAAATATTCAAAGTGATAAAACCTGAAATTTTCACAAGTCTAAGAAGCACATGGATATCCAGGTATAGAAACATCAAAGGCTATCAGTCATATGTAACTTAACCAAGTCTACCCCAACTTTAAACAAGCTTTTAAAGGAAAAATAGAGTTTCTGAATGCTGCAAGAACAAAGGAAATGCAAAAAGATAACCCAATTTGACTGACAGCAGATTTCTCAGAAGAAATCATGTAAGCCAGGAGAGAGTGGGATGACATTTGCATGAAATTAAAGCAGGAGAGTGGGAGCCTACTGACCAAGCATTCTGTGCTTGGTAAAGCTATCCCCCAAACAAACAAAAGCTGCAAGAATATACCTTACTCAGTCCTGATCCGAAGAAATGTTAAAGGGAACTCTTCCAGAAGAGACCTTAATGAACAAGATGAAAACATAAGAAGGTATAAGACTCAATAGCAAGAGTACACAGGCAATTCCAGAATGTTCTTCTATTGCAAATCATTAACTTCGTGAGTGTGAAAACTGAAACTACAGAACAATTAAAAATAAGCTACATTAATGTGTGAAGAAACAGGCAATATAAAATATGACATAAATGAGAACTCCAAAATTAAAAATAAAGGATGAAACTCTGTAAGAGTACAGTATTTTATTAACATATTTTTTGTATTTTCTTTGCTTCTTCCTTTACGATCATGCTATGTTGTTGTCATTTCTAAATAGCTTTGATTAAATTAAAATTACATTTATTTGTAGCTACAGAATGAAATTTCAAGAAACAATCCCATAATCATATACAAGTCACTAAAATGTTCAAGGAGAATAAACTACATAATCACAAAAGAAGACTGTAAAGAGGGAAAGGTCGAAACTACCATCAATAAGTAAAGTTTACATAAAATGGCTATAGAAATACAATATTGATAATGTCCATAAATAGAAATGAATGAAATTCACTAATTAGAAGACATGGAATGGATAACTAGATTGCAGGAAAAAAAACCAGAGCTGTATCTTGCTTGTAATCCATTCATTTCACCTCTAAGAACACACCTAGTTTGAAACCTAAGGAATGGAATAAAACTTTTCAGATAAATGAAATATAAATATAGTCATATCAACTAATGTAAACATTAAACCAAAAGCAGCAAAAAGACACAAGGAAGGTCAATATGAGACAATGCAGACAACAATTCGGCAAGAAGAAGTTGGATTGGTTAATGTATATGCTCCCAATATTAGAAGAAATAACAAATATATTAGACAAATACAATTAGACCTAAAGGAAACAAGAGACTCGAAAGAAAAGAAGAAGGTAATTTATCTCTCGGCTTTCAGCAAGGGACACGTTATCCCTCTAGAAAATTGGCAAAATTCAACTGCATCAACAAAAAGCCATGAGAACTTGATAGAACATTCTATTCAAATACTTTAGAGTTTTCTCCAAAATATTGGAAACACCAAGAAGTCTATTTTCTAACGTTGAATTCATATTTAATAGTTTTCTAAACATGGTATTATAAAAACTAGAAATACGTTTCAAAAAATTGAAAAATAAAACTCTGTAAACTTTCAATTTCTTGAAACAAGGAAAAATGAAAATGTAGTGTACCAAAGCCTGTGGAATATAGCAAAAGAGACAAGTTTATAGCAATTACTTATACATCAGAAAAGCAGAAATATTTCAAATAAATGATCTATGACTGCATCTCAAAGAACTGGAAAAACAGGGAAAGATTCCTGATTTTAGTAGAAAAAAAACCCCCAAAACTAAGAAAATATATGAAATGGAAACAAAAAACATGAATATAAAAGATCAGCGAAACACAGAGCTACTACTTTGAACAGATAAGCAAAACAAATGAGCCCTAAGCGTCCTAAGATAAATTGAAGATTCAAGTGAGTGAAATCAAGACTGAAAAGGGAGAATTAAAACTTACACCCCAGAACCAAAAGATTCTTAGAGATTATTTTGAGCACCTATATACCAATAATTTTTATGACCTACAAGAAATAGATTTTTTTTTTTTCTGGAGACATATCACATGCCGGGATTGAATCATGAAAAATTGAAAACCTGGACAATTAAATATAGTAATGTGATTGATCCAGAAATAAGTATTTCCAAAAAAAGAAAAAAAAGAGAGAGAGCTTAGAAGCAGATGTCCAACAGAGACGAGCTACTAAATGTTTCATTTTAAATTCTTTCAAAAACTTGAAAATAATTATCTTAATAAAGTCTAACCAAGTGGAGGCTTTTGCAGGCAAATGGAAAAAAAAAAAAAAAACTTGAGAACATCATGCTTAGTGACGTAAGTCAGAAGCAGAAGGTGAAACATCGAATGGTCTCTCTGATAGGAGAAACACACATCACAAATCTTATGGAACTTAAAATGAATAACGGAGTGAAACAGGGGTGGAGAGTGGCGGGTGGAGGGAGGGTGGCGAGGGTAGGGGGAGGGACAGAAGGAGAGTGGGAAAGCCCTTGTCACCTTGACAAGACACATATGTGCACAAAATGCTCAACTCCAATGTAAACCTTAGATTTTGCATGTATACATATCAATAAAATGGGGGAAAACCCTCAGTTTTTGTCAACAGCAGGATTCCTGCACAAAAATCTGACAATGGACACAATAAAATGAAAAGCTACAGGCCAATATACTTGGTAAATGTAGATATATAAATTCTAGACAAAATATTAGCCAGTTGATCTCCAGAACACACTAATTCACCAAGATTCTTTCCGGGGATAGAAAGACAGTTGGAAACCACAGATCAAAATGTGATATATACAACAGAATAAAGGACAAAATATTATCCCATTAAATCCATAAAACACATCTGTGAAAAATATACTATACCTCTTAATAAAATCTTGGAATACATTATATATTGAATGAATACACCTCAACCTCAATATGATAAAGACAGTACAAAAAATCTCCATAGGCCAAACCATACTAAATGAGGAAAGAAGTTGAAAGCTCTCTGTCTCTAGGATCTATGACCCAGGAAGGATGCTCAGTCACTTTGTATTCAATGTAGTCATAGAAGTTCTAGGCAGAGAAATCAGGAAAGAGGGCAAAGACCTAGATATCCAAATTGGAAAACGAGACACCAGACTGTCACTATTTGGCAGGTGACATGAATTATATACAGAAAACACCAAACACTTCAACACACACATACACACAAAAACATATCATATGAGTAGTAGATGAAACCCCATGTATTTGCATCGAGTTGATTTTTAACAAAGGCACTAAGTCATAAACGGAAGGAAAGCAAGCCTTTTCAATTCACAGTGCTAAGAAAGCTGGATATCAACTATAATTAGCAAACAAATTGAACAAACTTAAAGGATTCCAAGCCAACATATAAAAAAAGTGTCATATGCCAATATCCGATTATCTGTAAGGAAAATTTACAAAACAGCATTTACAATAGCCTGGAAATACATTTAAACAAAAAGATGAGATGGATAATCTACAAAGAAAATTGTAAACCCTACAAGAAAGAAACTTAGGGGTTGAGGCCACAGGTCAGTGATTACATAGGAAGCAGGAAGCCTGACTCAATCTCCTGGCACCTCATACTCGCTGGGCATGTTCGTGTGTATCTGTATTCCCAGCACGTGGGAAGCTGAGGCAGGAGCCCTGAGATCAGCTTGAGAACAGGTTGGGCTACATAGTGAGTTCAACATCAGCCTGGACTACAGAGCACCAAAAAAATTCTGAATAGCCAAAAACATCTAGAGCATAAAGACGCAAGTCATGTACATTATACTACTTGACTTTAGAATATGTTACAAAGTTGTAGTAATCAAATCAGAACGACACTGGCATTCGAACAGACACACCGACCAACAGGACAAAATAAAAGCCACAGAAGTAAACCTACAAGTTTACTGTCAATTGATTTTTGACAAAGGAGCTAAAAACACAGTGGAGAAAGGAACTAAAAACATAGTGTTGCAATATGTAACTATTAGAGGTCACATAAGCGATCTCAAAATGGATTCCAAGCTGAAACATAAAATCAAAAACTGAAAACACTAGCAGAAGATATGTAAAAAATATTGTGAGAAATTGGAATGCGCAAATGTATGTGTATATATTTGGGACACAAACTTAACATACAAGAGATAAATGCCAAAAAAAAAAAAATAGGCAAATAGGATGAACTCAAATTGAAAATCTTCTGTGTAGCAAAGAAGGCTGTCAACAGAGTGAAGAGACAACCTACAAAACAAGAGAGAACACCTGCAAACTTCTCAGCTTCTTAGATACTTGTTACTCTGACAGAATACACTATCCCCTCAATTTAAGGGAGGAGAAGTTTATTTTAGCTCACGGTTTCCGAAGCTCTCACAGAATCCATTCACGGAGAAGCCCACATTGGTTAAAGCACACGGGAGACGGGAGAGCTACTCAAGGAAGGCACTGCAAACGGAAACCAAGAGGAGCAGGAGCCAAGCTCAGGTGTGCAGGCTGAAGCAAGGCCGGGGCTTTATCCGGAAGAAGCTGTAACAATATTTCTTCTTCCTACTTTACTTCTTCCAAGTTGTCAGTCGGGCCCCTCATACCCAAGGTGGGTGCCCCACCTCTCAGTTCTTGGCCCACAATCAGCAACGCAAACCTGAAATCTCTGCCCTGGGCGACCTCAAATCTCAAAAAGTTGACATAACCTTTTCAGGTGAAAACCCAAGCATCTATGCACTCCAGTTAGGCTTCATTTCCAACCGTACCCAGCTCCAAATTCCTGAGGCTATGGGGGACACTCTAGGTCCAATATGGCACCATTGGAGAAGAGGGATTATCCAGCCACATAAGGAGTTCAAAGAACTAACAGAATAAAAGCAAGTAAGCCAATATTAATAAAGGACCAGAGACTCTAAAGCAGACATTTCTCAAAAGAAGATATACGAATGATAAATAGGTACACGAAAAATTGTTCAACCCCACTAATCACCAGGGAAGTGGTGATTACAAACAACATGAGAAATCCTCCCACCCCCAATAAAATGAAAAACAAAAGGTCTATGTCAAAAAGAGGAACAGGGCTAAAGGAACGGCACAGCAGTTACAGCGCTTGCGCTGCAAGCGCAAGACTCTGTTGATTCCCTGGTACTACAACAAACTGGGTGTGGTGGCAGACTGCTGTACTCCCAACACTCAGGAGACTGAGGGAGAAGGATTGCCATGAGTTCAAGGATAGCCTGGACTACACAGTGAGTTCAGGACCACCCTGAGTGACAGAAAAAAAAAAAAGAGGAAGGATAAAAGTGTAGGCAAGGACATGAAGAAAAGAGAAATTTGGTACATGGATGAGGGGTATGTTAGTTATTAGAAAAGACATTAGAGGAAATTATGACCATTCTTCAAAGAATTAAAAATTGGGCCACACTAAGATAACAATCTCGGTGGACACACAGCCAAAGGAAATGGAAGCAGTGTGCTGAAGGGGCCTGTGCGCGTCTCTGTCTGTTACAATACGACTCCCCATGTCCAAGAAAGGGAAATAACTTAAATGGTCTTCATATTATCACCAGCGGACAAAGAAAACATGCTGTATGTGCACAACAGAATACCATGTAGCTATATGAAAGAATGGGATCCTGTCACTTCAGGAAATTATTATGTTACGTGAAGCAAGCCTGGCACAGGAACAGGAGTCCCACATGATCTCATTCACGTGTGGGATCCAAAAAAAAAAAAAATGCTAGTGTAGAGACGTTTAGAGTAGCACACTGGTTAGTGTGTGCTGGTAAGTGTGTGCTGAGGAAAACAAAGGGTGGCAGAGGATTGAGTAATGGGTACTCAGTCATAGGTAGATGAGAGGAGGAATTTCCAGTGTGAAATTACACAATAAGGAGGATATACCAGAAAATTACATATTATATATGTCAAACAACTAGGTGAATATATTTGAAGGATCATCCATAGCATATGATAAATGCTTGAAGAAATTTAACCTGACGTGAATATTATGCTATGTATATATGTATCAGAACATCACAAGGAGACTCATAGATCTGTACATTTTTATGTTTTAACGTGTTGTCAACTAGAACTTTCAAAAATTGTGCTCCTAAGTTCCACACAACTATAGAGTATTCCAGGTTTTCTAGGTGTTTACATGGAAAAATTGAAAAGACATGATCCCATAAACACATACAGATGGATTTCATCACTTTTTATAACAGACCACATCAGGAAACCAAAGAAAGAGGCTCATTAGCTGGTTAATGGACAAATAAATTGAGGTTTAAATACACAGGGAGTCCCCAGGAAAAACAAAAACAAACAAACAAACAAACAAAAAAAAAAACACAGATCAAAATTCAAAAAAAAAAAGAAAAGAAAAAGATACATGCACCAGGGTGGATGAGTCTTTCTGACTCTGTCAGCACACAATGAACTGATCAAATCCTACAAAAGATTACTTCTGCATAACTCTATTTATAATAATAATTCTACTTATCTCAAAATCATAGATTTATGAATACAAAACCGATCTTTCATCTGAGGCCCTGGTGTGTTGTGGGAAAGGAGAGAGACTCTGCCTATAGCAAAAGACCTGAAAACTTTTCAAATGAACGGAAGCATTCTAAATACTGAGTGTCGCAATGACTTTGTTATGCATATATTTCTTAAAACACTTTGGGTTAGTTACTATAAATTTTATTGTACTAAAATTACTTGTCAATAAAGGTTTAAAGAATGTATCCATTGGAAAGAGTAAAGTTTTGTAGTCCAAAAACTTAACTTTGTTTTTATGCAAATACCAGCGTTTGGAAGTAATGAGTGTAACTTAATCTCTCTGACAGTTAATCTCAGTCACAGACCCTAAATACTATTTTTCTTCTATTGTGATGTAAGGACAATGGAAATTACATATATGAAAGCGTTCCACATAAATGCTCCATCAACGTCTCCACAGCACCTGTTTCTTCTTTCATTATGTTCAAGCTTTTTGCAACATTTGTACCCCTAAAGACTGTGAAGTACTGACGCAGCTTCCTACTTCCTACACCCAGGCTTTGCCTTAGCCTGCCTTCAAATTTTGCCTGGCATTTGCTCTGCCTTGTGGGCTTCAATATGAAAGCCTAGTTTTAGCTCATTTCAGCTTCCAGTACATACAAGACCCCTAGAGTAGTTGTGAATCCACAATGTCCATTAGCTATGACAGGCACCACCCCAAAGCATCTTGGGTAATTCTTTCCTCCAAAGGTCAGATCTGAGCACTCTCATTCCTGTACAACCTAGCCTTTCCTCCTCTCAGCACCAGCCCCAATTATTTCTATTTTGCATGTCAGTGTTTTCATCAGTACCGCACATCAGTATTCTTAGGTGACAATTTTTAGCTGGCGGCATATCTGATTAATGAGGCAGGGCTGAAATTAACTTTTCCTCGTGTCATGTAGATTTCCCAAGTCATGTAAAACTTCCCTTGTTACGTTACCCATTAAAATCGTCACCCCTCAATAGCGCTGTTGAAATACAATGTACTTTTCCCTGAAACAGGCGTCTGTCCAAGTCCTATTATGCCTGTAAATAAATTGTGACAAGACTTGATATTAACACAGATAAATTTGTTTCTTTAGAGAGCTCTTTAGCCAGTGCAATGTTTCCTGATTGCAGGACTTGTATATATGTTTGTAAAAATGAGCATAATATATTAAAATAGTATAGGCACATCTTGATGCAAAATGGAAAACAGTGAGGCAGAAATCTTTGACATGTAATTATTGTGAATGGCAGCAATGCCATATACATTTAAAAATAATCAACTGTGTAACCAAAGGCAGAATGCCTCTCCCATTTAAAATTAATTTTCCCAAGGAGCTCTGTCAGCACACTGAAATTGTTTTCAGAGCTCAATAATAAAATTGGCAAGTGTTCCAATTCTATCCTTTGTCTATATTTAAGAAAATTCATTTGGCTCGTACCCACAGAGCTTAGCAGCAAATGTTGCGTACGATCATGTAATTAGAGGCAAATAAATGCGAAATCTGCTAATAGAAGATGCATAGATAATAGAATTAGTTGACCAAAAAATAACTAGATTTCTTTGAAAAGTTTAAAGCATAATTACCAACTTGCTTCTTGGTGTATAAAAACAGTGTATTTTTTCAGTTACCATTTGAATGTAAAAATTATTAAAAATGATCCATTTACAATCCGTAGTTTATTAGATGCACCAAATGAGAAAATTCTAGATCATTTGACCTTAAGTAATACAGCTGAAACAGTGATCTATTTTATAGGGTTAATATATAAATATGTTTTTACATATAAACCATCTAAATAATAGTTGATCTATTATTATTGCTTAGAAATTATGACATATTGATTATGATTATGATTATTATGATTGTTCCTAGGCTTTCAGTTCTGTTTTTATGTTTTTGAAGCTGCTAGGTTATGCTTTCTACCTTGGTGTGTAGAATGAATATTTATATACTCTGTTTCTAGTTTTGCCACTGAGTAATATCTAGCCACAAGCAAGTTTGCAGACCTTTCTGTATGAATTTAGTTATAATTATTAATAAACTATCTGTCTTAGTTTGGGTTCTTTCAAAAGACAGAATTTACAGATATTATCGCAAAAGGATCTATTAGGAAGGCTTTCAAATCTAAGGATGGAGATGGTCCAAGATGACCGCTCAGCCGTGACGGAGATCTCCCGTCTAGGACTGCACGACAGCTGGGGAAGTGAGAATCTGCTGTAGATCTCCGGTGAAAACCGAAGCCTGAAGATCAGTGACTGAAGAGCAGCAACGGGCGCAAGTTGAGATTGGAACAAATCTGTGCTGAACGTGCACAGTGTGTAGCAAGTCGGCGTCTGTAGACAATTGTGAAGGCGAGAGCTTTCCCGGAGGAAGAAGCTGTAAAGATCCCCCCGTTTCCCCCTCTTTATATCCTTGGTGTTGCAGTTGGCCCTCCCAACTGCAACATTGGCCAACTCACAAATCACTCACACTCTAATCCAGACCAGTTCTTGATGCCCAATCTAGGGTTGTAAACAAATCCTAATCCTAATGGAGGTGTGGGTCCTAATTCCCTCGAGTTAACATAATCCCTTCAACAGACACACTATCTTAATGTAGATGTCTTTTCTGCTCACATAGACCCTGAGTGCAAGGCTGATGGACATCAAAAGCAAAAATACACTTTTTGCTTTTATTACAGCTTGATGATCCTATACAAAAAATGATCTGCAATATTCAGACTTCACTAAAGAATCAAGTTGTTAATATTTTGCATACAAGATCTATTCCTCCATTCTCCAAGTCCCATCTTGGTGCATTACCACCCAACAGATGGACATTCTACTTGCTCTCTCCACATGAACCTGAGCCTAATGGATGCATAGGAAGTAGCAGTCACAGCACGAATTTTGCTATTTATGATCCTATTTGGTAAGTATATAAACCGAGGCTCAGAGAACTGAAGTGGCTTCCCAAGGAAAACAAGTGAGGATTTTCTGTATCATGATCTTTTCTCTTTGTAAATATAAATTCAATTCTCATTAAACTTAAAAGAAATGTAAAAAAGTTAAAATCTTTACAATCTTACCTTCTCTGTCCAAGCCTACTCTTTCACTTAAAATATTACGGTTATTAATTATTTCAACTGTCCTTTTTAAATAGGGTTTTTGATTTTGAGGGGTCTAATTTGCTTCAGTTCTTTGTATATTCTTGTCATTAACCTTCTTTCTGAGGTGTAGCTGGCAATGTTTTTCCATTCTGTCAATTCTTTCTTCACTCTTGTTTCTTTGTTTGTCCAGAGTTTTTTTTTTTTTTTTTTTTTTTTTTTTTTTTTTTTTTTTTTTTTTTTTTTTTTTTTTTTTTTTTTTTTTTTTTTTTTTTTTTTTTTTTTTTTTTTTTTTTTTTTTTAATTTGATATGTTTTCATTGGTTGATTCTGGGGCTTATTTATTCATTTATTTATTTTGCATCATATGCTATTGAGAAAGTTTCTACCCACACCCACATCTTCAAGACTTTTATTTATTTTGTCCTCCAAGAGGTTTAGTGTTTTCATTTTAATATTTTGGTCTTCTATCTACTTTAATTTGATTTTGGTAAATAGCTATAGTTTTGTGTGTAGATTTATTCTTCTGCATGTGGATTGCCATTTCTCTCAGAACCACTTCTTTAAGAGGCTTTTTTTCAGTGTGCATTTTTGGCCCCTGTGTTAAAGATCAGATAGCTGAGAGTACTTGACGCTGCATATGTACACAATGAAGTATTACTTTTCTATAAAGACACATAGATTTGAGCCATTTGTAGGTAAAGAGAATACAAATTGAGACCATCATGCTTAGTGAAGTGAGTCAAACTCAGAGAGGTGTCTCATTTCATCTACCACCTTTTTTGAGACAGTCTCACTCTTTACTCAAGGTTGGTCCTGAACTCACTATATTGCTGTTTGTCTTGAACTCATGGCAATCCTCCTGGATTACAGGAATGTGCCACCATGCCTGGAATATGTGTTGCATCTGAAATAAACTCAGGGTCTTACATGTACTACACAAGCGTTCAAACCTCTATGCTATTCTTCCAGGCTCCTCACGCCATCTCCTGACAAGACTCACTATCTGAACTAACAACCTCACTCCCACGTGTAAGATGCAGACACTGTTTTCAAATTCAAGAAGTGAATGCTCGTGACCCACTCAAACTTTTTTTTTTTAAATCTCTGATAACTGAAGAGTTTAAATTTTTCCAAGTGATGTTCTTTTACTTACGGTTGATACGACATCTTTCCAGATATAAATAAAACTCATTATAGTCTGTAATCTCCTTGAGTATGGCCACGAGACCTTGGCCTTGTTTGTATTTACAACACAGCACAGTGTCTGCCTGCAAATTCACAGAAGCAGCCATATTCTCCTGCCTATCACACTGTCAAGGAACACACTTAGTCCAGAGAGAAGCTTTGCAGAATTGAAGGGAAATACCGTCAGTAAAAACTTCCTCAAAGACTCTAGTGGAATGAATTTTACACAATATATGGTGCTTGCCGTATCAAATATCGCCTTTAACATTTATTGATGCTTCATTTTTAATTAGATAGAGCCACAATTTTAACACAAACAAGAATAATAAACTTGTTCATATAATTCTACCAACTAGAGCTCTATTGTTGACATTAAGACAAAAGCAGAGAAAAGGCTCTGCCTTTGCCTTGTTTTTAGGCTGGAAATGTGAAGCTCCCATTTAAATGCTGTAAATGGATTTGTGTAGTACATGGGTCTGCCTGGTGGTCATATGAGAGGCATGAGATTAGTGTCAGGTGTGGACCGTGATTTTTTTTTTTTTTGAATCTACTTCACTTACTCTCTGACCTGTTCTTATTTTTTTTTTCACATAAAGATAATGAAACCTACCATCTCAGTATTCCTTAAGAATGTCAGATATTTCTATTCAGGTATTTTACAGTAATGAGATATAGAAGATGTTTAACAACTGGTGGCTGCTAGATTTTTATTACTGTTGCTATTATAGATAAACTTTATCAAATAATGCATGAGTCATTGTTAAATATTTCATCAGGTATTTAGTCTAAAATTTATTTTTGAGACATACAGTTTGCAAGATGTTGGACTATGAGATGAAATTACAAATTCTGAGGTATCAATAATGTCCTCGCTGGACGCATACCTGTCTAAGGAGAGAAAGAGGAAGAGAGAACGAGATAGAGAAAAGAACAGAGAGACTGATTTGCAGAGGGAGTCGGCAGAGAAAAGGACACCAAAATCAAGTTCTCTTTCTAACAATTCTCATTTAAAGAACAAATCACTAATCGTAACTAAATCTCTTGTCTCAAAGTACAATATTCTTTCCCCTCTTTAAGTCTCCTATGTTCTTTAAAAAAACTAGTAATGGTCAAAAACACCACCACCAAAATCCTTGCACATTGAAGTTTAGCTGAGCTGGATAAACTGGATAAGTTGCCCTTACGATGTCAAATATCTTAGCTGTAATTAAAGCTTTAGATGGCCTGGGAGTCATCTGTGAGTTCTGAGAAGATATAGGCAGAATGAGAAAGCCGCTCATGGTTTTCAGCACTTCCTTCTGGATTTCAGTGTTTTGGTTCATGCCATCCTTCTACAAAGGATATTTGGTACTTTTACATTTTACTGATAACAAACCAGAGATTCAAAGAGAAATCATGTGAGATTCAAAACACAGGTCTCTGTGACCCTATTTTACCTACCTCTGCCCCTCCTCCACAGTTGCCAGTGAAAAGACAGATCATTGTTTGAGTAAAACAGGAAGATTCATTATTTTGTCATGAGTTTGGAGAAATTTTCTGAAAAAAGAATGCAATGACCACGGACTTCTTCCCCTTTCTTGAGCCTGCTACCTCAGTTCTGAAATGATGGCTAAAATTTTAGATTTTGAGAAATAAAAAGAAGCAGATGGATGTGAATGTGTTTTAAGAATTTTAAAGCATAAAAAAAACCCAGAAAAATTTGGCAAAAAGAAAAGAATTAGTTTGGTAAATGGAAAGAGGTGGTTGAGATTCCTATAATATTAATAACCTGCTAGGATTCCCCAGCTCTGGCCATGGACCTGAGATCTGGTAATGGACCCTTGCCTGTTGAGAGCTGGGCTTCACATAGGTGCTTGGTCTATATTTATAGCTGATTTCCGATGCTGCCATGTTAACCCAAGTGCCGTTTCTGCCCATCACTACCAACCCCATCCGTAAAATTAATTTCCACAAAAACAGTTCTGGATGTCAAAAAGCTTGGTGACTGCTGATCTTGACCAACATTTCCCACACTCTGTTCACTGAAGTCTTATAATTTGGTTCGTAGAAACCCACTTGCTTTTGGTGAACAAGGTTCCGTCAAAGACATTCTTTTTTTTTCCTTTCTTATTCTCCCCACTTTCTTTTATTGTAATTGTCTAATTAAATAATCTTAAAATTTTACAATAAAACACACAAAAACATTTTTGCATTGAATATTTCAGTTTCTTCTGAGTAAAATACTGAATGAAAACTCTTAGATTCAAGCTGTTAGTGGTCGCGGTGTCAGGCACCGATTCCAACAGGCCTTGGCGCCGAGCTCCAAAGGCTTGAAGAATAACTCATGAAAGACAAGATGCAGGTTGAGACCAGAAGGTTTTGTTGGGAAACTTACAAGAGAGGAAAAAAAGATGGGGAGGAACGCTTCAGGTAGACAGAAGGGGGAGCTGGAAATGTGGGTTGTCCCTGTGGCTGTGCCTAAGGGTTTTTGCAGTGTAGCTGGGTAAGAGGCTGTCCTACATTAAGCATCTTGGCTTTTAGGGCTGGTTGCTAGGTTCTCCACCCTTAAACTGCTGCTGCAGTCCGCCCTTAAATACTTTCCCCTCAAAGATCTTTCTCGTTATTGTCTTTTAACTAAGTTCTAGGGAGTGACCAGGTACAGACTGTCACATACAGCCAAATGCTCTCTTCCAGTGAATTCTCTGTTTTTGGGGGATCCTGCATCCCTAACTGCCTATGACCCCACTGCTCCTTCTTACAAAATCTTAGCTTTACCATTTCTCGTACTACTTACGATTTTTTTAATTAGTAATTTTTGAATTGTTATTTTTTATCTGCGAACTGGATAATCTTACTGCCAAGGGAAGAAATTGAGGAGAGTATTGTACATGCAGTGTCTACCACACAATGCATTCACCCGACAATTATACAGACATTCCATTGTCCCACTAAAGAATTCATGTATTTGTTGCTCCAGACGTATCATTGCTTTGGAGCAAAAGCTTTATCTACTAGGCACATTTGCTTTGTATGAACAATTTGTGCTAAATTCTAGTTTTCAGAGGAAAAAAAAAATGCTGTGTGCTTTCTGTCACATTGGCAGCAGTCCATTTCAGCCTTGGAAGCTACCAGGATTAAAAACTGCAAGTCAATACCACATTATTTTATAAAATATCTATTTCGTTAAGGCAAAGGAGATCTAAAAACAAACCGATTTCACCTGGACCTCCCAGGGCCAGGGAAAGAGCTGGCAATTCTCTTACCTTCCCCCTTGACATCCCTCTAGCTTTTTCTCCGGGTCTCCTTCCCCTGCCACCTGCTGGTACCCCCTCCCCTCCATTTCTCTGGAATCAGTATTTGGAACTCATTCCTATTTACTCAATAGCTTGGGTAATCTTTTTTACTTATGCAGGAATTCATCAACATGAAAAGAAATGAGGGATGATCTCTCGCTTCTCATAAATGCTTCATTATTTGCCTTTGGTATTTGAAGACAGCAAAACAAAACAAAGCACATCCTTGCAGAGCGTCTCCTGGGCGATTAGCACTGGTGTTGTCAGTTCCAGGCTGCCCTCCTGCCTGCATCTGAAATTTCTAGCTGAGAAGGACAAAGAAGAGGAGTTAGCCATTTTTCCTCTTCCCAGACTTGGAAGACAGTCTAAAATCAACTCTGCCGTCCTCTCTATCTGGCCCACTCCTGTCCTAATGCGCCTCTCCCGGTTTTGCTATTAGTCCTCCTGAAACCAGTTTGGACAGAAAGACCAAGGAGCCGGCCACAGAATGCAGGCATTCATCCTGCCAAAGCAGCACCTGCCCTTCAAAATGCGACTTGCGTTCATGAGAACATCCCGCATGCTGGGCAGCTGGCCTCACTGCCCCTGCCTGGCGTTTCCTAGGAAGTGTTTGTATTTTTTCTTATTTTCTTCTGTGTTCACGATGACAAGATTTAGTGAACACGTATGTGTTTGTTTTTCTCGGAAAATGGCATTAGGTAAGGAAGAGTTACTCACAAGTTGCCTTTTTCTTTATTGTTTATTTAATTACGCTGGCTCCACATACAAAGAAAGGAAAAATGAAGAGATAGCTCTGCAGTCATGACATGTGGAGCTTGATATTCCTGTTGCCACTTTGTGACTTTGTGA